>OX579641.1:4117038-4266194 GCA_951230915.1 Antitrichia curtipendula
ATGATGCATTGTGGAATGCAAAGGTGATCTTAGAGAAGTACGGGAAGCAACACCGCGTAGGTGATGGCGCTTTTGAACAGGTCATTTTGAGGGCAGACTTGTTTGTTCGTCAGTGCGCCCTTGTAAAGAATCGAAATAGGCGAGGTTCAATGGGTTGGTGGAATAGTGATGAGGGAGTTGTGGAATTGCAACGTGGGTGACGACATCTCTTAGCGCTTCCGAAACAGCAAGGGTGATTCCACAAGATGATCAAATCCTGAGGGGTGGATACGCAACAATTCGGAGGGTCCGAATTGAAGGATGTCGTGAGATACCCACATTTTGGGAGTTCGCAGCGAAGGTATCTCATCAACAACGCATACGACCTCCGCTCGCAAGGTTGGAACACCAAAACGAGTCATGGCAGTGAGAATTCCACATGATGGAGTTATCCGGTTTTCTGCTGTTCATGCAACGCAAAACGAAGGGTACTCATATTGGTGGAATGGCGGAACATTGAAGCAAATGTTAAAATTGGATAAGGAATATCCCGATAACATTGGCATTCGGTTGGCTTATTCTCAACCGACCCCGGAAGAGGTGACGAAAGTTTTTTTTCTTGGTCGTTGGAGGAAGAAGCGCACGGAACTTGCATGGGCATTGGTGCACCTCATGAATGCAGTGCACAGCGCTGGACATTTGCACAATGATCTTTCACTGGACAACATTATGTTTCACTTTCCCAATGATGAGTCACGTGTTTACATTGGAGTTTGCGATTGGGGCATGACTACTTTATGTAATGAACCAATGAAGTCCTTGTACACGTTCACCTCTCAGAGTGAGCGGACTGAGACCTTGAAAAAGAGGTGGTGGTGGACCCTTCTATTGCATACTTGCACCGAAGAGATGCGGATGTGTCAATGATATCGGATTTATCATGTAAATTGGAGGAATATGCGGTTGGTCGAATAGCTCAAGCCATCAACAATGGTTGCATGTCAACAGACTACGTGAGCTTACATCGGAAAATGAAGGACATACAAGATTTAGCCATGAGGATTTGGCAAAGATTTTTCACCTTTACTTGGAGCGCCTTTGTGATTCGGTGATTGATTCTCGCGGTAGCTTGTCCGAAATCATCCATCGATTTACCAATAATTACAACTGGCCTATTCCGGATGAACACTTCCGCCACTCATATTAGTGTCTATGGTGTTAGTGGACGATATAGAAGTGATAGAACTATAAAAGTATTAGGTAAATGTAGAGGCGAGTACATAAATTTGCATGATTGTGTGTAAGGATTTTCTAGTATATATATGCACCATCAATGAATGCCAATATATGTGCACCCTTATAATTCATATAAAGTTTTGAAATGTTTGTGTGTTTTGAAACTTCCAATGTCCAATGTCTACCATCTATTTATGCATTCATCATATGTTTTGCTTGAAATCCTTGAATGAGAAGTGCAATGCAACAATTATTGTTGATGGATGTTAGCTTGGTCTGGTTGGGTTCAAAATTGTATAATCAATGTTGAACACATATAACCCCTAAAAGACCAAAGTGATTTTTTTGGCAACATAGCGATTTTGGGCAGCTCACTACAAATGAAATTTATATTTTTTTTCTTTGAAATTTTCATACAACACGTGCCCGAGGAGTAGCTTTAAGGCCCAACAATTTTCATACATTTAGACTACATGGTTAAAAAGTTATTGCATGATATGTCATTTTCAGTCTTTGGCGGGCAGCATGGGCAGCGAAAAAAACTTCTTCAAAAATCACTTTTTAAGAAAATAAAAATTTGAAATTGGTTCTTTAGATTTATATGTACATGGGAAGCTTTGAATCATTCCATTTAGATCTATGAGTCAAAAGTTATGAGGATTCTTAGTGTAAGGGTAGTTATGGAATTTCAACTCTAAAATAAACTTTGAAGACTTGAAGTCTTTTATTTAACTCAATTTTCAATATTTTTGAAAAAAAACAAAAACATTGGGTGTAGATTGTTTATTACAACATTACAACCGTTGGATTGGCATTTTTCAATTCCATAAATAAATTCTTCACAATTTAGTGTTTTGAATCATTCTCTACCTCTTCCTACTTACTATTTTTTTCCTATATGTTGTACAATTCCAAATGATCTGAAAAGTTTCAAGCATGTAGCCAACTTGCCTTCAAGAATAAATCCAAAGAGTAACCACCATTTTGGACATTTTTTCATATGAATGTGACCTTGTGAAGGGCAGCTGCCCGTTTTTTCGCAGGGACAAAAAAAGGATTTTTGTTAATTCAAACACTATTATCTTGCAATCCACATGGTGGAAAATTCTGAAATTTTTTCCACATCTTCTTAAACAAGTTTACTACAAGATCCTATGGTTACATGTGTCCAAGAATGTTTTTTTTCTAAAATTTGACACTAGTATTAGAAATGGCAGTTTTGGAACGTTTTTGGTGAAAACATAGTCAAAAACGATTAGGGGATAATGATAATAGAATTTGGTCATGCGCAAATATTTTTTATATTGAAAAGCAATACAGTTGATACTTGAACGATACCGCTATGATGATACCAAGTACCAACCTCCAAATACATTTTAATACAATATATTTACATCAAAATATTTTAGTACGTAAAATCGTAAATGCTATTCGCCGAGATGCCGATATGTTTGTACTATGATTGCCACACTCCATAATCCAATAACAAAAGATTCCAAGGCCCACTCGATTGTGAGACAACGACTAAAATAGCTCTACCTACTTTACTCGGAATCTGAATGGATGTCATCTCTACGTTTTGGTGGTGTGGAACCGGATCCATAAGTGCCAAGATATGGTCCTCTGCCCCAAGTGCATCCATAGTCGCTTGGCGTAGCTCCTTGATTGGGATTTCCATAGTAAGGACCTCCAAAAGTTGGAGGAGGAACTACATCACGGTGCTGAGACCTTCCTTGCCTTGGTTCGACATGACGAGAGCCTGTGTGACGCTCATATGAACCACCCGTAGTAGATTTGGACAAGTATTGGGAGCCTCCTTGGCTAGATCCAAAATCATGTGTGGTTCCATGGCTTCTTTCTGGGTTGTAATAAGTACCTCGGGGGTCGTTAGCGTAGTGTAAGACCCTTTAACCATCTTGTGAACCAGATGCAGTACGATCATGTTGGTAGGACCTGTCATGCCCGTGTTGTTGACCCCGATCCTCCATGCTCCTACGCATAGCTTCTTGCATTTGTTGATTGAACTCGATGTCTTCCTGAGCTTCTTGACGCTCATGTCCCACTGTAAATGTTACGGGTGCTGGATTGTCTTCTACATCATTGTCGTCCGACCATTCATCCTCAGCATTCGGCAATAAAACCAGCGGAAATCCAAACTGCCCTTGATTGGACCACATTCGCATACAATCGCTTGGTTGAGTCCAACTCGTATAAATAACAATGTCAGTGCGCTTCATATTGTCAACATTTTTCCCGTAAATTGTGCGCCAATCTACATCTTTGTGGAGTACAATCTCTGCCCAAACCATGGCCATGTTAGAATAATTCATAACATTTGGTTTGGAGTCAGGCAGCTCAGCGCACCGCGTTACTTCCTCGTATTGGTGCACAAAGTGTTGGCTCTCACACGTGGAAATTTGTCCTTCCCAGCGTCGAACTTGTTTGTCTGTTCTTTCTTGTGACCACATTTTGGAGAGGTGCGTCATTTTGACGTACTTTTTGCACATTGTGCAGTCCCAAACCTTCTTGGGCTCTTCTTCCCATCCAGGTTCAGCTACACACATTGGATTTGCCCAATCTCCCCAGTTCATGTCCTGGGATTTGCCTTTGTTACTGGACCTTGAACAACTATTGCAAGGCATGATAACCTTGATTAAAATGAAATGATTTGATGACAAAGTTCACATGAAACTTTAGAACAACTTAACAAAATGTTTGACACTTGCCAATGAAACGAGGTGAAGTTGTTAACAAGGCCTTCAAAACCAAGTAATCACCAAAATAAATTGGTGCAATTCAGTATCCGAGCACAATCGTTCACGCACCAAAATGAAAGGGGCGCGCAGAGCCACTGAGAGGCACTGGATCACCCACTCCGCAAGGGAAACGATTGTGAGGAATGAGCTGTCCGCCGTGCTATTTATGGCGTCCGAAGGCGGACCATGCAATGCGGACGCGTATGTGCGAATCGGACGGCCCAGAATCGGACGGGCAGATCGTGCGGACGGGATCGCGCGGACGTCCCGTCCGCACGTGCCTGTCCGCGCGATCGCGTCCGCTCAATCGCGTCCGTCCGCCGTCCGCCCTGTCCACCCGAGGGCCCGTCCGTGGGACTGTCTGTGAGCCTCCCGACCGCGCGGACGATCCGACCGATCGGACGGTGCGACCGCGCGGACGGCCCGTCCAGGGATGTCAAAAGACGTCCGGGGGTCAGCGTCCACGTCCGCCGGACGTGGACGCGGACGTCCGGACGTCTTGTCAACCCTGCCTATCCTGTAAATCTGTAATGGCTCTATATGGGTTCAAAGGTTAGGGTAGGGGATAAAAAATCACAGGCTTCGGACGGATAAAACGGGATGGCCAGACCACGAGTTGAACCGTCCGGAAGATAGGCTCCTAAACTTCAAACCCACGGTGACTAGCAAACGTGCCTCACTAGTAGGAACGACATAAAAGGACGACCATGTAGGTGATCAATCCCACTTTGTCGCCACAAACACAAAACGGGGTCATTATTGGATACCCACATAACCCGCAACAATGTTTACGATGCAAAAATGAAAACAATAAGCCTCCAAAACCAGCTAGGAATAACAATGAAAAGACAATGAGCCTCCAAAACTGGCTAGGAATAACAAGCCACAAGCCACAACACACGAGTCTTCATTCTTCTTGTCTTCCAATCTTCAAGTCTTCAAAGAAACCGCAAATAAGCACCAATCCTATCTATATTCTTCCCAAAATAAGAAAGCAATAGACCTTCCTTAGCTTCACTACCTATAACTTCTTCAATTCTTGATCAAACTAAGAATTTAATAGCTTTTCAGAAAGCTAACAAACTCTTCTATCTTCACTAAAAATTTCACTTGCAAGTGATTCTTCAAACTAAACCTATAGCTCTACAAACATTCGGGTTTCAAACGATAAGGGCAGCAGACCCTCTACCACTCAAAAACTCATATCTTTCTCCACATATCTCCAATTGCTTTGAGTGATGAGTTTTTAGAAAGCTAAAAAAATTCACTCTAACTTTCCAAATTTTCAAAGACAAAAGAAAAAAATACAAACTTTGGTGGCCACTCGAATCTTTGCTCCTCTTTATTGGGTGACAACAGACTCTCTTCCACTCACACGCTTGTAATTTTTTGCTCGTAAATTTTTGCTCCCAACTCCAAATCACACAAAAGAGGTCTCTTTGAAACGGCAATGAAAAGAAAAACAAACCCTCAAAATTTCATTTCAAAATAGTTTGTACATCAAAAGCTGTGACGCATCTGTGCCGATCAGACTTTCCCAAAATTTGTCGCCCAAGCAGATCCGTCAAGAGAATCCTCGAAGGCTTTGCGGGACAACCAGACAACACTTGGCAGTAAGCAAAAAAGCAATAACTCTATTCTGTACTACATGACAAAATCGCCCATGAAATCGCAAAGTAACCACGTATAGCTGGCTCCATCAGGGATCATTCTCAAAGCTGAGAATCCGCCCCTTGATCGGGGAGATCATATGCACACGAGGAATCTGGACCTTATTGGGACCACTGTTGATTGAGGTTGCACTAACAAGAGTCGCCGGAGAGGCTGGGGAAAACCTAGATCCTTGCCCTGTCCCAGAGAATGAAGAGCCGCGGCGACCACGTGCAGTTTGAAATCCTCCGCGCCCTCTCCAATTTGACTGCTGGCGAGGTGGCGTAATTTGAGAATCACATGGTCTCGCATTCATGTTGATTCTTGCTCGCTTGGTAGCCGGCACAGGGCTCGGCACAAGAGGATTGGCAATCGTAAAGCTGCTTGGCTTGAGGAGCCGCTCAATTTTTCAGAAACCCAGCAAATTCGGAAACTTTGACAATAAATTGGCATTGGGAGAGGTTGCAAAAAGCACTGCAACTTCTATCATCCAGATGCGGCTGTGCAAGAACATAAGGTGACTTTTTATAGCAATCCTCCTTGTTCCCGCAAACCAGAAAAGAAACGCAGCAAACTTGGCCTTCAACGTCGGTCGTCGGGTGCAGATCATCCGTGAAGAAGCACTCCAAATTATTCAACATGAACCAAACTACATGGTCCCACCACATAATCGCGCCTTAGCATCCCTGTACCGCATGGGGGTTACAGTGGCATCGCATATAAGGACATAGGCAATTCCAAAGTTCAGTCACATACTTATCTTTGCGGTCCCGCCCAGTTGACAAATCTTGTTTCAACTGGATTTTAACAACCTATGTACCGCACTTGCCATGATCAAAAGAAGCAAGGCTGTATGGCTGGGCTAGCTCGTGCATGCCTCGGAAAATGGTCCGATTGTGCATCGCGGCATTAGTACAAGCTTTGACTTCCTCCGACTTTAGAGCGGCACATATTCTCCAAACATGAGGCGGGAGTGGGGCCAACAAGTTGATATTCCCGATAGTCCAAACTCGGTGATTACGGGAAGCCACCAAATCTTCTACAGCACGAGGTGGCATGAACGGAATGGACAAACTTTGTGAACTCGAAGATAAGGAAGCTTGTTCGCGCTCAGCTTGGGAGACAAGGAAACTTTCGTGGACATCCTCAATGGCAGCTTTATGAGCTTCCTCTAATCCTAAATTACGGAGGAAGGGGTGACTAAGGCCTAAACTGTCTCCATCAACCTCTCCAAGGTTACAAACAGACTGGGACATGATGGAATCACCATCAATACTAGATCTTGGGACTTGTGGGTTAACCAATTTTAAGTAAGCCTCCACAGCTACAGTTTGCCCTTTAGCTTCCTCATACTCAACAGAATCTCTGGTTACTATATCTTTTAGACTAAGCTGCATATCTCTTAGACGCTGCATGGCTTTGGGTAAATCCATGTTTGCAAACTCAAAAACATGCATCCAGTGTCCCAAGTCCCAAGTAGTAAGGAGTAGTAAAACCTCACCATTATCAAATGTGTCATTCTTGTCCAATGCCTCTGAGTCATTGGCTTGAATAAATTTATGGATTTCTGGGGGTACCATAGTTGCTAGGGTGGCTTGGACAACAGGAATTGGAGGAGGGAGAGGCTCACCATACCCCAAGCTTGCCAAATCAGAATGCCAACCCAAGGTAGCTTTGGAACTCTATACACAATAGACAAAGTAGGTAATCATCAGACAATGATTTTTAAGAAAGAAATAGGGAAAGGGAGATCCTCACCGGATCTCCATGGATAGACAGTTTTAGATAAACCCGAGTGGGTGGGAGGGACATCCCTATACAGGGCTTCTCCTATCTATTTCATAAAAATCACAATCCTTACAAAACTGTCAAGTTTCCAAAAAGAATGAACAAGATAGGTACACTTCTTATCATGTCAAAAATAGTCCTTAAAATCATCACAACCAACTACACAGCAAAAATTTCTTAACTGAGTAGATAACTATTTCCAATAAGCCACTATAGGTCCCATCAAAGACACTACAAGGCATAACTTTTACTAATTTTAAGTAACCATGAGCAAATAGACAAAGTGTCTAATCATGCTACAATTTAAATCCTACAAACCATAAGATTTTAGAAATCCAACAACTAGATGTGATGTCAAGGTCTTGGATTGAGCTGCAAGATAAAGTATTTCTAAAAAGGCTGTGAACCTCACCTACACCCATGCAATCTAACGAATACGAAATTAGTCAGAGAGCGTATGCAAGGTGTCTTCAGCCCACAGCAGCTTGTTATTGCAATCACATTAGAAACATAAACTTAACAAAACTCAAAAACTTCACAAGAAAATGACAATCACAGCCTAGTTTTAATAAGTTGTAAATCACAAAAGACCTGTGAAGATTGAAGAAGCCACCACAAATCAGCAGCACTCCAAACTCCAATCTCACTTCTACATCCACTTGAGCATACCACCAGCAAAGAGCAAAAGATGGTTTGCAACAAAGTGAGACCTCATTATTTAACTACCAAAGTTCCCACTTAATCCTAAGGCCAAATTCAAAAAAGCATAAAAGTCGGGACAAGCAGTGGCATCCAATGGAACTGGTGACTTGCTGCCATGGGCCATAATTGACAAAGTAGTTGGGCCTAACTCTACCAACTCTCATAATTATTCATTGTTTCCCCTGTCTTTTAAAAACTTAGAACTGCCATCCAATTAGCATAGCGTGATGATGTAATTAATCCTTGGTAAAGCAAAGCAAAAAGGAGCTCTAATTATGGATAAGGTGTTGGAACTGTCAAGTTTCCAAAGCCAAGCTCATATGATCATTAGGAAAATAATGAGGCCTTCAAAGGGCCCCTTGTACTTGAGAACCTCATGCAATAGTTATGAATTGGGCACGTTCTAAAAATGAGGTTGACGGTTGAGATCAACAATATCTAACGGCAGAGGGGGAACATTCAAAAATTGGGCAACCTCCTCATGATGATGCAGGTCCCACTCAGCTTTCCCTCTATATGTGACGCCAAGTTTTTTGTCCTTGCTGTCTTATTTTCGCACGTCTTCCCTGCCATGTTCTTTCCCTTACAGCATGGCTTCTTTTGTGTTTCTTTAGCTCTAACTGTGTCTGACTGCTTTTCAACTATAGCATGTCGGACTGTTGTAATAGCTGTATTGTTGTAGTTGCATTAAATACTATTTCTTCACAACAATGGAGAAAAATAGTTACAAGGTCTCAGCGTCAATAGGTAGGAGATATGCACCAATAATTAATCGAAGTCATATGCTGCATGAGCAACTTCGAAGTCTGAGTTTCCTCGGTTACGTGAAAGTGGCGCTACTAATTTTGATCTCTAGATTGATGGATCTTTGTACCCTTGTCATCCTGATTCTTGGAAGCGTCCAAGTTTTACCAGCGTCTCAGGATTGTTAGAATTTGTTGGGGATGAGAAAAGAGGTCTACTAGGATATGTTGAAAGTCTTGCTAGAGCTAACGATTTAATTCAGCATCGATTGGATGAGGCTGGCAGAGAAATCCGTACATTGCAAGAGCAGGTGAGAAGTACGATCGAAAATGCCAGAGAGAGATATCGATTATTGCAGTTCAGTAGAGAAGAGTCTCTTGCTTGAGAGAAGTTGACTGAAGAGAATAGAAAGATGTTGTTGGTGAATGACCTATTGAAGAGAGAAGTACAGTTATTGATAGAAGAACGCAATTGTGCAAAGGCAAGTTACATTGATTGCTTGAGCCGCTTAGATGCCCTCATAGTCCAAAGCGGAGAAGAGTGTTTGCAGGTCAAAATAGATTTTTGGATAGAAATAGAATCCCAGAGGAAAATTCATGAAGAATAGTTGAAGTCGATTGAAGGAAAATTGAAGTCTACTACCGCAATGTTGAGGAGACGTGAGAAACGATTGAAGAATTTGGTAAAGATGCCCTACGGTTATCGCAGTATTGTTCAAGAGAGGAAGGACTTGTTTGCGTTATCACAAAACGGAGGGCATGCAAAGCGCGTTCGGCGAATAGCTTGCATAGTCATAGTTCCGACCATAGCCAAGAAGATTCAAGTACATAATCATGAAACTG
Organism: Antitrichia curtipendula; assembly: GCA_951230915.1. Lineage (NCBI taxonomy): Eukaryota > Viridiplantae > Streptophyta > Bryopsida > Hypnales > Leucodontaceae > Antitrichia > Antitrichia curtipendula. The sequence continues at coordinate 4,126,736 of OX579641.1, forward strand.
GATTATGTCAGCGTCTGTGCGGCAATAGAGAAACGCAGGTTGAGACTGGGAAGGCTTTAGCAAGCATGCTCACTCAAATTGAAGTGACAGCAATGTGCGAAACATCAAAGTTGAATACAGTAGGCATCCGCATGGCTAACCATTACTTCAACAAGGTTTAACAAAAACTTGGACCATATGATATTCAAGAGGTGTGTGATTGCAATGCCATTACACAAGACGGTTGGCGAGGAGTCTTCAAAAAATACAAGGGTGCTGTAAGAGCTTCAGGACAAGGACTCCGTGTTTATCTGCCAAATCCATTTCAAGTGACCACTACAAGGGCAATGTTGAATTTGAAGCTACGAGAATATGTTGGAGAATACAATCACATCATGGACAGCATAGAGGTACCTCCAACAAAGAAGTCAATGGATAAGAGTCTTGTGAAGGTGGAATTGAAGTAATTCAATTCATTCTTTGCCGATGTGGAACAAGTCCAACATACAATGGTCAATCTGTACAATATTACACCTGAAGGTACTTGTCATTCAATCTCAATACTTGTCTGTGTTCATTCAATCTCAATACTCAGTGTTTGTCAACAGCTAGAGTGGACTTTGTTCTAAAATTCCATATAAATCATGCTATAATACCATATTCATTATTTTGGGAGATTTCCAGGATTTTGGGAGGTTGGTTGTTTTTTTCAATATTTTTTTTTTTTGCAAATTCAGCTTGATTCAAGCTGAATTTGCCCAAATTCAGCTCTATTCGACTTGAATTTGTGCAAATTTAGCTCAATTTGACCTAAATTTACGCATTTCAGCTCAAATCGAGCTGAATTTGGGCACAATCAGGTTGACTCAAGCTGAATATTTAGGTCACCTCAAAAACACGCATTATTTTGAGAGGTCCCCAATCTCCCAAAATAATGAATATGGTGTTCTATGCTAATTTGTTGAAATAGTATGAAATAAAATGGTTTCATCATAAATTAGAAATCATATAGAAGACCAAAGGAATTGATTGAGAACAATGAATACCGGTCCTATCAATACAATAGAAATAATTTTATAATAGTAAGTAACCTTAATTGCAATTAGTGACAATTAAAGGTATGCATGCATACATACCTTATATCTGTAACAAGTTCCTTTTTTTAAGTTTGCTGTATGGGAATTCATGAGACACGTTTGGGATGAAAGGCAAGCTAAGTGATTTCAAATTAATACTAAAATATGAAACGACTTGCGTTAGATGGGAATTTCATTTTTCTTCCTACAAAAATTTATTGAAAATCATTTCAAGGAATTTTCCTGAAAATCGTTTCAAGGAGTTTCCCCGAAAAGGCAATCAAATCTTAAATGGTCGCTTTAAGAGGAGACTACCTTATATGAAGCCATTTCCTTGTCACTACATGAGACCTTATTCAGCAACAGTACTTGAGTACTTCATTACAGAGTATTCAATCCGGAAGTTAATAAAAATGAAGTGTTTGTTATTGATGAACACCAATTTCACTGATATGCAAGTAAGTGAAGTTAATTATTGACATTGGTTAGTCCATTTCAAATTGATGCCATGGTCTGGTCCTGGTAGTTTCTTCCAGAAATAAACAACTAAAATGCATATTTGCACCAAGATTGATCAATCGATCATGTGTGGCATGCATGCAAAGGACCTCATGTAATTTGAATAAAATTGATTATACATTCAAATGCTGATCAAAAGACTGCAAGACTGTAAGAGTGCAGGTATAGACTCATGATCGGTATCTGAGGGACGCCCCAAATTAACACCTATTAATTAATGCTCCCAAAGCTCCTGTTGACCTGGTGCAACTTGCATATTTCAATTTAATTCTATCTTGAATTGTTGAATTTGAGATATATTTATTTCCTAAATATTGACGTGAACATTCTTTTTTTGTTGACATGTTGTGGTAGAAGTAGGCAATAAGCCATTGATCTTTGTACTCAAAATGGATGAAGTAGAAATAATTCATGCGCAAAAATTAGAAAGGGTCTCCATAACGCTCATGAATCGAGCCTTGGATGCTACTATTTTGCCAAACACTATAGAGTATTTTTCTGTACAGTCTGAACGAGAAATCTGGCCGGTGGTGTCATTCCAGATTCCACGTGAAATACATGAGATTCTAAGTTGGGTGTTTTTGAAGACAAAACTTCCTGCGCTAATAAAAGCACAAGGAGAAGGTCAACAACTAGATGTTCCTGGTATTGGATCTTTCCTAGTTGAATGGCACTTAGCTTGTGATCTAAAAACAATAAAGTGTTTGTATGGATTGAAGATGGGCTAATAGCTTACATTGCTGCATATACTGCTCTCAGCCTCGTGTAAAGGGAAAAGTAATGACAAGAGAAGAAGCCGAAAAATCAATGAAGAGCGGGTGTAAGCACTCATGGGATGATGGCTTATTTTCAAAGAAAATCTCTGCCAAGCCGGTGTCTAGTGATGCCATGGACGGGAGATGGCATCCAATCTTTCATATTCCTTTAGAACGTGTGCATGTCTGTACACTCCATGCATTCAATCGGATCATCGAGAAGATCGTCCACCTCCATTTCATGCATATTTGGACAATCCGAAATGAACAAATCCAAGCGCAAGCAACAACCGAGATGGAGAAAGTTGTCTCTCTCACTGGTGCACACGGAAGCAACGTCGTAATCTTCAAGAGTCAAGACTTATCTGGAAAATCAAACAACGTACCTAACAAACCATCATTTAACGGAGCTCATGCATTAAAACTCTTCAAAGGCAATCCTACAGTAGAGGATCCTAAGACCGCTAAACCACTCTATATTGACCTTGTGAACTCCGAGAAGAATCTCATGCGCAGAGGGCAGGCAAAGCGAGAGAAACAGGAGCAATGGGAGGCCTTAGATCAACTACGCCCATACTTCAGTGGACTACGACTCACAGAGCAGCAATCCCCAGGCGATTTCAAAGCAAAAGTCGATACATGAGCACAAAAATACCTTAAATGTTGGGGGGAGTATCACGTCACACATTACATGGTATGTTTAGGCAACTTCTGTTTTGAGGTTTTGGCTTTTCAATCAGGGTTGTCACACCGGGCAAGTCGCCCGCCCGCCCGCCCGCCCGGTTCGCCCGTCCGATTGAGGCTTCGCCCGTCCGATGTAGTCAACATGTTGTTGACTTTATGTGAATTAAAAAAAAGGTTGACGTGGAATTACGTGGCTGCCAACTCAGACTCCGGGCGCGGACTTAAGTCGAACAAGGCGCGGACTTAAACAGGACGGGGCGCGGACTTAAGTCAGGGCGCAGACTTAATTCGGGCAGAGCGCAGACTTAAGTCAGGGCGCAGACTTAAAAAGGACGGGCGCGGACTTAAGTCGGGCAGAGCGCGAACTCGTGTCAGGGCGCGAACATAATAAGGTAGGGGCGTGGACTCATGTCAGGGCGCGGACTGAAGTTCGATTGGGCGCGGACTTTAACATAGGCGCCAACGGTATTTGGTTGGGGCATGGACACTGCTGCTCATTTTCCTCTTGGGAAGTGCTACATTGTTACATCCCTGCCTTTTTGAAGCCAGACATTTTTGGATTAAAACTTGGTAGTTACATACACATTTATACATTTATACAATAGGCATTTGTTTATTATTTTGTATCTTCTATCTGCGCCAAATGTTTGATTTAGGATTATAATTGCATTGTTCAAGAGTTTGGACATACATAGGTCATCAATTTTTACTTCATGCCAAAAAAAAATAGTAATTGGAAAGAATAGTCTTTTGAATATATCCGTAGTTTTATATATGGAACAATGTTTGGCTGAGCCGATGAGGTAAAATGTACATGATCCTCTTTGAGGATAATAGATTAACTATGTTAACCTTTTCCTTCAACCTAACTTTCACCTGCCAAACTTTCTAGAGTGAAAAAAAAATTATGGTCTCCGGTAACAACACTCAAGCATAATCCAGCAGTACGGTGCCATCCTCAATTTATCAAGAACATCCGGGATGGACGCCCTTCCTTGCGGATCTTCGTTTTGAAGGCTTTTCAATTTCACTAGTAGGTTTGTATATTTCCACACCTAGTCCTTGCGAAAATAAACTAGATCCCACTCTTGTTTCCAGATTTGAGCTGCTATCCATCCTGTGGCATATGCATCAGCAACTTTAGAGTATAAATGTTTTTTTTCCATGACCTCCAGTGAGGTAGTTGAGCCTTGCTCTCCGTACAAATAGAACAATTCCGGAGCAGCAAACCTTCAAGCTGCTTTCTCCTTATCAAGTGCCTCCTGCTTTCGGTAACCGTATCTTGATGGCGCGTTCTCTAGGACTCGACTGGAAAGTCCCCAATCACAAATCCCCAAATATACTTTCTCTTTTTTCCATGGATCAAAATGGAGCAAAATATTGGATGTAGATATGTCGTTGTGTATGTAGTCCGCCTTGTGGCATTTGCCCACAATAACCAACAATGACAGTGCCAAGTTCACTCGATTTTTGCGGTATGTGGCAACCCACTGCAACTCGTCAATTGTCAATTGGGTATCCGTCATCTTCACAATGTCATCCACTTCCATTGATTCGGGAACTTTGGAATTGTATTTGCTTAGGAAATTAATTAAAGACCCGCCATTCCACCAAAGCGAATAACCTTCCATCGTTTTCGGATGCATGTATGTCAACCTGATGATGCCGGGATGCTTCACCGGACATCCTGTAGCCTCAACCAACATCTCGCAACGTTTTGCCTTTTGATCTGTGGTCTTCAAGTGCTTTCCCGCAAACTCGAGCCAGGTGGGGATGTTCGCAAGTTTCGTAAGCCGCACCTTCCTCACGTGCCCGTAGGTACCTTCAACCTCTCGTCCTGGCATTGTTACCACTTTTACCGACGGTGATAGCCAATACATTGATTCGCTCACACATTCATCCAGAATTTTTTCTTCCTGTGTTTCTTTCCACGGTTGTTTTGTTTTATGGCGACTTACGCTAAAGTTACGACACCAAGTCTCAACTATGCGTAATTTTGAAACAAATTCTAGATCTGCTTCATCCCAATTGCTCTTGTCCTCTTTCTTTTTCATACAATAACGCCAATTGTCCACAACATTGGTAGTCAGCTAAACCACCGTGTTATCCAAGAAGTCTGAGTATAACCAATAATCTGTGCAATTGTTGAACTGCTCAGATGCGGCAAACTTCTCGTCAAGCTCTCTCCGTAAATGCTCTACTAACTCATCGTAACCGTCGACATTCCTGTTCACATAGTTTCTCTCCAACAATGCAATGCTTCGCACTCTGTAGAACTCCACCAATATCACTACAAAGAAACCAGTGAATAAATGACTGGAGGGAATGACTCTAAAGTGACTATATGTCCGGAACAACTAAAGAATGACTTTGAATTCCATAATTGCACCAGCGCTGGGGCAGCAGCATTGGAACAGTCATTTGGCAGTCACTTTCCTGAACCGCGGACGTGGGTGCAATGAAAGTAGAGTTTCATCTACAACTTTCAGTTGTCCTTGGGAACGAGTGGAACGTCGGGAACTGAGGATCACGGTGCAGCGCACGCCTTAGTCATTCGAAAGTCACTTCAATTCACGAAAATACACTTTGCATGTCTTAAACGTGAATACAAAATGACTTCAGGGATTTGGGTGGTTCATGCTGCCCGCTCTGGCGGACTTCAGGCAGCCCAGAAAAAAATAAAGCATGGACCTAGTCTAGGACTTCGAAGACGCGGCTTCCGGTAACTTCAATGAGACTCAGAAATGACTAGGAATTGACAAAGTGCTGAATGAATTGATTTACACTGCCACCACCGGGCCGATGAAGAGGCTGACGTGGACACCAGTCATTCCGGGGCGACTAGTATGCGACTTCGACGTTTCTTCTGAGCGACTTCAAAATGACTGACATGTGAGCGTAGTTTAGACGGTGCACGTCCAGTACATAAACCACATTCAAAATGAAGGAAGGTCCCTCATAGAGACCACCACTGGCGTATCGCCATTATTTTGGTGGACTTCAAATGCAGGCTTCCTAACAGATTCCTAATGTTCGATATAGTTTCAAGAGTGGAAGGATATATTCCATCACGTTTCACATCATCAAAAATGATCAAACAGCAAGCTCCTTGGTCCAAAGTCACCACAAATGTCTTGTGAAGGATCACTTGCGAGAACTTCGTCTCAACATTCAAAACTTCGGAGGCCACTAAGGGTCAGACATGTGAGAAATTACCAAAACAAAAAAAGCAACGAATCAAACAGTAGAGAGTCTGCTCGAGTAAGGTGTCGTTTAATGAAGATACATGGCCCAGGTGAATAGGATATTCTTCTAATTTATCCCTATAAATATTCAAGGCTTCTTCTACATTCTTGAAGGACTCAGAATAGGGTATGCTTTTTCTAAAAGGAGTGCCACATTCACTACTACAAACGACCGTCCATGATGACTTCCAACTGTCTTACAAATGACTACTACAGTCATTTTTCAGTCATCAACCAGTCTTGGCGGACCATGACTTATAGGTACTGAAATCAATGCTCAGGGTACTCATATGTTGCCTAAGTACCAATGTCCATAGAATTGGATTTTCTTCTAATTTCTCTCTGTACAAGTAGAAGGCTTCAACGACATTCTGTGTGCTAAAAGGGACGGCTAATGCTGTAATCACTTGTACATGCTCTGCAGAGGTGGCACCAAGTATGAGCGCTTCATGTATCGGAATGACACTAATATCCTGCCCGTGCTAACAAGTTCTCTTCCTCGGACAATTCTATGGCCCCAATTAAATTGACCGTTTCGGTTGGAATTGGCAGGTTACGGGGAGCTCTTAGCCCGTCACTCTCCACTGTTGTGTTCATAAATGCATCGGATGTGTCAACAACCTCTCGTCGAGCTCGTGCCTCTTTCCGTAGCACAACTTTCCACCCCGGTCTTCCTGTAACGTCTGAAAAGAAAACTTGAGTAGCTTGGCTTGGAAAAATGAACGGGTCTGCCAAACGAGGCAATTTGTGCCGAAAGATCACTACGAGGAATCCAGCCTCATCCTTCGTATACGTAGGGTTACCTCGATTGTCTATAGTTTTCACCCACTTACAACGCAGCAGAATTATCTTCGTACTCAATGCACCATAATCCAGCTCAAAGACATCTTGAAGTACTCCCACGTAGTTCAAGAAGGATTCCTCAACATTTCCAGCAGTCTCGTGGAAAACGGACGCTACCCCGCTGTTGTAACTCAACAAGTGTCTTGTACTGTCATCCTCCACTCTAAAGTGCAACCCAAATGCTGTGACTTGTGCATATCTAGTAGCTCTCCGGGACGGTTTCTTGCTGAGGAGAAAGCGGTCCATGTGCTCTGGGTTATGCAAATCCAAGTCCGACTCTCCGACTTTGCGTTGCATCCAATCAGCTAAGGATGGCGTTTCAGGATTCTCTTGTGATTCAGTCCTCCACATCCTGGACAATCCAATGAAACACAATTAAACCCAAAAGCAGACGGTCCCCACTCCAAAATAGACCCAGCAGGACGCACTGTGTAGACTTCAGGAGTAATTCTCATCAGACAGGGGAAGGGCTATGACTTCTCCGTGACTTGAAGCAGTCACTTCTATGTCGACTGCGAGTCATTCAGCATCTGCAAGCACTACCCGAAAATGACTACACTACAACGAATGCAGAACTACATAAGATTTCAGGTCTAAATGTTCCTAGCTTACACAAAAGGCTTCACTGTTGAGCCATATTAGGGATCAATGTATCATAGGGAAGAGTGAACTCCTTAACTTACATGAAGGAATCCTGCATGGCTGCAGCATTGGAAAGCACATAGTGGTGGGCCACATCTCTCAACTCGGAACTCATCACGTACAGCCTTCCTGCCCCTTGCAGAACTTCCTCAGCATCTCCATATTCTTCGTCTTCGTCCCATACACGCCTGTGAGAGCCCTCAAAGCTGTGGAGGTACTCCGTAATGAATCCAATGCATTCATCTTTCAAGTACCCCTCCGCCATGCATGCCTCTGGTCGTGCCATGTTTCGGACGTGGTTCTTCAATACTTTCATGTAGCGCTCCACTGGATACATCCACCGTGCACTAACTGGACTACACAAGTCCAACTCCTTTGCCAAATGGTATGGAAGATGAGTCATTATATCAAAAAATGAAGGTGGAAATTCGATCTCCAAAAGGGCCATGCTCTCTGCCACATCTGCTTCTAGAGACGGAAAGTCTGCTGGATTGTATACCTTTGTGCCCAAGCGACGAAATACCCTGCACATTCGCATAATAGCCATACGAGGTCCTGGTTCCATCAGGTCACGAAGAGCTAGTGACATGATCTGCTGCATCAGAATATGGTAATCATGCGACTTCAGGCCACCAAAATTCTTCTTCCGGAGACACTTGCTCAGGTTCGACGAGTACCCCGCGGGCGTTTTCAAATCTTTTATGCACTTGACAAACTTCTCAAACTCCTGTTCGGACAAAACATAAGATGCTTGTGGCTTCACCATCTTCCCTGCCTTACGTGGGTGTGGAGTGAGCCACAAGTGCCTCCTCACATTTCGGCGTTGTAGATCCCTCCGCACTTTGACTGTGTCCTTCTTCCTTGATATGGTTTTCATAAAGTTCTTGGCTAGATTCATTTCGCAATGCATGAGGTCTAGCGTGTAGCGAATGAGAAGATACTGGCAGTGCAGACATGACCAACAGATTAGGTACAAGTCCACAGTCACAACCTGGTCACATACTAGTCATTTCGTAGTCAAACCTTGACGTATCCATGTAACAATAACTTGAAAATGACTTGGGAGGAACTAGAGGGTGACTGGAAAGTCACGTACGAGTCACATCTAATGTTTTCTGCTGAGAAAGGCAAAAACTGGTAATCTTACCCTCCAGTATGGCAATTTAAATAGAATGCTCAGCCGCTTGAGGCCAAAATTTTTGGAGGGGTCCCCTGCGGCACCCTCTCTGTTTCCGGCAGCTTTCCATGCCTCACACTGCAGTGCGTGTTGCATTTGCTCCTCCACAGTCACAGTCCGGGGTTTCGAGCGGTTTTCCATTAATCCGTCAAAGTGGTCCTTCATACCTTCTGATCTGTAAGGATGATCTTCAGGTAGCCATCGACGAGTCCCACCGTAAGTTTGCTTGGACAGTTCAATAGAATGCTCAGCACCAAGGTCTTGACCACACCATGGACACGCTGCATACCCTTGATGACTGAATCCTCCAACTGTGCCATACCCCGGGAAGTCGTGTACAGTCCATAGCAACATGGCACGCAACTGAAAAGCCTTTTCACCTGCATCCTTAGTGACGTCATGGGCAGGGACCCCGGCCCAAAGCTCCAACAACTCCTCCACTAGTGGCTCTAAATATACGTCAAACACGTCACCCGTCACGGACTCCCTCCCTGGAATTAAGAGTGCCAACAAAATGAAAAACTTCTTTGTGCTCAACCAAGGTGGTAAGTTGTAGTTCAATAGCAACACTGGCCATGTTGACCATGATGTCCTATTCTGCTTGTAAGGGTTCACTCCATCAGCTGCTAAGGCAAAGTGAACATTCCTAGGATCTCGTGCAAATGAGGGATCCACATTTTCCTCGAAATGCTTCCAAGCTTTGGAGTCACAAGGATGCCTGACAAGGTCATCACCTCCGTCACGGTTGCTCCGATTCTTTGCATGCCAAACCAAGAGTTGCGAGATTTTTGGACTCATGAACATGCGCTGCAGTCTGGGAATGATGGGGAAGTGGCGCAGCACTTTCACTGGAAAACAACGCCGCTCCTCGTCCCGGTATCTGCAACTGCTACACTTGGGACAACGTAGGTCTTCCTCATAGGGCCCCCGAAACAGCACACAACCTCGTTCACATGCATGGATGGTATTGTACGTCAAACCCAATTTCCCCGTCAAGGCCTGCGCTGCGTAGTAGTTTCGAGGCAAGTTATTGTTCCTTGGTAGCAGATAAGAATGCAGAATACTGAACAATTCGTTGGCGCAGTGGTTGCTTACACCATGCACAGTGCACAAATTCATCAACAAGACCGTCGCCGCGAGCTTGCTCGAAGCAGCTCCATCATACAAAGGCTCTAGGCACCCTTGCAATGCCCTGGCATCAAAGCTTCCGTCACTGTGAACTCCATCAGTGGTTGCACCTGGAGGGCGGTGGTCGTCAGTGTCAAGTCTGTCAGTCCCTTCCGAGGGAGGAATATGCTCGTCACGACATTCCTCAGCCTCTGCTACATCACCGTGGAACACCTCCATGCACTCGTCGTGGATAGAGTCCGCCGTGGAAAAGGCATTCCTCACTTCCTCTTGAATTCTTTCGGCCGAAAATGTTGGAGCGTCCACTATATTCAATGCCTGATTTAGCATGCTTATCGTATCAACATCAACATCTAGGGCGGCCATGCCGGATGTTGCCTGTCTATGGGGTCCCCAAAATTCTTGCTCCCACTCCTCGTCAGAGGAATCCCTTGCGCCCAGGCCTCTCCAAATGCGGCAATCCGGATGCCTTCCATGACGTACAAGGTGAGCTTGAACGTTCTTCAGGAGAAGTCTCTTGCGACCTCTGCACTTCGTACAAGGACAATGCAGCTTCTTCACATTGTACTCTCTAGCTCGTTGTAACTCCCTCAACCAGAGGCGCTCATCTCTAAGTCTTTGTTTGCCGCTGTCGGACAATGGAAGCCTAGCGGGAATCATCTTCACTGGTTTGGCAAATTTGTTATCATGTCATGCACAGAAACGAAATCGGGAGGGTAATGGAATAGAACCTGTGAAGGGACCTTCGGAGCAGGACTTATTTAGCCTCCATCACTGATACCTTGTACTTCCAAGAAACGCGAGTCGTAGTGCGTCCTTCAGCATTCACTGGCGTCTTCCGTAACTCTTCCATGACTTCAGAAGTCACTGCGTAGTCAAAAAATGACACAGATAAATGACTCACATATGTCTTCACAGCATGAATTCAGTGTAACTAGGTATTGGTGTCGACAGATTTTTTGCATATGCAGGTGTAATTAGAAACGTGATTAAGTCTTTCACTCCCACTCTCTCAGTGAACGTGGATTGTACTCAAATGCAAATCAGACTGGATCAAGGCTACCGCACGTTCTCAAATCGTGAAAATGTTGATTACTACTGTCAAAATCCTCAATTTAATGACGAGCCGCCGGTAACTGACGGCGCTCATCAAGAGAGAGCCCTCCATCACCGATCGCGACAATATCTCATTTCCTCCTTCCAATTGGAGTTAACCACAGCGGCTCACTCTCTCTCTCTCTGCTACGATTGCTGAAGTGAAGGACCAACCGCCTGCAAACGAGGACGACACTGAAGCGGCGGATTGGGTGATCGGCGAACTGGGTGATCGGGCAACTTGACGGGAGATCAGGGTTCATCGTGAACCCCATCGTGACCGGAGAGCGTCCAGAAGACTTACACCGCACAATGGAAGCGCCGACGGATAGTCCACCGCCTCAGAAGGGAGTGTACGAACTGTTGCGTGACGAGAACGTCATGCGGGTGCAGCAGATGGCCGCTCCAGTCTTGGCAGCGAGGGCGGAGCTGTAAGTTCCGGACCCCTTTCCTTCAACGCAGCTTGATCAGATTTCACAGAGCCAGTACGCATTGAACCCGCGACCTTGGAGTTGTTCCTGCCTACGTTGTAATTTGAGCTCCACGGATTTGCCATGTTCATGTGCTGATAAATGCAAGAGCTCAAAGTTTGCAGAGGACTCCACCTCCTCGCGAAAGTACCGTTGTTCTCTGAGCCTGTCCCGTGCACGGTTTTCGAAGCAGAGAGGCGGCGCATTCATAGGGTTTTCCACACCCAATGCTGTGTCCCAAGGATTCATTTGCCCAGAAGTCATAAGTCTATCGTTCATGAGAACCCTCGAAGTTGAATTTTATGTCTTCGGGCTTGTTGGTGACTCCGTCAGAGTCACATGACAGTCACTTGCGAGTCATTAACTAGTCACATTCCAGAGACATGGTTGAAGAAGCCATGTTCCCGACGTGGCCGCCACGTAGGAGCCGGCATGGTCTTCTTCTTTCCTTGAGAACTGTGTCTTGCTTTAACCCTAAACCCCTGTCCAAGCCTGCCTTGTCGCCCAGAGTCAGTGCACGCTAGTGTCAATCTTCCCTCTATCTGTCGTCATCGCTGAGTGTCTTTCCCTGTCGAGGCCGTATCTCTTTCATTTGACGCCACATTTCTTGGATGTCGGGGCAGGGATAAAGCGATTGCCAAGGCCCAGGGTAATAAGCGGACTCCTACTTCTGGAAACCGTGGCGGAGTTGTGCGGAGGAGTTCACGGCGAGCAGGCGTCCCACTGAGGAAAGCAGCGGAGGCAGAGGGAGGCAAGCGGAGCCCGCAGATGAGGTCCTCGTTCTATTCGTCGTCGGAGGCGACAAAATCTGATGGCGATGCCATCGCTATAGGTATGATGCACCTCGCAATTGCTTGTACACATGTTGAGCGGCAATCCGACGAGGAGAAAAAGTCCGCAGGTAATGCTTGTTCTCTTATCGTTTCTCTAGGATCAGTTTCGCAGTTTGGGAGATTCCTGTGTCATTCAGGGTTCACTGTTTTAGGGTTCTTCTTCAGAAATCTCGCGATTGGTCTTCCTGTGATGCTTGTAGCTTTACCATTGGGATTAGGGTAGTGAATTTATGAATTATTTTGAAAAATAATGGCGTCTTTGGTAGGATCGGAGGAAGAGTTTATGGACTCTTCTGAAGACAACCTAGAGCTGGAGGACGAAGAACCTCTGGTTGACAAGAGGACGAGGACGAAGAGGAAGAAGACAACATCGTCGGGCCAATGTGCGCCAATGCACATTGCACCACCACCGCGTCCTCCTCCAACAATAGAATCCAGCCAACCAAACCTCGCATGGGTGCCAGGGCACTACATGCCAGTGCAGCCACAATCCCAAACTGCGTGGAATTCGGGAGCAACAGCAGTGATCCCAGATGTGTGGGGTGGACAGAATGGACTTGCCCTTGCAGAAGACGGCGAAGATCGCAGGGTTGAAGGAAGCGCAAATGTGATTACGACTTGTCCACTCGCCAACGTGCCCTTGCGGGAGTGAAGCCCAACCGAGTGTTTGTATTACCAGGCGGCGAAGTGGATACCACATGCGAAGGGAAGAACGCCTGGGATGAAACTTTGCGCGACCTGGTCCCGAAATGTCTGGACGTAAGTGTGGTGAGCTGGTCCAAGCATGAGCCACACACGCTGCAAAAGCTTCGAGCCGCCTTGGACAACGAGTTCGAGTACTTGGGGAATCCGCTGAGTATGGTGGGATTTAGGTTGGCCGTGTCGAGGTACCTGAAGGCAGAAAGATGTCGCCTCAAGAATCGCTATTTGAAGGGAATTGACACTCCTCCTCTTCATGTCGACAAACCGGAGTGGGACTGCCTGAAGGAGTACTGGAACACGGACAAGCAGAAAGACAAGGCGCAAAAGATGACTGTTGCACGACAGAGTGTGAAGAATCTGACGTCGGTGGGGAGGAGAGAAAAATCCGGTCGCCCGTCCTCCACAGTAAGTGTCCAATATACTTCTTCAGTTTTGTTATGCAATAGTGAAATGCAAGCATGTGTAGGTTTGAAGGTCCGCACAGTGGTTTCTTTTCTTGTGCTTAGAGGACAAAGATGAAGTACTGGTTTCTGTAATGTTGACAGGGAGGAGGTCCCGAGACAAGCAGTGCCATGATGGACAATGGCGAGGGGAGTCTTTCAAGCGCACGGCCAAGACTACCTTCCAATGTGAGTTCCCCTTCCGGTTCAGCGGTAAACTCTTTTGTTTGTGTGTGTGAGGATTTGGGCTCTTTGGTAAGTGGATTCAGTTGCCCGGTCGGGTATGTAGTAGGGGACTTCTACCTATGTGGATGTGGCAAGCAGTCGCCCGTTTCGGATGTGTCAAGTCAGTGCATGCACTATGTTGCCGAATGCATGAGAACTGGCATCATCCCATGATCATTTGAAGCACAACGTGCCCATGTCTTGTGTTAGCAGCCTAGGGTGCAGTAAAACGCCGCTGCAGTTGTTCAGTTGCGTTGAAGTCATAGCGAAGTTGTGTTGAGTCATATTTAAGTCCCACAGTCATGCGTGAGTCATTTAAAAGTCATGGTTATCTGAAGCGCATTACCTTCGAGCACGCGGTCGGGGTTTCATTTCCATTGAATATTTTTTTGGGCTTCTGTTTTCCTTCCAGTTCTTCCAGAGCATAATGTAGTTTTCCTTCCTCGTCTCTTCTGGGTACAGCAATAGTTCTCATAGTCGAAGTCACTTGGAACGACCCTCCCTTGTTTGCAGTTGTAGCTAAGTCATTTCGTAGTCACTATGCAGTACCAGTCATATTTTGTGTCTTCAGCGTAACTCGGGGTCTTCTAAACTCATTCACCTATACGTGTCTATGAGTAGGCGGGGGGAACAAGTGACTCAAGTCATTGGGAGTCCCTGGAGTTATGGAAGAAGGACGTCGACGTGAAGCTCCAGGAATTCGCAGCAAATTCCAAAAGCACTTCTACGGCCATAGGTGAATTGCGTTCAATGTTCTCCACCTTCATGAGGAATTTTGCACATGGGGATGAATGGAGTCCCTCCGGAAGTGGTGCAGCAGAACAGAGAAGAGGCCCTTTTGCCAAACCACGGAAGAGATCGGGAAATCGGGTGACTGCCGCGGCTGCGGACATCACGTTGTCTGAAGATGAATTCGAATTGGACCCTCGTGAAGCCACAGTGGGGATCCCACCTGAAGCCCATGTGGTTGACCTTGAACGCATGCCCAAAGAGTGGAAGGTGGCAGAACGAGTTGTCAACGAGCTAGTGATTGAGGAAGTTATGGTCTCTGAAACGCAGGTAGACCCGCAGCCAGTGACAAAGTCGATGTTGGAGTCTGTTGTGGAGGTTGATGCTCCATTGTTGCATCCCCCGTCAGCTCCGGTGGCACCAGTACTCTTGCAGTCGCGACCTGGTCCCGAAATTGTAACCCACTCTCTCGAAGGACGTGAAGAGATCTCAGGAAGCTCAGAGCCACCGGTGGTGGGTGTGGATACTGCCGTCTGAGAGCGCGAGTCGGGTACGCTCGATAGTGGTGGACCTTCGCCTGCAAACAGCACCGGCGTGGCAGGAGAAGCAGAGGAAGACGACGGTGACGCCGAAATGCACACACGTCAAGCAGACCCCAACATAGCAAATGTGGTGGAGGTTACTAGGGAGAGGACGAAGTCAGTGGGAGCAGCCTCCGGAGCCCCATCGCCCTCACAGAGAAGGTCTAGGAAACCACGGCAATCGCCGTTGAAGGTATTTACCCCGCCCGGCGTTTGTCCAGTGACGTCGAGTGAGGTGAGACCTGCCGTTCCTTCCGTTATGCCTCAATTTAGAGACTGTGGTCACTCCAAACTAATAATTTTCAATGTACATGGTACATTGTTAGATTCTAGCCTGTTGTCTGGACAATCCCCAAACCCTGCAATTCGAAGTACCATTCGAATTGCGCTTCGGAGAGTAGTATTCCGACCATGGTTGAAGCCCTTCCTTTCTTGATGCTTTAGCAATTACTGTGTGGGCTTCTGGGGTAGCGGCAGTAAGCTCCATATGGAGGACGTGTTGTCCACAGTCTTGGCTGATATGAAAGCTGTAGGGTCCGGAATCCCCTTGTTTGCTTGGTCAGGTAAAGTTCTTGAGGGTGAGGACATCGGAGACGGCTGTCCAATCGAGTGGGGTAAGCAATTGGAGGCAGTGTATGCAACATGGCCCCGTTTTTGTGCAGCTAATACAGTGATAGTAGATAGTAAACACAGTAGGGTCCACTGCAATCCAGAGGCTAATGTAATCATTAGTACCCCATTCTATGTGAAGTGGATGTGCTCAATGGCAGATGACAAGGAATACCTGAAACGGTACCTATGGCCATTGTTGGAGGCTCTGCACTCAAGTGCAGACATTGCTGATTTTCGATCCAAATTTCCTGAAATTGTCAACGAATCCATGCCACAAATGCTGCGCAGACGCCGTATTGAACATGCATATGAGTTTCTGGACATTCTGGAAGGTGAGGGGATTAGCTACCCACGCGCTTGCACATGTGAAAGCGCCCCCTCACCTTCCTGTGATCTTCTTTTCTGATGACAAACTTGTACGTGTGCAGGTAAAGGAACAGAAGCGGGAGGTCCGACCAAGGACTACATTGGCGGCAGCCAAGAAAGCTCCCCTTCCGTCCTCGAAATCAGTAAGTTCAACCTTGTAATTGTAGTTCCATGATAGACTACGATGTATTGTAGATTTTGATTCTTCTGTCATGATTTAGAAGCGGTTTGCAAATTTGCTCTACGTCCATGGTAGTAGAATGGAATTGTTGGGGCAGCCTTTCATGAAGTTCAATTGAATGTGAGAGTGGGTCATTTTGCTGTAGTTGGTTGAAAGAGCTTCATATTAATTATTGTCCGTGAAGGGTATCCGTGGCATTTTCACCTGTCTGCCTGAAGTGGCTTTGTCCAATATGCTGTGGTCTCGTAGTCACAAGGAAGTCATGAAGAAGTCATTTTCCAGTCACGTCACAGTCATGAGGACGACAGCTGCTCGTCGGCCTATAGTAGGTTTGTATGTGGATCAACTTCGATGTATTATTTGTGCTAGGCCTTCGTGTATGTTTGCTAATCAGTGGCCTGCTTGCAGTATCGCTGCGGAGACGAAGTGTTTCTTCTAAATCCGCGAGCGCACAAGCAAAAAGTGGCGGTGGATAAGATCAGTGGATTACCGGGGAAACATAAATACCACGGTGACGACATTCCCGAAACGTGGTTCAAGGTGGACATCCATGAAATTCACCAGGGCGAGGTGGCACTCATGTTTCCTAATCCCCAAGGTGACCAGGAAGTTATGAAAGATGTGAAAGGGTCATGTACCATATGGAGCCAGAAGTACCTGAAGATTACAATGTGAGGTGGCCTTTCCCACTCTATTGTTTGACATTGTCTCCAGACATTAAGGCTTCCATTTTTATGTACAGTCTTCCGTGATGAACGGAGTATTCTGAATGCACCTCTTTTTGGCATTGAAGGCCTTTGTTTTTATATTGGGCCCCTTCCCTATTGCATTAGAAAAGGATTGTGGAATGCATGAGGTCTACTTTCTTAAACCCATCATGTAACCGGTCATTGCTTTCTTTGCATTCACCGTAGGAAAGTGCTAGTGTGTTAGGGGCTACATAAACGTGTTAAGGGCAGAAATAGATGACAAAGCAGAGACAGCCTTACATTGAGAACGTAATTGCATTGCATATGTACGTTTGTAATGACTAACAATAGCTTTGTCAGTAATAGAGGAGAGAGAAAATGACATGCAAATAACTAGGAAATGACTATTCCCGAGATCGAGTCGACGCTTCCATAAATTTCCTAACCTGAGTCTGACTCTCAGGTGACTGGAAGCGAGCACAGCAGAAAATGTAAAAATGTCCTGTGCATCTACCTCATGCAAATGACGACCTACAAATAACTCTGGTGTGACTCACAAATGACTCGTTAATCAACTATGTGTGAACAAGGATGTTTGTCACCCCCCTAATCCGACTGCAAAATAACTCCACAGTGACTCGCAAATAAATCATCACATCGCCACGTGTCAGCAATCCCAAACATTCCATACCAGCAGAATGACTCTAAAATAACTTACCCTCGACTTCCAAATGACTTCAGGAAATTACCATTCAAACCATGCGGAGCACTTTTTGTGACTGTAGAGTGACTTGTAAATAACTACAGAGTGTGCTGACGTGTCAATCCATCTCCACGTGTCAATGACTCCATGGTGACTTCAGAGTGACTTCGAAATTGCTGACGTCATGCCGCATCTCAAAAATTCCGGACTGAAATGGGCAGCTGCCCACACTTTCTGACAGCACTGTCCGAAAATCACAAGTGCCACTTAGACCCTGTCATCTCCTTTTCATCCAAGACGGTGATAATAAACTGCTAGTCATTGTAGTCACACACTTGTCCACAATGACTTCAGGTCTTGAAGTCACGATGTAGTCGAAAATGTCCTAAATGACTGTTTTGCATTCATTTATCACAGTCATTTATTCACTGCTTTTTTTGTAGTGTTGTGTCATAAAATTCGTAGCATCGCTCGCTATGATATTATCAATTGATGCAATGGCCCTTGCCATTTGTTCGGGACGAACCTCTTCCCGATGTTTTTGTGGTGCAGACGGGGTCACCGGTTCCTCCTTCACGGGCCGCATGCTTGAAGCACCACTTTGTTCACCCACGGATGTAAAATTGCGTGTGCATATCCAATCCGCCCGAGGAGTTGAAAACACCTCTCCGTCAACACCTTCCACCGTGGCATTTGACATTGTAGTTGGAATCTTCGTAGAATCCAAATGTACTCCAATATTTCCCCCCTCCATGATCTCTTTTTTAACCTGCATTAAAGCATGTTTTTGTCGCTTCTGTGATTTTGGTGCCTCACTTGGACTTGCCTTTGGATCATACAAATCGGGAATATCTTTTTGCCCTTTTGTAAGCAAAAGCGGAGCCGTAGTTGTCGTTGGATATGTGCTCCAGTCCACCTTCCGAGCCAATATGAGCTCAGCATACACCATAGAGGCCACACTGTAGTTTATGAGACCCTTACTCATTGATTTGTCCCCAAAGAGGGCCCGCCAAACCTCAAGTGATCGATGGACAAAATGTCCATCCTTGCAATTCGATGGCCTGCAACAGAACCCTCGTGTGTGAATAATGTGGAACTCACGAGGCCACAACTTGTCGATGTGATACATTTTCACATATCTTTTGCAGATTTTGGAGGTCCAATAAGTTTCTTCCTCCTTCTCCCATTCGCTCTCCGCTTTGATATTTGGATCATCTAAAATGTCCTAGTGAAGCTCGTGGGCAGTCCCCTTTGATTTTGTCTTCGCGCTCTTGTCACCTCTTGAAGTCATCGCTACAGTACCCTTGCTCGTACCTTCCGTTGTCATGGCTGACGACAAGTGATATCAAAAAATAATTGACCTCACTCTCCACCCGTATAGGAGCAACCAGCACAATGAAGCAACGGTTGTAACGTCCAACACGGGTTCCACCTCTAAATGGAGAGAAGAAGTGAGGAAAAATGGAAGGGCCGTCCGCCTTTATACCCGTCCGCCACCAAACCTAAAGTAGGTCCGACTGCGGATGCCCTCCCAAACCTCCCGAAGCGGACTAGGTCGTCCGATTGATTGGACGAACCTACTGTCCGCTCGATCGGACGGTCTGGCCGTCCGCTGGATCCAGCGGCCGGTCTGACTGTCCGATCGAGCGGACGGACGGACTGTCCGTTGGATCGGGCGGCCGGATCGTCCGAGTCGAACCGCCCGTCGGCCGACCGCCGTCCGCCCGTCCTATGGTCTGCGTCCAGCGGACGGTGGCCACTACGTCCGCTGCGTCCGCAACAACGTCCGGACGTCCGGACGTCCGATTTTTGGACGTAATTTGCCCCCGGACATTCCAATTCGTCAACCCTGGTGGCATCAATCAGAGAGATGCATAATGAATTAGCCCTATCAGGAGATCTCACGATGCAATATCCATTAGAGTAGGCCGGCTTGGTAATTTGGCACAATTAATCTGCATAGGATGTCTTGTCAATGAATGTATTCACAATGAAAACATCGTGAGATCCCTTGATAACCAAAAGACAGCAAGGAAATGAGGGAAATCAGATACTCAATAAGCTGAAAAAGCAACCGCATAATCCTAAATCTCATTCTTGAGACAAAAGCCGTTGAATATAAGAGAGATTACCGTGAGATCTCACAATAACGGAGCATGAGTGCAATCCCAGAACACCAAAGTTTGTTGTTGTCTAATCCATATAGTGATTGCATCGTGAGATCCCCTAATAACCGAGGTGAACCAAAAGATAGTGAAAAATAAGAAGTTGGGTCATAAGCGTGCAACCCGGTAGTATCAATGAGGCCATATTGTGAGATCTCACGATGACAACCTGTGATAGTCATTTCAGGAAATACATACTCTACTTTTGCCGCAAAATATGCCTGCGGAGCATTAATTTTTGTAGTGCGTTGAATCAGGATCTGCCATCGTTACAGTCATAGCATCGTGAGATCCCCTGATGATGTTCATGTAAAAACTCGCCGGTTCCATTCGAAGCCGCAGTGTCGTGATAATCGATCCATAGATGCCCAACAGTATAAACAGACATCGTGAGATTTCACGATGATTTTGGATATGGACCTGAATTGATGACACTCTACTCTAATACTTTGTATGATATGGAATGCTGCAGTGATGCACAGACGCAGGACATTCCTGAAGACTTGAGCCCAAGGAAGCTTGGAGCCTTCGTCGACTACTGGATACATTCATTTGAATACATCGGAGAGCACAATCTGGCGGCAGTATTTCGATGCAGCCTTAGCGTCACGGAGTGGTGGCTCGAGTTCGTGATAGAAAAAGGCAAGGCACTCATTGTCTCGATGCTGAGGCATGTCGACAGGGTGCACAAACCAGCTGGGCTAAATGTCACGAAGATGCAAGGCCTTGATGGGAATATAGTTCTTGTCGTTGTGGAGGAGAAGATACCAAAGAGTGACCAATTCATCACTTACGGCTTAATCCTGGACTATGCTAAGCTCAACATGACGAAGTGCAAATCCATGACAGACAGATCCTTGCTATTCTGTAGAAGCACCTCAACTCTCCATTGGAGTGTGGCTGAAACAAAATCTCAATGGGATTTGATTGACGAGGATCGGATCGACGTAGAAGCTTCCCAAGGTCCAGTTGTATATAGTACTCCTACCAAACCATCTCCGAAGAAGAAGGCCAAGAAGCGCAAGTCAGCTGCTAGAGCTCCAGGTGACAAAGAGGTGGAAGAAGTCACATCATCTGGAAAAAAGCGAAAGATAGGGACCGAATTATCTATTCACGTGTGCGTGAATATGGAAGAGACCGAAATCAAGAAGCTATCCAAGGACAACATGACTAAGATGAAGAAGTTGTATGACACCCATTTCACGGAGTTGTACCAATGGGGGAAGAAGCCATTCTGCAATGTGGCCAGGAATCCGATCTGCGCACACTACAATTGCCTGCACGAGGCTCCCCCCAGAATTCTTGTGTACAGAGGGATTGAGCAAAGCCGCCTTGAAGGGATCACGAACAAGGCCAGAATCGCACTTGATTTTGACTCAGATAGTAGAATTATTACGGTGCTCCCTATCGAGCGCAGTCCTTATGGGGATAAGAAGAAGGCCGACTTTTACAAAGAGGAGCCAGATAAGGCGATTTTCAGCGCAAAGACTCAGTACTTCATTATAGGGGGACAGCACACTGTGAGGGCGTACATGAATCTAGTGAGAGACGGCGAGATTGCAGAGGCCGACAAGAAGTTAGCGACGACATTCAACATAATACCCAATACCCATTTTTGCCAAGAAAGAGAACTTCGGTAATGTGTTGTTGCTTTCACGGGCCCTCAACCAAAATCTTGCTGGCAAACAGAAAGAGCAGTGCTTCACGAAGCAACTAATCAACGCCAGGACCAAATGGAGAGACATGGGCAGCCCGCAACCAGCACTCATGGGTAGGTAGCACGACAAAAAGTACCTAGTAAGAGTGATATCAAATGCCCTCAATTGGTCGGACCACTACCGAATGCAGTCTGCATTTACAATATTGTGGGATCCCCTGATGCTAATGTAGCTCGCAATTTAGGATAATGAGATCTTTTACTCTAAAATGAAATGTCCACTTCGAATTCCAAAGTACACGATGTCTTCCTTCTGGATAGCTTATCATTGTGAGATCCCCTAATGGTTCAGTGCTATACACAATCCTGTACTAATAGTCCGATTGTGATTCTGGTCTTGAGCAGGCATTTCATCCGTCCCTTGTGACAATTTTTGTGGGTCAGAACCCGAAAGACAACAAGGAGCTAAGGATTCCACTTGTCTTTTTTGAGGACGACAAGGATGTTGACAGATGGATTAAAATCGAGGAGAAGTACATGACGGAGTTGCTTCCGGACACCGCAGGGTCAGTCAATGAGACCAGATCTCTCAAGCGCAAGCCCCTTACTGCAAATGATTTCAAGACGTTGTATGGGCTTCAAGCGGAAGACATCAACTACCTTGCGACTCTCATGGAAGAAAAAAAGGTTTCCGTGAAGAGCTCTAAGGTGAAGACCCCGAAACCCCTCACGACTCTTGCTTCGGCAGGCGCCAGGGAGCGCCTCATTTGGAGGATGAAGAACGAGTTGATGCTACACTACAAGAAGCATCCACTACCCAACAAGAAGCCGGAGTACGAACCATACTCTGCAACGGAGTGGGAAGATTTGGCAAAGGAGAAGGGAATTGACCGCGAACAAGTAGAGCTTTGGGTGAACAAGGCCATGGATTCGCATACAGGATCGAAATGGCTGCTGGATCGCACTGCGGGCCTTAACAAGACGATTGACCCAGCCGACTGTCCGCAATTTGTGCGGGACATGTGGAAAGCGTACTTTAGTGCGACGGCGATCGTTGGAGTGGAGGAGGTGCTAGAGAAGGGATACACCAATAACTACATGTGTAGAGTCTTGGACGACCACTCCGGGAATCTGAGGCTCTGAGTAGTGTTTTGAGGAACCCCGACGTCGTTTCTTGGCGGGGTGGAAGTAAGCCGCACATGTATTTCTGGTTTCTCTTCGAGCAGATGGATTTGGGCTCATGGGCGAAACTTCTAGAGGACCGAAGACTGAGACTGTTCTTTGACGCTTTGGAGTGTTACGACCCACGCACTAAACTTGTCACAGCCCGGTCTGCCGCAGTACTCCTTACTAATGCAGAGGGATTCCACATGTTGTGTCTTCATTTGGAGAAGCGAAGGTGTGAAAACGGCAACACCAGAGTGTGTGGGACCTACACCTCGTCAATTACATGACGGCGCCTGAGGATGGATTCCCGGAGGCTGTCACCGGGGAGGCCTTCAACGTCTTCGTTGTGTTCTACTTCGGGTACAACAAGGACTATGGTCCACAAATGTCATTCAAATCCTTCTTCTCGGGAGAATCTATAAAGATGAAGCAAGTGTATAGGTCCAAAGAACATCGGGATGACTTCACGTATTGGACATGACAGAATGTGCCGTACTTGAAGATGTCGACGGCCATGATCATCTTCTTCGAGCACGTATATGGAGACCTTATCCTCGTTAACATAAACGGTGGACCAGAGTTCACATTCCTAGGAATGGTATGCAATTGATTGTCCCTTTCATTTTTGTGGCCTTCCATTATTATGTTGTTCCCATAAACTAACGGATACTAACGTCCTCTTCTTCCCCTTCTGCTGCAGACTGCAAAAGTGAAAGTCCTCAAAGTTGTGAATTCCACGGAGGTTGCCAATGAAAGTCAAGTCTTCGCGAGACAAATGTGGACCACTTCTACTTGAAGCCTAAGCCATTGTCTAAGCAACAAGTACTGAACAACGAGGAGCAGGACTCGGATGAGGAGGAAGAAGCGTATAGGGAATTGGACAATTCCGGCGAGCGAGAACAAGGAGGAACCGAATTATTGCCTGGGAACAATAAGATTAGTGTGCACTGCTTGTTGAGCCATTGTGAGATCTCCAGATGCTTGGCAGCGCACATAAATGATATACGCTATCCCAATGGCTTTCTTATTTCCAGTGTGGTTGGCATGTTCCGACGCAGGAGAACTCTCCGCGAGGAAGGGGGCAGACGGATGACTTCGAGAGTCCACCTTTGGTCAACAAAAAAGATAAGGAAGTTCGTCCGGCACGGGAGAGTGTGAGAGAAAGGCATGGGGAGGGAGCTTGGGATATGCCAGCTGGTTCAGTTGCTGCTCAACACTACAGTGAGTTGGAGGACGAGGTTGCCGGGACAGCCCTTACTGACAATAGAAGCCTCCATAAGAAAGCCGGGAAGAAGTCTGTGAAGTCAGTCGGAGGTCCAGAGCAGTCGACGTCGGAGAAGCGGAAGAAACCAGAAATCAAGAAGAAACTTTCTGATGTTTTTGAGAAGGTGAAGGAGAAGGTTCCCGCCAAGCAGAAGAGCAAGAGCACCGCAATGTTGGCGGCGGAGAAGGTCCTGGAGGACGAAATCATCTCGTCACCTAATGTGGAAGTGATTGACAAGGACCGGTTTGTTCGTTGCTCAGATCCTAAGATGGTGGCAACCAGAAATCAGTAGGGCAAGGACTCCGGCGATGATGCAGTAGATTTGCCGTCGCCGGAAGCATTGAAGGCCGCTAAGACACTTGTTTCTTGCGCCTCTCGTCCCTCACATTTAGAGTCCGCCGACAATACACTTACGAGGGGCAAGCATCCTCAGGTGTCTGATGCGGAACGCAAAAATGAAGAGGGTCAGAACGTAGAGTCACCTGTGAAGGAGCCAGAACGTCCACAGGAGGAAGCTGCCCACCTGTCATCGGGGGATCTCACGATGACACAGGAGGGCCCGATCGTCGTTAGGCAAGACGGTCTGTCACTTAGCCCTGCACTTGGCTGCACGCTGGAGCTTCCCGGCATACACGAAGAGGAAAATGTTTTGATGACTGGAGTGTCTGAGTTCCTAACGCGTCTTGCAAATCAGATGCGGAGCCCAAGGAAAGAGGAATCAGAACTTGCAATCGGCACTGTGGTATCAGGAGAGATGCTGAAAGAAACATCGGTTATTTCGCATGACTATGTTACTTCAGGATGTGAAGAGAAGGGTGTAGAGATAGTGGAGCAAAACCTTCCTTTATCGGGGGATCCCACGATAGTGCCAACGGATAAGCGGGTGCAGGTGGACATGAGTGTTGACGTTTGAAGGGATGCCATGACGGACTTGGACTTATTCAATCCCGTACCAAGTAGGAACTCGTCGAGGCTTGAGGAGGCATCTGTAGTAAACATCGCCCTCGAGGCAATATGTGAGGTTGCTCAAGACAACGATACAAGTGTGGACACGGGGTTTTTGATGCCTTGCCTTTAGATGGGGCAGAAGTTCTGAAGGTCAGAAATTTTGATAAGTTCGAGGGATTATGTCATTTTTCAAGTCTAAGTGCATACAGTACGCGAAGACTAGATAATCCGAAGTCAAAGCATCTGGAAGCCATAAGGCAAGCGAATCGTTTCATATACAAAGAGGTGTTTAACTGGAATGTTGAACAGGAGGCGCCGTCACAAGATGTTCTGAAATTACCGGAGAGCGATGCGCCGAAGCAGACGGGAATTGAGAAGGAAGACGTCACAAGTGTTTAAGTGCTCTACTATTTCATTGAATGGTATCTTGTTTTATAGCTATGTCTTCTTAATTGATTCTAACTACATGGTTCCCTTGTCTTTTGCAGAGCTTGGAATGCCTTCCTTGCTTGTGGGGAGTTCATCAAGACAGGTAGTTCTCAGACGGTACTCTGTGGTCCTTGACCTCAATGGGCTTCTTCTTCACAGATCTTTTAATGATCTTAATCGACGCAAGAGTGTACCATGTCCGGGTGTTGTAGAATTCCTTGACTGGTTGCGTAGACATGCAGACGTTGGGTTCTGGAGCAGCGCTTTGAGCCGGAATGTGAGGTCTCTATTGGATACCCTGTTGCGGCCCACCTCATTTAAAGCAGCGAACGTCGTTGTTCTCTCGTAGGAGGAATGTAGGGTGTCGTCCTTTAGAGACCGCAGCAATCTGGATAGGCCCTACTTTCTGAAGGATCTGACCACCTTCGCCAGTATCGCAGAATTGGATTCCTTAAACAATGTTCTTCTAATTGATGATAGTCTGATTAAGAACCTCCTAAATGATCCATGCACCGCCGTTCACCCGAAAACATGGGCCGGTGATACAAGGGACTACTTCTTGGAGGGGAGGCTGAAGCCATGGCTTCAGGGTCTGTTTCAGTCAGGCGAGACTGTCGTCTCCTACGTCTTGAACCATCCACTTCCGGGTGGTCAGAGGTCGGAGATTAAGTTTTCCAAGCTGGCAAAGAGTATTCTGGACGGAATTCCTAAATAGGGCTGTTTTTTCATACTCGGTAGGCGTTATCAAGTGATTTCACGATGATATATGGAACTTGTATATAAGAAAAGATAGTGGGTCTCACAATATTGGTAGAACAGACTATAATCTTAGTAAATGCAACTTCTGTAACTGACTTCATAATAGACAAACTAGGTGACCTTATAAATTTACTTGTAATTTTCATAGTAATGCGATCATCGTGATATCTCACGATGCTTTCTCCAACTTCAGTGTTGCAGTTGAATACCAAGCTATTCTTGTTTTCTCTTTAAAGTACTCTATGTTCCGTCCCTTCTATGAGTTTTAGTTTTCTAATGTCTATGATCGGTATAATGGGAATTTTCAGCCAATTTGTTAATGTGGTTGTTCATTTCTTAGTATGGCCTTCTGTTTTCCATAATCCTGTAATATGTAAATGATAATCCTTCAAGCAAATTCAGTTCGTTAAATTTGCTTAGGTTTAGGATTTTCTCTGAAGAGATGTACATGTTTGATTTGTCCCACAAATGCTCTCCGTTTATGAGTCCTTCACTATGTTTTTGACAGATACTTCATTTACACTCTCGCTATTCTATTACCCCTCTACCTCATTTGTAAAAATTTAAATCTTATTTGAATTGTGGTAATTGGAGGCCCTTAGCCCTCCCACTGCTGACTCTTCATTAGGAGATCTCCCGTTACATGATTCTCTATACATGTCATATCTTTATTCTCAATGCGTATGGTATCATTGTATTGTTTGTCATTTCTTTTGCTTAGAATTCGTTCTTACAATATATATATTTTTTTTCTTACTAACTCATTCGTCCATCAGTAGTATGGACACCGGTTCAGTTCTCTTCTGTATAAACTCTTCGGATGTTATTTTGTAATGAACTCGTCCATTACTTCATCCGGAGATCTCCGGATGTTCGAAAATTCTGCTTTTCGGGTACGGGAGTATTACTCTTTTATAGTCTGCATCACAGGATTTAACGATACGGATCTTCATGTTTTACCTTGGTCCGAATTTTATTCCTCTGATTTTACCACCACATGTGGAGGTAGTTTGTAGTTCATTTTAGTTTATGAATGATCTACATTCTCCATAAGCAGTTTACTTAAAAATGGAAGCCCTACTCTTCTCGATCATCTCGGAATTACTTTGAACAGATGGGAACTAAATTACCCAAGTCTCACATTTTTCCCCAAAGCTTCTGGGGGTCTTCGGAAGTTCAAATTCTTTTCTGCGTTCTTCTTTATAATTTTATTAGTAAATTGAAATGCTTGATTACTGCAGTTCATGGAACATTGATCCCTTGTTCGGGTATGCTAGAGACAGTTTCATAGGATATATTCCATCAGGAGATCTCTCGATAATTAAGGTCAAGTTTCCTTTCATTATAGGTATTGTGTCCTTGACTGTGGGCGGGTGTTGTTCTCTGCAGGCGGTGGTGATCCTGGTACTCACGGGTCCTCTTTGCAGTGACGGTGCTCCTTCAGATCTCCAGATTAATGTCAAGACATTATTACGCTTCAAGGCGTTCATTAGTCTTCTGTTGACAACAACTTCCGTTTTCCTCTGGTTGAATATGCATTGGTTGTCATTGAAAGAGATTCTTGCACATTTTCTTCCACAAAGACTTATTTCGAGATTATGGCGGATAATTTGTGGATGTGATTTACATTGCAAGTCGCAACTGCATCATCCTCTTCGTCGATATGTATTGAAGACCCTCGTTAGTGATCCTCATGTCAAGGAGGTACTTAGGAATCAAACGGTTCATTTCCTTGATATAGATCCTATGAACATGCGGATGCATTTAATCCCCCCGGTCGTACATGTTAGAGATGACCCCAATAACTTGTACAGTAGATTTTGAAATGCAAGCTATTTTCATATTCATTTCAAAGGCGCTCGCCCAAGTATGCTTTGGTGTATCTTCATGAATGAATTGTGGTGATTTCACCTTACTTCACTATACAAATGTCTCTATTTTGCAAAATCTCTCTACTTGCATGCATTGAACATGTCATCCTATATGCCTGTATAATGCTATGGGAATTTCATCTGGAGATCTCTTGATTTCCAATTTCCAATTTCAGTGATGGATTTCAAACCTCCATTTTGTTGTGGATCTCAATGCTTCTAACGAAATAAGCATGTAGACATATTAGCATTTGAATTCACATTACTTACACATGGTCTGCAATTTTCAGAAGTAAATTTGTGGACAAGTATTTCAATCTCTACATCATGAAATCCCCAGATGATGGATTTGTTTCAATGAATAAAACAGCAAAAAACGCAATATAAACGCTTATAATGCTAAAGCATGTTCTGTCATATGGCTTTTAAAATACATATGTGCTCTATTACCTATTATCCTAGCTACTTTCAACATCATGACGGTGATTTTTTCTATAATGTAGGTTGTAATCATCATGGGATATCTTCCCAAAAGTCCGAAATTGGGCCCAAAGTCCAAAAGTAGTTAAATAGGGCATTAATCCATCCTCTGAGGATTAATAGCGTTGTCAATGTTGTGGTCAAGGTTTGCAGAGTGATTGAGTTTAAATTGAAGTTCCTCTAATTACATATAGATTTGATAGTTTGAATTAATGTAGTCCAAGTAGATTTGAATATTTGATTGTATCCTACATTTTGAAAACTCATTTCCTAGAAAATATTATAAAATATGGAAAAAAATATAATCGCACTTGGATATTTGAACGTAAGGGAATGTTTCATTTTCTGATAATCAAAGCTTGATAGTCAACACTCAACTTCCTCTGTAATTGCACATTCTTTACATACTCTTTCTGTTTCTTGATAGGACCCATGTTTCCTTTGTAAAATATAAAGGAAACATGGGTCTTATTTAGAAATAGAGGTAGCATTTTAAAAAAATAGCCACCTAGAGTTTTGCAAGTTTAGTTGCAAACACATGCTTTGAGTGCATTCCAAATTTGTATCCTATTTGTTTTAAAAGTAAAACAAGCAAGCTAGTTGCTAATCCTTTCTTTATAACTAGACTTCATGGTCGATATACTACCTTTGGATTCCAATAGTTCAATCTTCAAAGCCTCATTCAACAAAAGAATCTTACAGTTTTGCTCAATTATTTTTTTTGAAGATAAAAGCTTAGAAAATATAAAGTGCAAAATTCTATTTTTCTCTTCAATGTCTTATGAATCAAAGCACATGCTTATGAAGTGTTACAAGCTCTCTTTGTCCTTCTTCAAAATTAAAGCCCCAACCTACCATGCCAAAATATTTTTATAAGCAAGTTAAGAGTGCCATCTATTCATAGATCAATATTTATGCAGCCTAATTCTCCAAAAGATGAAAACTTTGACTTTTATGTTTGTTTATGAAGCATGCAATTACAATCTATGAATTGTGCACACTTTGGCGTTACACTAGCTAAAATTTTATATGTTTTGTTTGACATCTTGGTAATGCACATGAAGTCCTATAAGCTTGGTTTCCTTAGCTTCCTTATACAATTAACTCACTTTCTTAAACCCTCACCACCCAAGGGGACCAAAAGTGTCCTCACACAATCTAGCAGTCAACTTCCAAGTGCTGTGACTTTTGCATCCAATGTCCAAATTCAATAAAACTTGTTGTTAAAGTTGTGCATACTAGTCTATTTTTTTGTGATAAAATTTTCAGATCTATCCAAGATGTACTGAGTTTCTGAAAGCCATTCAAAGTAAGCAGGTTCAATTTGAGTTCACCACACTGCATTGAAATGGCTGCAACTTTGGGGTCTTGTATCTTTTTTTTCAAATGTTAGTATTCAATCAAATTTGTTGGTTTTTGATCCCAATAAAGTCTACTTATTGTGGTAAGTTTTTTATGTCAATCCAAGTTGTTTTGATTGCTTGGGAGCAATTCGAAGTTCAAAATCCAAACATTTTTGCATTATAGTGAACTTCGGCGGCTTATAACTTCTTCAGAAAGGGTTTGTTTTCAATCATTTTTTTTGGAAAAGTTGCGCATACTAGTCTAGTTTATGTGGTAAAATTTTCATATCAATTCAATGAGTAATAATTGATTGAGAAGCATTTTAGTAGAGGTAGGCTCAATCAAAGATGTGTTTTTTTGCTACTTTTTTTACTATTTTTTGACATGTCAAAACAATTTTGCAAACCCAATGAGTCAATTGAATGATTTTTTTTCCCCACCAAAGTGTTTGTCTTTTGGTTTTGAATCACTTTGTAGTTTAAAGTTTTTTCATTTGAGTAGGTTTAGAAATCAAATTTCACCTCCAAATGTGTTTTTAGGAAAATTCCAGCATCTTTTTTCAGCACTAGAACATTATAATCTTTCAATCTATACGGTCAAATGACCCCAATTTTGATTTACACCATCTACAACATGCACACTATAAGATTTTACAGTTGAGATTTTCATACCTTACTCACATTTAAACTTATAACACTTGAAAAGCAAGGTTGTTTTTTGACATGGTTAGAGCTTGGGCGGTGAAGGGTTAAGCTTACTACATAGATGCCGCAATACATTTGTCTTGTATTAAACATACAATAAAAACTACAATTGCTTCATGTTAAATACAATTACCTCATATAAAATTGCATCAACGTTGCTCAATTTACTAAATCTCACAAGTGTCAATGATAATGTGCAAATAATATTGCAAGTCTAACACCTACAAATCATGAAGAACATAGAAATGCAAAAGAAAAAGAAGGCATAAAATGGAAAAATGGCGTAAAACTAAAGAAATTTTACGGAAGATTGCAGTCATTGAAGATGAGAAGGGAGACTTTCTTATGCAACGTATCCCTTTTTTAACTTCTACCCAACCCAAAGGACAATGGCCCTCCCTAGAACCCGACATTCTTCAATAATGCTTGTCTATTTATTGCTTAACTTCTTCACGCCTCATTAATATCCAAACATCATTAGGCTCAAATCCATTTACTAGCCTTGTTGAAGTCCTCCAATGCATCTGAATACTTGCCCATCTTTCGCTTAACAAGGCCACGGCTCTTTAATGTCAAAGCATCATTAGGTTGAAGTTCATGAGCCTTATTCAAGTCCTCCAGTGCATCTGCATACTTGCCCATCATTCGCTTAAGTTCCCCACAAGTCCACAATGTCCTAGCATCATAAGGTTGAAGTTCATCAACCTTATTCAAGTCCTCCAATGCATCTGAATACTTGCCCATCATTTGCTTAACTTCCCCACGACTCATTAATGTCCAAGCATCATTAGATTGAAGTTCATCAGCTTTGTTGAAGTCCTCCAATGCATCTACATACTTGCCCATCATTCGCTTAACAAGGCCACGGCTCTTTAATGTCAAAGCATGATTAGGTTGAAATTCATGAGCCTTATTCAAGTCCTCCAATGCATCTGCATACTTGCCCATCATTCGCTTAACTTCCCCACGAGTCCACAATGTCCTAGCATCATTAGGTTGAAGTACATCAACCCTATTCAAGTCCTCCAATGCATCTACATACTTGCCCATCATTTGCTTAACTTCCCCACGACTCATTAATGTCCTAGCATCATTAGGTTGAAGTTCATTAGCCTTGTTCAAGTCCTCCAATGCATTTGCAAACTTGCCCATCATTCGCTTAACTTCTCCACGACTCTTCAATGTCAAAGCATTGTTAGGTTGAAGTTCATCAACCTTATTCAAGTCCTCCAATGCATCTGCATACTTGCCCATCATTTGCTTAATTTCCCCACGAATCTGTAATGTCCCAACATCATTAGGTTGAAATTCATCAACCTTGTTCAAGTCCTCCAATGCATCTGCATACATGCCCATCTTTTGCTTAACTTCCCCACGTCTCTTTAATGTCCAAGCATCATTAGGTTGAAGTTCATTAGCCTTATTCAAGTCCTCCAATGCATCTGCATACTTGCCCATGAATAGCTCAATTTCCCCACGAATTTTTAATGTCAAAGCATTATTAGGCTTAAGCTCATCAGCCTTGTTGAAGTCCTCCAATGCATCTACATACCAGCCTATCATTCTCAAAACTTCACCACGCCTCTTTAATGTCCAAACATCACTCGGATGAAGTTCATGAGCCTTATTCAAGTCCTCCAATGCATCTGCATACTTTCCCGTCATTCTCATAACTTCCCACAAATCTACAATGTCAAAGCACCATTAAGCTTAAATTCAGCAGCCTTGTTCAAGTCCTGCAATGCATCTTAATACTTGCAATCATCCCCTTGAGTTACCCACAACTCCTCAAAGTAGTAACAAAATTTGAAAAATGATCATCAATCTTATGAATATCCTCCAATCCAGTACCTTTAATTTCAAATGTAGAGTGAAAACTTTTTTCTACTCATTCTTTTTTAAAAGAATCTTGAATCTACAATTTTTTGTAGAAGATATATAATAGTTATTTTCCATACAGAACTACTAAACCCAATGATGCATATGTGATTTGTTGAGCATGAACTTGTATCCAAATCTAAAGTACATTGGAGCACGGAATTTATTTAATCAAAGTACAAAATAAAACCACATGAGTTTCGAGATACACAAATTATTTTTTTTAAATCTTGAAATTTGTACCAGTGAGTTGCAAGCATACCTTGGATGTGGAAGAGGGATCTGCAATTTCCAAAGCATTGAAGTTACTTTCAAAATCTTACAATGGTTGAATACTACAAAGCTCTAAAATGCATCTTAAAACACAACCATTTCAACTTAAATCTGTGTTGTTCTATATTTCAATTTGGTTTTATAGTGGACAACAAATACTAATTTTATATACTACAATATGCTACATTTGAATAATAAAAATTCAATTTCTAATAACATTGGACATGGATGTCATGCACTCATGTCAACAACTGTTTGAAACAATGACCATATACTATACATTTTCTCTAAAAAACAAGACAAGTGAAATCTTTAGAAATTCAAAGCCTTGAAAGTCTAGATAAAAACCTGTCATTAGTACATACTTCACATACTTCAACTCATTGCAAATGTCATCAAAAGTTGGACAACTCTTTGGCTCTGGATTCCAACATTTTTCAATCAAAGCTTTGAGTTGAAATGGACATTGAGGGGGAAGATTTGGACGATCACCCTCCAATACCATTGCCTTCATTTGCTTTGGATTGTCTACATCTCCAAAAGGCAATTCTCCACTCAATATTTCATAGCACACCATTGCAAAGCTGTAAATATCACTTTTGCGAGGATGCTTTGGTTTTGATTGATTGCTCCTTCCAACATTCATCTCATTGCCTGTGCTTTGAAGTTGTATCAACTCTGGTGCCATCCATCTGTTGCTTCCAACGTTCATGGTTTGCTCTGAGTATGTGGTGCTTTTTTTGTTGATTTTGGATACATTGAAGTCTGTCACCATGACTTGAATATATTCAAAATCCATACCGGGTGTCTTCACACTCTTGACAAGAATGTTGGATGACTTCAAGTCTCTATATACAATTTCTTGTTCATGAAGGTACTTTCCTCCTTCTGCTATTTGGTGTATTATGTCAATTGCTTCCCAAATATTGAATGGAGGAGAATCATGATTCACTTCTAGTCTTTGTTGCATCAATGTAAAGAGGTCTCCATCCATCAACTCCATGAAAATGGAACACTTTCGCCTCTCTTGTGTGTAACAGAACATAGACGTGATGTTGGGATGGCACAATCCTGCAAGGATATCAACTTCTTTTAGGAACTCTGGATTATTTTCACCATCGAAAACCTTTACCGCAACTTCCATTTCCAACCACGTAGCTTTGAATACAGCAGCTGATGATCCTTTTCCAATGGACACCCCTTTTTTTGCCTTTTTAGAGATACTTCTCAATAAAGTCAAATATTGAGAAAAATCCCATTTTGATTCTGGTAGAGGTATGTTCGGAATTGGGGCCAATTGTAAAAGTCTTTGACGCAAATAACTTGCCAAATCCTTTTTATCTCCATACAATGAAGGCAAGGCCAATGAAATTTTCTTCAAGAGTTCTTTTTTGTCTTTAGAGGCCTTTGTGTTGACAATTTCATTTACATCTTTGCTAATATTTGCCACTTGATCCAAGGTTAAACCCCCAGATGCTCCACATTTCTTAGACAAGGCAACTCGGCACAATTCCAAATGAAATCCCATGGATGAAACAAACTCCGACATGTTTGCCAATGTCATTGCAATTGGTACCCATGCATCTTGACTACACCCTTTCATAAATCTTTCAATTTCCATAGCCAACACAAAGAGCAGCTTGAAGTTTAAAAGATCTTTTTTCAATGCTCTAGGCGCATACGATCCAATGAGTGCACCTTGTGATGTCTTTAAGTGTGCACTTGAACTTTCAATGACCTCATTGAGTATATCAACAAGATATTGACATTGCTCGGTATTGAATGCCAATGCATCCATCATTTGTACACGTTCATTACAAGCTAACAATTTTTTTGAATATGTATCCAACTCCCTTTCCAGACTCGTAACACTTCCTACAAACATTCATTGCATATTGTCAATATTCTTTAGCTATAAAGAAGAAGAATATAAAATCAACATTTCGGCAAACTTTAAGGTAGTGGCATGCATTAACTAACAATCATTTTTATTCTTTGACATTAGATGGTAAAATTAAAAATTCCTCTAGAAAATGAGTACCCACATTTACATCTTCATGAAAGTAAAAATATTAGTGAAAAATAGAAAGATGGCTTAAAATGGTAGGAGAATTACCTTCATAGAGTCTCATCGCTGAAGGTTGGCTATCTATACATGCAGCTTTTGCCATAATTTAAAATACTTAAGATGTAGTCTTGTCAAAAATTGTTTCCAAACTGCCACAACCACCTGGTCTTAGTGCTTAAAATAATATAACATATCCACAATTGTTTGCTAAAATCAAATGATTGAATTCACCAACATAGTACATGCACTAAAGAATAAAAGAAAGAGAGCCAAATTCAACCAAAAATTAAATGCCTTCTTACATTAAAATCAAATTGTCCAAAAAATTCAAAAATATAGAGCCATACATTTCAAACATTACTTGAAAGAAATCATTTCATAATTAAATTCTAACCTAATAGCACATAAAAATTTCCAATAAACCATATTGATGTCAAAGATATTATGTCCACATTTGATTTGCTAATGTGGTTCCTTGCTTCAATGTTCAACTATGTACACAATCAAAAAAGGCTTACTAATTCTTAGCAACAATGTCAATGAGATGTACATACATTACATTCACTTCATTATTGCTCGTCGAATTTGAATTTCCACCATGATTCACATTGTATAAAAACAACATAGCATAGAAAATACCTATCTACACCCAAATTGCAATATTGCATATCATACATGACTGAATTTAATGGAAATCCAATCATAGATAAGCATTCATGAGAGAGCACACAATGATGAGAACAATCCTCACCAAATCACTTGGGCCACAATCTAAGACCTTCACTTACAAGGTAATAATGCTAGCAATAGAAGGGTAATTTTTGACCCTGAACCTCTTGTAAGTAATAATTCCCTCATTGTAGAAATCCCTACAATCTTTGGAGAACCTTCATAATCAAGCATTATTCAACATTATGAGGTCTTCTGTTAAAATGGTGCCATTCCACAACTTTGGCACGTTTATGGTTCAAATCACGCAATCTAAAACCTATACCTATCCTAAATAGGACTTTTATAGTTTAGATTACACGTTCTGAAATGTATACTTGTCCTAGTTGTCACTTTTGTAGTTTAGACCATGCAGTCTGAAAATGGCATATGGAATACGCCATTTTAATGAAATTTCCTATCACTACATAACATAACGAATTAACGATTACTTCATTCTAAATTTATACAACACCTTTCTAATATTGCACATGCCTCAAATTATTAACAACAATAGAATGGAAGGTGAATCCTAAGTACATGCAAGAATGACTAAGCTTGTAAATGCATTAGAGGGAATTTGGGGCAAGGGGAGGGTTGTTTCAGGCTCAATCCCTTGTTGTTCCCCGATAAAATGTGAGAATGGCCCTCCCCGTGCTGTCAGAAATTTTAATTTACAAAAAATAAAAATAAAATAAAATAAAATAATTTTTTTTCTTAAAATGGAAAAATGGAAAAAAAAATTGTAATTATTTTTTTCCATTTTTTTCATTTTTATTTATTTTATATTGTCTGACGTGGCCAATCTCTAGCCACGTCAGACTGTTGTAGTCAGCTACTGCCCCTACGTTCCTACAATCTGGGAACTCAGGGGAACTCAAAGCCATTTACAAGGGCATAATCCCTTCTAATGATGGATCTCTAGTAAAAAGAATAAATTGCAAAAGATAGAGAAACATAATAAGGGATATGAACTAGCTTGAATCTATGTGAAGGAAACTCATCCTAGGAACAATCATGACAAACATTTACTTCCAGTACAAAGAAAGATGCACATGGGGTAATTCACACCTATAGGTGAGAACTCACACTGTGTAAGGCTTCATTCCCTAATTGCTTCATGGATCTACAAGACGAGATACCGCCACACATAGGAAACTACAAGTCAAACATAATGATTTCTACAATTCAAAATTGAAATCCCACACCCCAAAGACCTGGGCAACATGATTTGCAACAATAAGAGAGGAAACATATGCAAATAGTGCAAAAACAACTTGCAATACAAGCTACTCATATGCTGCAAAATGTAAGCAACTTTGCAAATGCTACAACTGGTACTTGAACTTGAGGACTCGCAATATGCACCGCATTGTTCTCGGGATGCTTCCATGGAACAATACATTAGACCATCATGACAAACAAATAGTAAAGACCAACAACAATTCTCTTATCAAAACACCACACACCTGTCACAACACCGTCTGTAGATTCTTGAAACAATTGCTCCAGATAGAGAGACAAGAGTGTAAGTCAAGATAAGAACTTTCCCCAAAAGAGTCCAATGGGTAGGAATAATTTCAAAATATGCCTGCAAAACAAAGCAACACAAATCAAATTCTAACCTTTCTATATGTTTAGAATGAAAGGAAAATAACACCAGATTCAAGGCCTAAACCAACAAACATAACCAATGATTTGTTTCACAAAACATGCCAATTGGTGTCATCCGTGGTGAAACCTTCATAATTGAAGTACAGTTGTTCTTATGCATAATATGTTTTGACAAAGTTGGTCCAGACCCTAAGCAAATGATTCACATGACGCTCTCTAACCTCAGAGCAATTCACCCTAAAGCACTAATTATGCCAAGAATCCAAAAATCAAGAACCAAACTGTAATTAGACCAAGAACCCATTAGAAGTTTTTTGGAGGGTCTGGAGGGCCATTTTAGGCTTGTTCCTAGGGCTATTCCGCCAGCAATTAAAAAACGATCGTTGTCAGAAAAAAAATTGTAATAAAATAAAATAAAATCTTAAAATGAAAATAAAAAATTATAAAAAAAAATTTATTTTATTTTTTGAAGTTTTTTATTTTATTTTTTATGACGTGGCAATCTCTCTGCCACGTCAGGCTGCTGCTGCAACGCAGTTCCAAACTGTTCCAGAGTCTGGGAACCTTGGGAGAACTCACAGCCTTCCACAGGGGCTGAAAAACATGTAAAGTGGGTACACCCTAAACCGCCACTTTTTGCTACTGAGCCTAGTTACTACTATTAGATTGGTCAAATTTTCATATTCTTGTTAGCAAGTAAAAGGAGGTTCCAACGCACCAGAGAACGTGGCATTTGGACACCGTATGCAAAAGTTATGAAGTGTCAAAGTTTGTTTCTGAAAGTGCTCCATCCAAATAGGTACATAACTGATTTTGGAAATGTACACAACTTGTAGATGGCACTTTAAGGTCAGGTGCCATTTTAGGGGTGCCTACCTCAATGCAAGCCGTTGTTGTGGTGCAATACATTTCAATCATTTGCCCCTTGGCTAGGCAATCTTAACCCCTAAAGGTTTTTGACTATGTTTTCTCCAAAACCGCTCCAAAACTGCCATTTCTAATACTAGTGCCAAATTTATAAAAAAAACATTTTTGGACGCTTGTAGCCGTAGGATCTTGTAGTAAACTTGTTTAAGAAGATGTGGAAAAAATTTCAGAATTTTCCACTGAGTGGATTGCAAGATAATAGCGTTTGAATTGACAAAAATCCTTTTTTTGTCCCTGCGAAAAAACGGGCAGCTGCCCTCCACAAGGTCACATTTGTATGAAAAAATATCCAAAATGATGGTTACTCTTTGGATTTATTCTTAAAGGCAAGTTGGCTACATGCTTGAAAAAATTTCAGATCATTTGGAATTGTACAACATATAGGAAAAAAATAGTAAGTAGGAAGAGGTAGAGAATGATTCAAAGCACTAAATTGTCAAGAATTTATTTATCAAATTGAAAAATGCCAATCCCAACAATTGTAATGTTGTAATAAACAATCTACACCCAATGTTTTTATTTTTTTTCAAAAATATTGAGAATCGAGTTAAATAAAGGACTTCAAAGTTTATTTTAGAGTAGAGATTCCATAACTACCCTCAAACTAAGAATCCTCATAACTTTTGACTCATTGATCGGAATGGAATGATTCAAAGCCTCCCACGTACATATAAATCTAAAGAACCAATTTCAAATTTTAGTTTTTTTTAAAAGTGATTTTTAAATAAGTTTTTTTTGCTGCCCTGGCTGTCCGCCGAACAATGAAAATGACATATCATGCAATAACCTTTTAACCATGTAGTCAAAAGTTACGAAAATTGTTGGACCTTAAAGCTACTCCTTGGGCACATCTTATGCGAAAATTTCAAAGAAAAAAAAGAAAAATTCAGGTCATAGTGAGCTGCCCAAAATCGCTATGTTGTCAAAAAACGGTGTTTGGTCCTTTAGGGGTTAAATCGCAAACTGGCTAATAGCCCAATTTCGTTAAAATGGCGGTATTCCATGTGCCATTTTCAGAGTGCCCACTCTAAACCATAGAAGCGACATCTAGGACAAAGATAGATTTCAAAGATCTAGGGCTGTTGTAGATTTCATAAGTCTATGAATGTTATAGATTTTAGACTGAAAATTTTGAAAAATCTAGGACTTTTATAGATTTCAGATATCTAGGAATGATGTAGATGTCAGAAATCTAAAATAGATGTAGATTTCAGACCATTTCAGAGTGCACGGTCTGAACAGTTAAAAGTGCCAAAGTAACGGAATACCGCCATTTTAACGAAATTGCCCATCTAAGTCTTACCCTTACTGTAGAAAAGACCCAACTAATTTCGACAATGATTGAGTGGAGACCAACAAGACCGATCAGAAATTCAGAACTTGTTTGCCCAAATGTCAGGCAGACTCAATTCTCACCAAGAATCCATTGACCAAGTCAGACCAACCATACCGACAAAGATGCAAATGGAATGGAGCCACTCGTACCTTCAGGTGAGGATTTGAACAGAGATTGCACGCTTTTTACCCTCAATGGCTTCACGGCTCTGCCAGAGAGAATATCGCCACAGATTAGTATCCAAGATCAAGCATACCACTTCCGCACACCACAACTGAAACTCTAACTTAGAACTCCCAGAGCACCAAGACCTAGTGCGCAGAGCAGGATGCGTAACGTCAGACGAGAAAACCGGTGACAAGTACTGCAACAACAACAACTCAAAATACAAGCTGCTCTCGTGCATGCATCTCGGAGAGGGCTTCAGTTTTTCGGTAAGCCCAAGAGAGCGGAGACTTCACGTACCTCCATCGACAAGCATTCCTACGACCCATCAGTCGAAATCCGCAGGGGAGCTTGAATACGGCCTTCGCAAGCGGGAGCAGCGGCCACTGCGTTCCTCCCGGGGCGCTCCTCAAAGAATGCACCGGCCAAGTGCGTGGAGTAGCGAAGTAGGAGAACAAGGCAAGGGTTCATTGACTCAGTCGGGAAGCTCGACGTGCAAAGGACGGCACCACCACAGCTACAGTAGTGCGTCCACAAAAAGTCTTCCCAGTACAGTCAATCGAGAAATTTACAGGGCCTGGGCCCCGCCTCATCCTAGCTTGCCAAGCTGTCCTACAGCTCTACAGTACCTTCCCCAGTTAACCCCACGCTAACCATCCGTTGTCTCTTTCCTCGTTGCGATCAGCCGGTAGAAACAAACCGTGTTGAAATAAGTGCACTGTAGCATCACTTCGAAGGTTCTTCAAACACGTTGATAATGCATGTCGTCCAGCTTGCGTTGGATGAAGGAGAAGGTTCACCGAAAGAATTGTGACTCCGTCGTATGACACTTGTATTTTGTTTTGAGACTTATTATTCAGCTCCAGAGACATTCTGGTGGATATTTCTCCATCTAGCCAGTTTTTTTTATTGTTGATCATATATCGGCAATCGTGGGGGGCGGAGTGTATAACCTGCGAAGGTGTTGGACCATGACGTACTCTGAGGATTCTGCGCAGTTCCGCATCGCTGTCACTCGGTGAATTGAAGCTCGCAACCACGCTAACTTAGCTGAGCTGGGGAAGACGACCGTACCGACAGGAGCTGGAGAGAAAACGAGAGTCCGGATGTGACGGCAAGGTCTGACTTGCGTCCGGCAGACCGGCTCTCCGGCCCTGGAGGTTTAATTCAACCGGTGCCGGTCGGTGCTTCCTGCCCGGAAGATCGGAGTTTCGTCCGGCGATTGCTGCGGCGATTTGTAAATATTTTTATTTCGGTGGCGCGAGAAAGAACAAGTGAGGGTCGCGGACTGAGCATCCATATCACAGTAAGTCACCAGTCAGTCAGTGTCTCTTCAGGTGCTGCAATCGGTCACACCATATACCATGCCCAAGAGAATGGGGTTGGATGGCCGAAAGATACCTCTCACGATGTCTACGAAGTCTCTCTGACGTGAGGCCTTCGAAAAGCGCAATAATCTCTTTCACAACCTGTTCGCATTTTTCTCTCTGCGAAAACAGATTGAAGAGCTCAGCAATCCAATAAAATGTTCATCAATGGCACTTGCTTACTCGATCGCTCTTTAGGATTTTCCTGGCGAGAGGCCGCCCGGGTGAAACTGGTTGCACTGTTTTACATATGTATGTGACTTGGATTGGTTCCCATTGTGGCGTTTTTCTTCTCGAAATCAAAAGCAAATTTGCGTCACAACAGGGTGATCACCCTTGTTTTCCTTACGGTAGTATCAGAAGGTTCGCAGATGATTTTTTTTGCTCTTGAACTGGGAACCAAGGAAAAGAAGTAACTGAGAAAATCAGTGGGCATGGGCAGCAGGCACAGATTTTACTGATGGCAACTCTGTAAATCGGAATGGAGTGATCCAGGAACCACAGATTAGTTGACTGTCTTTTATGCTTATCGAATTCATTTGTTTTGGATTTTGGAACTCTTTTCAGAGTTGGCAGTTAAATGTATATGGTTTGTTGTAAGGTAGAATTGCCCACCATCCACCCAATTTTGCCCACCTACAAGACCCTTCCATTTGTGATAGTGGCCCAACCATTACCACAATTTTAGCAACCCTTTATCATGATGGCAATGCACTTGGGGGAGCCAGACACATCAACCTACACTTTAACAAGTGCCTACCCATGCTTCAACAAGGGTCTATCCCCAGTTTAACATTCTAGCTTTGAGAAAAATCATAAAAAATTCATTCTTGTTGGAATGTCTTCTTTCTTTTTGCAATTGACTTCGCTCAAACTTTTCAATCTCTGAAAAATATGGGAGTTAACCTCGGGGGGTGCACTTAGTTCTACTACAACAACCCACATGCAAACAAGTGGTTTCCAAAAAATTTGAAAAAAGATTTGAAACATTTGAAAAATTGCATTCAAAATTGAATCCTAGAAAGTTATTTTTTTCAAGAGGATGCTCTAACTACCCGAAAAACAAGAATGTCCATAACTTTTTCATAACAAATCCAAATGAAATCAATCAAAGATTTCCAGATAGACAAAAGTATATTCTATGAGAAAAAAAATATTAAAAAAACAATTTGAATTTTTGCAAATTTTTTTTTTGTTGCTCGAGCTGTCCCCCGTCCCTTGTTTTGAGCTTATTTGGTCATAACCGTTGTTCCCGGGCACCAATTGTAAAAAAAATTATATTCCTACAAAGCTTATTATTTTTTCTATCTTCAAAAAAAGTTTCAAAAAATCATAACAAAAATTCAGCCTGTAGGTACCTTCCTGAAATCCCATGTCCCCTAAAGGGACAACGGTCTTTTAGGGGTTAACAGTCATCTTCTATGGCCAATGGATGAGCTGGTCTATTTCTTTTCTATTGATGTGAGTAAGTTGGCTCAAACAAGTCAAATTTTTTATCCTGAGTGTACAAAATAAATTATATTGAATTGTTTTGGTCATTTTATTGACGATAAGAAGTGAGAATGTATCAGTGGACAATAGTTAGTAATTTGTTGTAGGATTTGAT
Organism: Antitrichia curtipendula; assembly: GCA_951230915.1. Taxonomy (NCBI): domain Eukaryota; kingdom Viridiplantae; phylum Streptophyta; class Bryopsida; order Hypnales; family Leucodontaceae; genus Antitrichia; species Antitrichia curtipendula. The sequence goes on from OX579641.1 coordinate 4,169,140, forward strand.
TAGGGAGTGAGTATTAATGGTTGGGCAATGGAATTTTTTTTAGTCTTTTTGTATTTGTATCTTAGGTAGAGGTATTAATATTGAAATTTATTTTGACTCTTTACGGTGATTCAAGTAGTATGTAATGTTGGATATGTCAATTGTGTTGTTGCCATAACCATTTAAGCCTAATTTTAGTGATAGAGTTTACAAGTTGTCCAATTGTATCATTTTTAATTTTTTAATTTTTTTAATGTAGATTGTTGGATATTTTGTGAGGATGTTTCTATCTGGGTTACATTCATTTGGTGGTATTTGTATAAGGGGGACGATAAGTAGTGGTTTGATTAGTGAGCGTCTTTGAGTTGCGATTTGTAGATATAAATGTTCAACTTATTAGATATATACTCATTTTGTCATTGTTTATAGTATTGATGTAAGGTATAGCTTACAGTTTGAGATGGTTTGATTTGTGTCAAAGAATGGTTGGGCTACGTTGGGCCATTTGGAATGGGTCAATTCATTGGATTGTTGCCATTCACACTTGTATTTGGTCAATTTTTTTAATGATTTAAAGTTGGTTGGTTGTTGAATTTTGATCAAATCATAACTTATTCTCTTTAGTCAAAATGTTAAAAAATAAATTGAAAATATATGAAAAAAGATAAACCAAAAAAACTTTCAAATTCAACTTTAAAAAAATTATACAACAGAAGGTGGTTCAGACATGATGAAAGAAAAAACTAAATCACTAATAATTTTGCCAAGAAATTAATAGTTGTCAATCCCAAAGGTGAAAATGATTGTCATTGTACAAAATAAATATCATTTGTTTCTATATTCTTTCAATTTTTCAAAATTGAATTCAAATAAAATTAACTAATCTTCTTTTAGAATGCATTTATTGCTGCCAATTTGATATTGTTTTTTTTTCAAACTAATAACTCTTGCGATACTTATTGGAATGACAAGAGACAAAGCTTTACTTGTAAAGTATAATGTTTAAGATCTATTCTATGAAAATTCTACAAAAATTCGAAATTATGAAGTTTAGTGAGCCTACCCAAATCCTCAAAATATTTAAAAAAGATTCTTTAGGGATTAAGAAAAAATAAAATAAAACTCACAATCATATCATAGCATACTAAAAAAAGTTAAGAATTTATATTTTATTATCCAAAGATTATCATGATAGGAAAAAACATATAAAAATCTCCTAACAAAAATAGAGATGCTCCAACTAAGATATTTTGATTAAAAGTACCCACAATTTAAATTTACTGAAAGTGATGTTTTACCTAGATGATCTTAGCACAACAAGGGGTCAAAATTAGATTTTAGAAGGAAGATTGAAGAACTACTTTTTGAAAAACACTTATATTTCACAACAACCTACTATATCACTAAAGGATGCCACTTTCGGATTTTTTCTAAATGATGGATAAGGGAATGAATTATAGGCATTTCACACTTTGGGGAATCTCTATTTATTGGTTGCTCTCTCATTTGCTAATGATTTCTTCCTAGAAGTGCCATGTGAGTACAAAAGCAACGTATCTTCCCTTTCAAAATCAAGTTCTCAAGCCCCCTCAGTTAACCCTTAAAGGACAAAGGGGCGACCTTGAAAATCATCCCTATTTATTACCGTGTGAATCATTGGCTTAAGAAATAGCAAAAGCACTCATTAAGAGCATAATGAGGCCAACAAAAGGCCACGACTTTTAACCAGCAATGACTACCGACTTCTTTTTTTTTTTTTTTTTAAATTCAGATGTAGATTTGAACTGGAACAGCACATGCCATAAAAAAGGAGTACAAATAAGATATTTTCAAAGTAAATAAATAATCCAAGGTGGCCGATCATTGACCACCTCGGACTGCTGATTAAAAAATAATTTATTATAATTTTTTTTAAATTTTTTAATTTATATTTCTTATTTTTCTTAAATATTAATTCAGGACCCATTCAGGGCTTATTCAGGGGCGGCCTTATTCAGGCCCCATTCTTCCCCTAATGAATTGGAAGTCAAACTACTATAGAAGACCTCCCCTTTTCACCAAAAAATCCGAGGATGAATAGTTGCACTTCTGTCCTACTCCTACTAGAAAGATTCCCTATCATCCATCGGACGCCAAACGTCTGCGTCTACGTTTAAGAATTAATTCGTTGAACACCATGTTAATTCGCAACATGATCTTACTTTCAAGAGTTCACAAACTGAAACCTTCACATATGGAAATTCACCAGGGTCAGGGGGCTTAGTAAACTGCACCTGCTCCCGCCTTGTATTGAAAGTCGACTCGAAATACCAAAAATGAGAGAAGATTATAAAAAATCAAAGAAAACGACATTGTTAATTCAAATCAATTGAACGTAATAATTTTGATAAATTATATCATGCTTGGAATGAGTGAAAAATTTACAAAAAAGAACTGAGAGAAACTCGTCATTCGAATGTAAGCAAAAAAAACAAATAGAACAATCTCCGTCTGTCGAACTCCCCGAGTTCACTATCACTGTATTGAACGTAGACCAGGAGTTTGCTGCCGAATGTTGATTGTCTGCTACCAGTTAACCAGATAACCAGAGTTATAGACCTGCAGCTGTTGAACCCTTGAATAACACTTCCATCGCCTGCGTAGTGACCGGCTCCTCAGCAATCCAAACTGGTAGGTATGCCTCTTCCAACTTCGGACCTACCCTTGGACCTTGGACCTTGGACCAACCGTAACATAGTTTAGGACAAGTAATATTAGAACAGAATAATAGCAGCTCACTATCTTTCTCAAAACGAAAAACAAACAGCCTAAAATTGTGTTAAAAAATGACTAAAACCTCGATGTTGTAGCAACTGTGTCTATTGCCGACATACGGTACACCTATCTGAGGAGGGTGGAGTACGAACGTATTTACAGGGGAAGGTGATGAAGTAATCTCGACGCCTGCCTCGATACGGCAAATAAATGATGGTTCCATATAAAGGCAAGGAAACCACTAGGTTTATAAAAGATTGACTAGCGTATAGAGCCTCAAGCAGGTAAAGTGTCGATGCTGACGCGACGAACTGGAGAAGGCCAAAGATATGTCCAGCTCTGTTTAATGGAGAAAACAGAAACAAATTAGAGGACAGTAATGTCTCTACAACCAATACTGAGCTGATTTACATGACCACTTCCCATTCTACGCTAGCCGCACAAAATGAACTTAGGAACTCCAAAACCATTTCTATCCATCTACATCATAAACATCTGTAGCTGGCGTCTTGGGATCCATTGACATCACAGGTGCTACTGTGTGGATAACACCGAATATCTACGCTGAAACGTAAAAGGACAACATCCTCCCTAATACGTATATATATCCTATGCTGCTCCACATGTGCCAAAACAAAAAACAATTCAAACAGGGAATATGCTGCAACTCGAAAATAAGAAAGCAATCTATCAAAAGCTTATGCAAGTGACAGTCATGCATTTCATAAGGACAATACAACTATTTAAAACAAGACACGAAGACAGGTAGAAGCAGGAACTGACCTCCTCGCCAGTTATGTCGAATTGACATAGCTGTTCCTCAGCCCACTGTTCTCGTTCATCAGCAGATGGCTCAGCTGAGAGAAAAGGATCTATTGGAACAATCTGCAAGGTGTTGTTCCCTCCAGGATTAGGCATAATCATGAAATTCTCTCCACCACTGCAAAGATCGCTAACTTGAAGATCGCTCGCCTGGGGGCTGAAACCCTGTAATTTACATGTAAACAAATATTACAAGATAAGGAAGCGCCGAATCGAGATGCAAAAATACTTGAAACGAACTTCTTTACAAAGGGAAATGGAGCTAAAGCAGACACGTGCATTACAAAAGTAGCGGCATAGACTGACCTTCATAGACACTTGCATCATTGGTTTGCTTGACAAGTCCCCATCCGCACTGCCACCATACACTTCTGGGCGAATGTCTCGAACATCCTTTCTATACCGGCCAGTCAACCTCGGAACGACTTCTAAAGCTTCAGAAATGGATCGGTGCCGGAGAAGACCGTCCTGCTCGCCATCCAGCATAGGAGTTTCAATATTTTTCACACCAAAATCACTTGCCGGTTAATAGTACCCTTGCAACCCAACATCCTGGAATCCATCCTGGAACCCAGCATCCTGGAAACCCAAAAGCCACCACAAATATATAACGGGGAGCTCAAAAGAACTTGCGTGTACGATGAGAGAACGCTTACCGAGAATCTACACATGCTGCGCACACATAGTAAAGAAGCATGAGAACATACGAAAACAGGAAGAATAAACAAATTCAGGAGCACCCATTCACCTCCATCGAAGCCTTTCTGAGTCGATTCTGCGGATCCTCAGCCAATATGCCCTCGGGCAGTCGTGAAGGAATCTCCTCCAGACTTCTTCTCAGTAGATTGCTTCTCGACTCGAGCGACAGACGCTCATTCATTTCTCGATCTAAAAGCAAACCCAGCGCCAAATTAAAAAGGCAGGTCACGGACTTGCAAAAGGAAGGTTGCAACAGCTCGCTACGTCTATCATGAGCCAAAATATTTGCAGGAAAAGATCAAGGAGAATGTCCTTCTCTTGAATGAATCTCACCTACTAGCAATCCATGCAAGTGCACCCATCAATTGACAGTTCCAATGCAGGGCGGAATTTGCCAACGACCACAATCAAGAAAATAAACTGGCATGCAGAGAGGTCTTCTCCACCGACATCATGTGAACCATGTGATGATTTTGTACCTTTCAACTTGTTTTCTAATGAAATGAACTGCTGCTTCAACCGCTCAAACTCCGGCAACATATCTGGATATCTGGATGCCCGGCACTCCATATCGCTCATCGACTGATTGAGCTCATCAGGACATTGACGAGAACTGGGAGGTGGACGACCCTCGGGATTAACTGCGAGGAAGTCCAAAAGAACACTAAAATGAAAGAACGACATCTTCAGTTTTTACATCCTAACATACAAGATTTAGCGAATTATATAAAACGTGTCAATGTCCAAATTCACCCTTCCAACATACGAACGGAACAAGCATGTGTGAGGTAGAAATCAGAAGGCGCCCTTTGTCTGCACTGCCTTAAGAAAAAACATTCTAACAGGGGGACGGGAATTTACCTAGCTGCCTCAATGTGCAACTCCCCAGACCAGGGCTAAAACCCGGAGGAACCGCGGGTGAACCCTCGCTGCGTACACTCCCGAGCGGAAGTGTACGGGAGGAGTCATCCGAAGGCCGCGACGTGTTGGCGACGCCTTCCGAGGCAGGATCTGGTCCACTGCCCTCGCCCACTTGCATGTCATCAGGATCATCCACCTGAGTGTCAACACCCTGCATATAACCAAGTTAAGAAAGCCCTGAAGTGACAAAAGCGTCACGCTAAAATAAATAAAATTCCAATCACCTCCACAAAAACCCTAACAACCGACAGAAATCCGCCAGTCGTCACAAACCAAAAAAAACAGACTGAAAACCAAAACCTTATTTCCAGAACTCGGTCCCTAACAATCAATTTCAACAAAATCAAACGTCAATTCCAAGTTTCCAACCACACCTGGATCTGCAAGTAGATTTTTTCGGCGTCGTCCAACTGCTTCGAAACAAGCTGCATCAATGTCGATTGCTTCTCCGGCGGCTCCAAAAATCTAAACCCCACAGGCAGCGGCGTCAAGGGTGGAAATCTCTCGGAGACGCTCCGAAACAACTCAAACTTCTTCAACACGGCACTCTCGGGCTGTCCCCGACACACTTGCTCGTAGCACTTGACGTAGTACGAAAACAGCTTCTTCCTCACCGGGGACCGAAGCCCTGTCTTGTTAAGTCGGCAACTCCACCCGCGCTTGTCGTCGAAACGCACACAATTGGACGTCATCGCGCGGTCACTGCATCCCCTGGGAGATTTCATCGTCGCTCTCGATCAAACCCCTCTCAACTTAACCAAACTAGAAATGGCAGCAACAAACTCAAATTACCACCAAGTTATCTGTACCAAAGATCTCCGTCTGCACTAAACCTTTCTGTACTGCAATTTGTTTCCCGTTCTGTATAACAAAAATTACTCAAGCGTGAGGCTAATGTGGGGATGGCGATGGCGATGGTGAAGGCGAAGGTTTATCATGGGGAGAAGGGAAGGGCGATCCGTAGCTTATAATGGTTGGGAAGACGACGTCTACCGACAGAGCTCGGGTGCACGGAAACTTCCAATGTCTGTTGAGAGTGTCTGCTTATTAGGGTGTAGTGGGGAACTGGAGCGTTGAGCTGATGTGGGAATAATGGGAACATTGGGAACGCCTTCTGCCACCTGTAATTTCGATTTCCCAAAGTCGGCCACACCTCCTAAACTGAACGTCCCAGCTTTTTCATTTTTTCGGTAAGCCTGATCCCCACATTGCCCCCACGCGGATGAATGAGGGATGAGTTGTGGATGAATGAGGGATGAGTTGCGGATGAATGAGGGATGAGTTGCGGATGAATGAAGATTCAGTTCTCCTGGTCGTTCTCCGTAGACTTTTTCCAACCATTCCCAATTCCCGTTCTCAGAATTTGTTCCCAATGGCGGTTCCCACTGACGTTGCCTTGTTCCCATTTTGGAGAGGCAGAAGATCTTGGACTCCGTAATAAATCTTTCTCTGAATTTGCTTTTGGACGGAAGGTTTTCAAAAGGCAGGATGCTATACATGTCTTACAAAGTTTGCAACTTCGGATGCCCCAACTATTGATCCGAACCCCAACCTCACGTTGTGATTTAAATCTCTCGCGTCGACCTCGGCTCCGGCCATGGCTGTGATGCCTAACAAAGTGGCCCATCGACGATGACAATCTATGCTTGTAGACAAAATTCGCTCACACAATGCATGGGATGATGTATGATAGAAATAACAATACTTCTTCATCCTCAAGAACCCTTGTTCTTCATAGCCTCTACATGAGTTGCACTAGAATTTCAAATATCGTAGCTCTATATTTGTAAAAAACAGTACTCTGCATTCAAAATTGTCCAACAAATTTTCAAAATTCTCTCTTCATCACGACCTCAACTCTTGATCAACCTTCTACACAAATCTTGGTGAAGTAAAAGTCTAAACATCAAAATTGCATTGCTACAAATTGCACTTAGTTCGCTTCTCAAGGAAATTTTAATTAATAGATTTTGCCCAACACAACAAATGCAACACTTGGTCAAAATTGTGTATCTTCTAGTATATAGACACAGACTCCTTTAGGAGTTGAAGTGCTATTAAGATAAACTAGCCTATGACAAGCATAATCACTAGTTTGTCCTATTGACATTGATGAATTTTTTTAATTCACATAAAGACAAATGAGAGAAATTGGGAGAGCAATTGTAATTTTTATTTTTTTTGACAAAATATGATGAATTTATTATGATTTTTTGAAGTGTGCTATCCAATTGGCTCAAAGGAGTCTCTACACCATCCAAAACCAACTCAAAAAGTGTATCCATGATGGTTGTCTTGCTCACCTACTAAAACAATTCTAATATTTTATAACATGGCCTAAGAATTCCAGTCACCAATCACTCACCATCATCCAAAACATTGGTTGTGGCCACTAAACTCAAGGAACACACTTCATCTCTAGCACTTGCAAGCTTGCTTGTGAGATTCAAAATCTTTCAAACGATGACAGTTGACAAAAGTCATGGTTCAAGAACGCACGAGCTATCGTTGGTTATTCGTAAAGTCATCCCTAGTTTAGTACCCAGTTTTTAACAAGCTCTTATACAAATTGGTGAAAGGAGGTAAAGCAACCCATATGGGATATGTAAATGGTTGGAGTTGTAAGTAACTTGTAAGAGCTTGGAGGAGCTCAATCTTAAAATAAACCCATATCCTTTGAGAGTTCATAAAGAACAATGGATTTCATTATAAAAACAACCTCTCCACCCTCCATTCTCACAAATTGTCATTGTACAATTTCTTTGATAGGTACACTTAGGTCCAAACTTTTTTAGGCACCATTTCAATGCGAAAGAAAGTTTGGTCCCAAGTTTTGTTTTGCTAGTGTTGATTGCGCGAGCTTTTTACTTTTTCACCTGCTTTTTTACATAAAGCAGGGGTTCAAACCCCAATTTTACCTCTAAACTCAGGTTCACTTTACGAATAACTCTATTGCAAATCCATACATATTGCTCTTGTCCGATTGAAGGTGTTGAGACTTATTGCTTTGTTTTCCACAAGTATACAACAATCTTTAGATCAAATTGGTTTGTTTCATTGTATTTAATGGACAATTTCTTATGCAATCTTTCACATTGATTCAGGTGCTTACTGTCAACATATATCTTGATTTCTTTGTCATTGAAGACATAGTAGTGGTAATTGGCAATAGGGCTCAAAGATGAGGTACTGATAGGAATTTTTGCATATGTACTAAAGATACATGGATACTTTATTTTTGCTTTAATAGATTTATACTCTTGGGGTTGGATGGACTCTTCTTATATTGTTATATTGTTATATTGTTACATTGTTTGAAAATGTTAATATGTGGAGTGCACAAAAATTAAAATATTTTTCCTTGTTCTGTGAATTCATCCTCCTTGACAACTTCAGGGGGTCAATTTCAACTCCCACTTTCTCGTCGTGATTTCTTTCAAGTTCTCATGTTTCTCCGTCTACCCCTCTCTCTATGAGTTTGATTGGCCGACCGTCTCTCTTATGTGCTTGAGGCCTGATTGCTACAACCTATTCATTCATCATTGAAGGTCTTCAAAAGACAGGGAACAAAATTATAGTTTAGGGCTGTCCCATCCTAGTGAATGCGACTCTAGGCATTTCTTCTATTTTTTTTTTGCTTTTTGAATTTTTCACACATCCGCAACAGCTCATAGCTATGGTGGAAACGGCATGCACCATAAGAATTAAGAAGTTAATGACCAACAGATTACTAGCTAGGAAGCACTTGTAAGCACCAAGTCGCATTCTCCATTATTTGATACAATTTAAATCATTGTTGCTTGTGGTTGAATTTAGGATTTTAGGTGAGATTAATGGAATTGCTGAAAGTAGATTTTGCTTACATAGTCGCCTTAATTTCTTTATTCGTAGAATGCATAAGTTGGTGGACAGTAAATTTGAATTGCTTCATTCCTCCGGCACGCTTGGGCATGTCTGAATTCAACTTCCTAGTTTAAATTTTTTCATGAATTTAGATTTGGATTTCAAGTTTCATAAGGAAAATCCACTTCTATTATGAGAAAGGCCTGGTCGCCAACATAATACAGAAGAAGACTAGAATCCTATGAAAAAGAGCCCAAGCTAGTGAACGGATGTGCTTTGCAAAAAAAAGGATTTAAGTCAATGGTGTACATTCAGCGAAGAAAGGAAATGGACCTGCTTCAAGTCAAGTGAGATCTGCTCCAGAAATTGCAAGCATGACTATGGATATCATAGATAGGTAGAATAGCTCTCCAAAAGCTAAAATCCTGAAAAGGAAAAAAATTTAGTGTTGAAATGGATCCAATTACTATAGAAAATGACGACCTAGATCATGGAAATTCTGGAAAAAAAAATAGGACAAGAAAAAAAAATAGGACAAGCAGTTTTTCAAATAGTATTGCTCCAATACCTATTATCGAGATGAGTACTTTAGTTGAATCTAAAGCTACAATTTTTTGTGTAACTAGCTCACTTTCACAAGGTATTTCCTAAAGTAAGAAGAAAAAGAAGGAAAAAAAAAAAAGGTTATTAAAGAGATGGGTTTAGTCAAAGTTGTAGAAAGAGATGTAAGTATTGTTAATGAGATTGACGACATAGATAGAGCATTGATTGAGTTTGAAGATGTCTTTCCAATTTTAAGACCTCATGATATGTACCTTAAAGAAGCCCTTAATATACAATCTACGAAAGGAGATTTGAGACTTCGGAAAGTAGTTGTTCCCATAAGTCGACTAGAAGATGTCGTGAAGGAACGAGAGAATCTAACAATTATATGATGGAGAAGGAAATTGTAAAGGCCATCAATAAGAACGATGTGGTAATTGTATGCGGTGAGACATGCTATGGCAAAATGACATAGGTCCCGTAGGTCAATCAAAGTGTTTTCATATAATTATCATTCTTTAAGGCAAATTTCACTAAAACAAATCCACTACACTAGCCAAATGTAGAAGAGAAATATGAATATGAGTGGATTCTGTTGATTGTATGTGAGTAATGAATTACAATACACCAAGTTGTGTCTCATTTGGTTGGGAAATAATGATGTGTCCATGAGATTTTCTTAGGCAAAGCCTTGTTAAGCATTGTATTTGTTATTTTTCTCTTCAGTTTTTGTTCGAGGTTGGATTTGGTTTTAGTTTGAGCCGGGAGAAGTCAAGAGTTATAGGAGTCACTCAATCCTGCCGAATTGTTTTATTTGCAACAACAAAATATGTCGCATATGAGATGAATGTTATATTGGGTTAAGAAGTTGGGTTTCAAGTATGACATAATTGTAAAATTGGAAGCAAGAGTTGCATCAAGTTTATGACCAATGGGATTCTTCTTTGAGAAGTCCAAGTATGTCCAAGAAAAGCTCTTGAGAAAAATGTTTAAGTTAGGGTTAGTGATTCATTAGTAATGAGGTTTTAGGAGTTTTGTGCTACTTTGAATTTTGATTGAATTAATCCTTTAGAGGAGTTGTTAGTTATCAATACGTCAACATAGATGTTTGTTTAATTAACACCATATTCATTAAAATGGGAGTTTTCCATTGAAATGAGAGGTTATTTAAAAAAAACTCAACGAAAAGTTTTATATCAATTCAGCTAAAATTGAAAGGTTTTCTGTCAATTTAACTCGGTTCGAGTTAAATTGATAGAAAACCTTTCAGATTTGACCTAATATTGAAAGGTTTTATATCAATTTAACTCGATTCGAGTTAAATTGATAGAAAAACTTTCAGATTTGACCTAATATTGAAAGATTTTATGTCAATTTAGATCAAAACTCTCATTTTAATGGAAATTGTTGATTTAAGTCGAGATCAACATGATTATTTTGGGAGGTCCTCAATCTCCCAAACTAATGAATATGATGTTAATTCCTTCAGTTTATCAAATTTTGATGCTGAGTATTTTTCTAAATTTCTTGATACAGGTTGATTTTCCATTTAAAAAGTATTTGCTAATAATCCTATATGAGGCTTATAAGCAGAGCTTGAACACAAACATTCTTATTGAGATGCTCATCACATTTTACCCTTGCAAAAGGTACCTATTGTTGTACAATGTATGGTTTGTTCTTGAAATTATATAGTTGGGTTTGCTAAAGACTCTAAAAATGATTGGAATGTGATATCCTCCTTGTTGCATTTCTTTTTAGTGTTCATTTAGCTCCATATGGTGTTTAATCCTGATTTATTTTTTAAGATTTATTTGGTTGTAGAGTTTAGGTTAAGAGTTGTACAATTGTACAAGTTACTGAATAGGAGAGAGTGGATAATTGAATGAAATTGGAAGAAGTAAGGAAAACTTTAAATGACATTGAATGCATAGTTGACTACATAGGGATGAGGAACAATGTGATGCAATCTATATCACATTGCATGATCATGTCCTTGGTCCTTGTTCGTGCAAATATCAAAATATTGACATTTCTCTACTACATCCAACAAAGTTATGCTAGAGGTTGGTTGTTCTTGTCTTGACATTATGCAACCCCTTTTATACTAGGACCCTTAGATTAAAATCTCATCGTGCATTTGCTAGTTTTCTACCTTCACTTATTTCAATAATATTATTAACAACATATTTTTTATTTATTTATTATGATTTTTTGTAAGAGAGTTTGTACCATTCATTGAAAGTTGTTTATAGGACTAGTGGCATTGAGAGTGGCATTCTTGTATTTCTAACAAGGTAGAGGGAGGTGGAATTTTTGAGTCATAAATTACAAAGAGCATTTAAATCACGCAACCAAAAAGAACAACCATAAGTAGATTCCTAGAGATGTGTCTCTTTTCATGATATCTTGCTCACTTAGTGTAACTGTTTACTTAGGATTAAATGATAAATTAGGGATGAATCAATTTCTCAAGGTATTAACTGGACATGAACAAAAAATTTATCTCATTTTGAAAGTGTTGCTTGAAGTTACTCTTAGAGCCTCAAGTTGTAATCATTTATTTCTCATGAAGAAATTTGTTGCCCCCTCTAATCCGATTCCTTTAGTCTGTGGAACTGGGTCATTGCAAGAAACACCTGCCGTTTTGGCTAAAAATGAGCTTAATATTGTAGTATTGTGACCTTTTAGAAGAATTTTTTTAAATAAAATAAAAAAGGGATAATTTATAAAATATTAAAAAATAGACTAAATAGTATGTCTCTCAAAATTCAGATTTAGAAAATTTTATCTCTAAATGTTATACACAAAAAAAGAGCAATGGAAAATACCAAGAAAATAGATTAAAAAATAAAAAAATAAAAAAATAACAGTAAATAAAAAATAAAAAATAATATTCTATAAATTAAAATTAAAAAATCCATTTTTCCTAACTTAAAGGTGCTCTTTTTTGACATTATTCATCTTTGGGAAAGAAAAATTGTGTCTGGTGCACTTGTGCAAAGGTAGTGCACTTTGAGCACATGTAGAAGGTTGATACTTTACTATTTTTCAACAAGTTCTTTGTAGGCTTGTGTGACTATAGTAGAAATCCTTGTATCCCAATTTTCACCTTCAAATTCGCATTTTTGAATCAAAAATAGTACTAACCACCCCCACCCATCCCAAAATAGCCAAAGGAGACATCCAATTGGAGATAGTTTAAAAATAATAAACTAGTTCTTAAAAAAATTTAAAATTAAAAAAAAAAAAAAATGTAACGTCTGTTACTACCACATATACCTTTATTTCAAATTTCATATAAAATGGACATACAATACAAAAATTATGAGCACAAAACTACTTGTCCGAGGCCAAGGGGAAAAAAAAAGACAAGTGTATCTTGCAACGTATGTAAGATACACTTGTCTAAGCATCTATGTTGTGTGCTCAGGGATTTTTGTCTACTTAGTTGGGTTTAAGATCTTGCAACGTATGCTTAGTATCTATGTTGTGTGCTCAGGGATTTTTGTAGGTTGAGCTATTGTGGCTCTAGATCGTGTTGATTGGTCATGTTTAGCAAGGTTCTTACAAGCGTTCTTTGCCCCTTTTGGTTTGGTTGACTGTCTATATTTTTGGTATTTGGATAGTGCTATTCCATATGGCCAATCTCAAGGCAGCCATTGCATTGAAATGGGATTCCCTTATATTCTAGAAAAATCTCAACTTCCTTCAATGATCTCGGGATTGGAAGGATTATAGAGGTCGGTAATTTCCTCATGTTCTCTATGGGAACACAAACTCTAGAGGTAGAAGACTTCTTTAAGTAGTCTTTTGCCTTGCCACTCTATACCACTTCCTGGCTTTGTAGTAAACATCATCCCAAAAGGGAAATCCAATCCATACACTACAAGGAAACATTGTCATTTTTTGTCAATTCGAACATTTTTTCTATCAATTCAGATGTTTTATCTTTCAGTTCAGACATTGTTTGTCAATTCAAACGTGTCAATTTAGACGTCATTTTCTTATAGTGATAGTGGGATTTTGATGCCTTTGGGGTTCTTAAGGTTAAATTGTGGTTGCCGTGGATGTAGGTATAATTGGTGCGTACCGAAGGTAAATGGGCTCATTTGCAAGGTAGTAGAGGTGCCATCTTCTTGGGTGAATGTAAGAACAAAATAGCCTCTTGAAGCATGCGGATCCTATTAATTGTCATGTTTGGCTCTACCAAATTAACATTAATCCATTCTTGTAATTCTATTTTGGATGGATGCTTGGTCTGGGCAAAACCTATTAAGGAAATTTTTGAAAGAGATGTAGCTTCTTAGTCCAATAGAGCAAAGATGTTTGCAGAGAGGCTAGGATGTGGACAGTTGGTGCCCAAACATATAGCACGCAACACGGACAACTCTTGGAATTATATCCCAAGCAATTGTCCTCATTGTAGTAGTAGTATCTTTTATATTGGAAATACTTTCGGACATAGCTGAGTTCCTAGTCAAGTTGGTGAAGCTACCATGCTATCAACTAATTGCTAGTACTGGGCATTGCTCAGGATGCAAGTTGCAATAATACATTTAGGATTTAACTACTTTGCTGTTGACGATCCTAAGTATCTTGTTCGTTACGATTAGTGTTCCTAAATGATGAAGGCTACGATAAGCAAGGGATGATAGGTTTTAGAGATATTGTCACCATCTTCCTGAGTTCTTGGCACTCCGTACTTCTACTCATATGCTCCTCGAATCTTACTCCGCCACTCTCCTACAAAATTGGAGTTACTGTACTCCGAGGGGAGGTAAGAATAGCCCCTTTCAAAGCGCTTCTTGCCAAAGTTCATGGCATCACCTCTCCTCATCCTCAACAGCTCCCTCGCGTTGCTCCTTTGATCCCAATATTCACACATAAACAACCAAATGCATGATCTATTTGCTTTATACCCACCTTCATTCTCAACTGAATATGCTAATTGTCACATGATATGAGATTGAAGTCATGAGTTTTCAAACCATGTAAATACTTGTATCTCAACTAATCAATTATAACTAGATTATGTACATAGTACAATTAATCCATGAATTGTATGACACTGCTTGTATTGGGGTGTATTATATCTCTGTGTATGTTTTTTTTAGGAGGGATATCTTGAAATATTTCAAAACACTGACTCTAAAACTATTATTTGTCTTCTAATTGACTTAGAATCAAAGAAAATAGTCACTAAATTGTCAAAACTTGATCAAATCAAGTTAAATTAAAGTTTGATTAGGACTTTACTAAACTGTCAAAACTTAATCAAAAAAAAACTTTGATTAGGATCAAATCCATTTTAGACTAATTACATTAAGTATACAACCTCAAATCTTCAATCAAATCAAGCATTAGGCATACACAACAAGAAATATACAAAGATTACAAAATGAGAAGATTGGTGAATTTTTTAATTGTTTCTATATCCATGGACAAAAAAATCACATACTTTTTCTCATCTTCTAACCTCTATATCTCTATATAGCTCTTGATGTGCACCTGTGATGCCTGATTTTATTGAACTTTTGAGTTCCCATAGCATTTTTAATACAAGATGTGGAGTTCACTCTTTCCTAAATACCTAGCTCTGCTTCAAGTTCCCCAAGTTAAACCTTAATGCACTGAGCCGTGGGAGATACGTGCTGAGTATAGAAACCTGAAAGGTGTACAATCAACCCAAGGTAGAAGTTCTTGTGGATTGGGAGGGCCATATTTTTCCTGCATACAGAATAAGTTATGAGGATTTGGCCCTGAAATTTTTGGGACAAATGGAGATGAGCTAGTAAGTCCAAGAAATTGAAGTATGAACTCCGTATGCAATTAAAGGAAAACGTAGAGAAACCAGAAATTCGTACCTGGAATGCCGGCTATGTACGCTAGGTGGTCGAACCCTTCTGTCCTTCGTTGTACTCCGTGCTGGGTGAGATAGCGATGACCTGCCGGTTCCAGGTGAAAAAACTACCTACTACGCCGGTTTGGAGTCGCAGTGCAACTAGTACTCCACCTGCTGGACCAATGAAAAGCGACGCTTGTCAAAGATAGCCTGGGATTCTGTTGTCTGTTGAAAGCTTGTCAGAGAAAGACAGTTACTTCCCTAAACTCCGGAAGGGAGCTCGTTTGGCCAAGCTGGGCACACATATAAGCATTCAACATCGTTGCGATTTTCACTCACACAAGTTCAATTACAATCACCACATCATGTCCATAGACTTCAAACTTTGATTACGTCCCTCCCATTCACATAATGGGACTTCATATCATTTGAGATTTACAATCACAGAAGTGTTTCATCAACAGATTTTGAGGATTTTCCTCATTTATTACGGATGTGACCCAGGTCGTATAGCTCATGCAAGAGCTTCTTCTTCCACAGTTAGGGCAAAATCTATACTACATAATCCCCAACACTACTCCTACCTTTTGCTCTGCCACACTCCCCCTGCGAACAGAACCTCTCTTCCCTACCAGCAATCAACGTGCGAGTTACCTACTTCTACTTCACACTATAGAGGCTCCTGCATAATGCCGACTTTGAAGGGGGAGTTTCGCGACGACTACTGCTTCAACAAGCTGCTGAAGAAGACCTCATTCGGCGTCATAGTGAGCCTCCAGTTTCTGCAAGCACTTTTATGCATTTCCTCTGCTACCCCTCACCTCAAAGCCCCAGTTCTCACTTGTGATCTTCAAACCTGCAGACGGTTCCTTATTGGTTTGTGAAACAAAACCCCAGTGAATTCGGAAGGACCGTGAAGCTAGGCTACGCTAGAGGGAGCCGACGTTTGGAGGTGACATGCCGAGTTTCCGAAACGCCGCCTCACTATTCACACGTTGCATTCACCACCGGCTTCCGCGAATTCTGCAGCATTCACAACTTCCAAGAGGGGGACCGCCTCACATTCCACCTCATTAGCCCGGGCGAGTTCAACGTCACCCGCGCCGCCAACGCCTCTTCCACAGCACCTTTCCACGACTTGAGCAGCGACTCCGGTTGAGCAGCAACTTGGGCGGTGGACGACACCCTTCGAAGTTTGCGGTTTCCGCTCCTTCAAACGATTCCAGAAACGACCCCAGCTCGGACTCTACTTCGCAGTACCTGGTTCGGAAAGTCCTGCGCTGGCAATGTACATTCACTAGGCAATTATAGCAGTTAGCATTTAGTTTTTGTGGTGGTGCGTTTTTGCATTGCACTCACCAAGAACATCTGGACACAACCGGTTCAGAACTTGACAATGAGTGACGACTTTTGGGGGGCACATAACTGCTCCAGCACTTGCACCCTTCTATTTCACGGTTCTGTTACGGTATAGAAAACATTCAAGAGTACTGAAATTTGAGTTTGAATACATGTAGGGCTCCACAAACCGTTTCCACTAATACGGTGGAAGTCTACGTTTGGTCCTAAAGCAAAAAAATGTAGCTCTATTTCTGTAAGGATTGTCTACTTACTTGCTTGACATTCAAGTCTCTTTACCACTCCGGTCTCCTTAGCATCTGGTCCATTTCTGACGTGATGGGAATCATCACCATTCCCGTCTCCTTCCCATCTTCCGCTCATGATATTCCAATCCTCTCCTTCAAAGTTTCCTTTACTCTCCTCCGGTAACATGCAAAGGTGATCACAACCAATTAACAAAAACCAATCAAAGGTGATCACAACCAATTATTTTTTCACAAGCATATAGACATACTAAACTTCTAATAAATCTACAGATACGATTTATGTAAGGCTTCACATCCAAATACAGCAAAAATCTAGGGACCACAGGAATCTACGTTTCTAATGAACGGATATAATAGAATTGGATTAATCCTAACGTAATAATGCATTGAACCGGTCAACTTTTATGAGAGCAACAACCAAAGCCAAGGGTAATAAGGATACAAACTTGTGGAATTGGGGCAAAGGCAAGCAACTAAATGTAGAGCTTGCGATCCAACCGACCGGGTCGCAGAAGCGCTGGATCTAGCGTATCAAGTGCAGTGCAGCTGGTAACTGTCTTATAGTTCAATTCTCTTCCCCGAGTCGTAACTGAACACCTGAGTTCAAAACGGCAGAGAAGCACACAACAAAGTAACCGATTGACAACAGCAGGATTCACAAAGGCAAGCGCTACAAGCGTGAAGTTTCAAAAACAGAAGTTTGTCATTACGTAGAGACATATGGCCGCCAAAAGGCTACTTCCAATTCTAGTCTGTGATTACATTCTAACTACATCCGCTAGTTCGAACGAAGAGCCTCCTCACTACATCTGCCGCTCCGAAAATCAGAACGAGTGGCGCCGACGCGGTGCTCTAGGCGCACGTTCATCGAAAAAACCAGCGTTTCCACTGTCGACGTTCTGTTTAAAATTCCTCCACTGTGAGTTCACTTGCACCTACAAAAGTACAGGTCAGAGGAGTCTCAACTAAGGCTAGCCATTCAGCTTTGCATGGTGAAACACATAGCAGGTCTCACGGCACATCCATTTCGCACCACATGCATCGCAGTACCAATGCTGCACATGACCACAGACCACGCAAGAATGCTTGAGCTTCGAATGCAGAGGGACGTGAACACAATCTGGCCTTCATCTTCATGCTGAAAGAACGGGTGTTACTTTCTTCCTATTCCGAGCATTTACAGCCTCAAGAATCAAGTGTTTTCCCACTGCAATTTTAAACTGAAGGTGGGACATCACCGTCAATCCCAACTCCTCCATCTCGTGAATCCATGTAACATACGAGTTGACAAGGCTCTAGTCAACAACAAAATGAAAAATCTTCAACCACCACTTGTGACACCTCAATTGAGAAGAATAATTTCCCCGCAATTGATCGGTGACATTAACTCCCCGCATATACTCCACGTATTGATGGTGTATCGGTGATGAAGGCACAACCAATTGGCCCCGTACTCCTACAATACGACGCAAGACTTTGCTATGTGGATCCCACGGTGCTGCAGCCATGCTTAGCAACATCACAAGCTTCTTGTCTTGCCATGAAACAACACCCATCTGCCGGTGCACATGTGTGCGTATCAACATGGAACCACGCGCCTCACTGTCACCATCCATGTACAAACCCAGAGGAAGGTTTTTGCTCGTTCTCTTGACAGTCCCAGTTGCCCATACGCCTTGCACCATCAGATGATGGAATAGGTTCACGCTAGCAAATAAGTTGTCCACTACTAGACAATAACTACGGTGCTCAAGCCCACGAATCATCCTATCTACTACATGGTACCCTAACCCGTGCTCCCCACCCCCGGGTCCTTCACCAAAATAAACCTCTATTCTCCAAACGAATCGATTCTTCGAACTAGCTAGCATCCACACCTTGATTCCAAAACGAACTGGTTTGTCAGGCATGAACTGCCTGATAAAACAATACCGACCTTTATACAGTATCACACATTCATCTACCGTTATTTCCCGTTCTAAGTTGTAGATAGACTCAGACACTTCAACAAACCTCTCCACCAACCACCGTGTCTTAGTGATTCAATCAAATCTGGGGTCCGAAGCATCTCTCACCACGGTATGGTTGTCCACTAAGTGGAGACAACGCAATATTTGGGTTCATCTATCACGAGACATGACTTCGGAAATCAGTGGACAATGGAGAAAAGACTCGGACCGCATCTAATACTGGCGAAGGGACACTAGTCTCTTGCACCCCATAAGGATGCAAATGCCCAACCACCCTCAAATGTCACCAACAGTGACATCCTCCCAGTCGCTTCCACCCTTCGTGCGCTAGGCTTCATTGGGTTTCGGCGGCAATAAGGTTTGAGCATACCTATTTGTCTCTACAACTATTCGTACTAAGGTGTCTTCACTCCAGTACATATTGAAGATGCACTCGGGTTTAGGGAGCCCATTGACAGTAGGACATTTTAGACCAGGCCTCGGACCACTAAAGTTGTCTCTGCTTCGCACTAGGTTGACGCTAGCAGAGCTCCACGAATCTGGACGGTAGTGTCTCGCCAATTGAGCCGTGTCTAAGTACACGGGGGTGAAAGAATTGGGCGTCATGCACCAATCAGCCAACCTCGGAGCTCCGTGATGGGAATCATCAATACAATCTACTTCATAGTCCTCGTCATCGCTTTCAATAGTGTCACAGAACTCTGGAAACCAATCAAGATCACTAGAATCTACGTCATCTATGCCACGGGGCAGGGCCTCTTCTTCTTTGTCATTGGAATCGAGACGGACATGGGAGAGATACCCTCGTAAGGTGTAGCTTACCTTCAGGAAGGTAGTCCGTGCAGTAGAGTCCTGGGTGCCGTCGACTGCATCCACATCAGAGGGGATGTCGTAGTCTTCGATAGGCTCTCCCGGTGGTCCTACAACGTCTAATCCATTGCCGTCGGTGCCTTCCGCGAAATCCCTCCGTCTTCGGTTGCTGGACGTCTTCGAAACCAGAACTGTGTCTCCGGAGTACGCATGGAAGGTTGCGGATGACTTGCGGGGTGGTGCACCATTCTGGTTTGGGCTGAGCCAGTGTTCCCGGACGTTGCACCCCGACCCATGTCCCTCTTCACTCCCTTCAGCTACTTGCTCAGGTCCCACAGCAACTCGCACATCCCCCTCTTCCATCTGCCGCTCCGTGTCTTCCCCTCCCAAGTTGCAAACAATCATCCGTTTTCCAGTTATCACATGAGTTCCCTCGCCAATGACATGATCTTGGATCCACATCGGAGTATCCCCAACTTGAAAAGATGCAGGTGTAAGTAACCGATTTGGCACTAACAGAGCCCAATCTCGACAAGAAGAACTCCAGTCACAGTACAGTCCTTGGAGGTGTGACGGAAAATCTCCAAGTGGTACCACCTTCGTCTTGTACAGAGCCCCACCTGGATGAGTTGCTCCATAACAGGGAGCCTTGCGAATTGGCTCCACACAGCGCCAAGAATCGTCTCGGAATATGGTGTCCCACAAGTTAACGGTAATAGTCTCCATACTTACAATTGAATGTAGAGCTTCCGGCGGTGGCATGTCCGAGAAGAATTTGTAAACATCTCCTTCCTCCCCATCTTGAACGAGGTGTGACGGAGTTGGCTCCCCATCGTCCGGCGTGTCTTGTGCATGCTCTTCCGTAGTATGACCACCATTTGCAGCCACTGGCACTAAAGCGGCAGTAATGGCCCTCGTGAGAACCGGCGTTCTTTGATTTGGCGTTGGGAAATCTGGAACCCAGTTGCGTGGTCTTCGCGGCTTTGAGACTGGCCCTTTTGCTTTCTCTTCTCTTCTGAACCTCCCATTGTTTGCACGGCCTGAAAACAGTTTCATGAAGAGCAAGCGTGTTAGTCTTCGCATGATACTCCCAATGTACAATAACAATTCACACATAACCACAACATGTGATATCAAGTCTTTGCTGTCAAAGCTATGCCACTTGTACTGCAATGGATCTATAAGATGATTCACGAAAATTCTGTACTGAGAAGGATTTTGCGGTACTTGGCGTAGTGTGTGTCCCCGAAGTAGGAGGCGGTAGAGGAGTGACTCCTTTCCCTGAGGCGACCGGCATAGGTGTCTCGTTTGGCATTGTAAGTGGAGTGTGCTTCTTTGCTCGTGACTTCCTTGGTTTCTTCGTCCCTTTCGCAGGCATTGGTGGCTGCTTGCGAACCCTTGTCTTTCTCTGGTTTTCCCGTTCTTCCGTAACTGAGACATCGTCCGTCCCTTTGAGCTCACTTGACTGCAATGCAGGTTTTTTCGATCAAGGCTTGCGCACCTTCTTCGAGGGGGCAAATGGCGTAGCCATTGGAACCTGATGCGCGGCAGTGAGGTCCTGGAGTGGTGCTTTCACCTGCATTTACATTTTGACGCATTCCAATCATGTTCAATGCAGAATGAGTAGCCTCTCCACCGAAATTCTTGGGCGTAGTGCGTCATCAAAGTCCCAAAACAAATAAACGTACCTAAACCCTAATCCTTACCCAGAGCCCACATGAATATGAATTGCATAAGGCCCTCACCTGAGCCTAGATTTTGTCTTGCAGAGGAGGTTGAGGCTGCTCCTACTGTCGGCCCACGTGGAGTTGGCAAGATTGTGCTGCCTTCTTCATCTCGTGATGTCTGGGGGGAGTAGAAAACTTGTCGGAGAGTATCCCGCACGAATAGAGGAAACTCGCGGCGGTCACACCAACCTAGGAGGCGTGCAGCATGGCAATACCAGAGGTAACGAAAGCGATCCTGAATTCCGAATTTCCCTCTGCAATTCCACCTCGTCGGCCTAGGCTCCGCCTCCAGGTGAATGGGGTCCAACAAACGCACCGCCTTTGCTGCCGCTCGTTCAGATGCTCCTTCCGCTCGAAACCAACGTCGCAGCTCTTCCATAGAATGAACGTCAACCCTGAAATGCAGTGTGTAGCTACCAGTGCTTTGTCCCCTGAATTCCCGACTGTCACTATAAGCTGAGTGAGTGCCCCCACACTTGCAACTCCAGAGAACTCTTGCGAAACAGAACTGCAATTGGCCGACCTCTTGTAGCCATTTCTCCCGCCTGAGGAGTGCCATGTCGCACTTCCAGTTTGTACAAGCTCCTCCCGCAGTGTTACGATCCTCCTTGTAACTGAATCGCTCCCCACTACCAATTGTGAATGGAAATCCCACTCGCTGGAACTTCGCTGTCGAATCCCACTACGTGCGTCGATTGCGAGGACCCCACTACCTGAGACGATTGCGAGAACCCCACTACTAGATGTGACCAGCGAGAGTGAGACAGCGCTACCCTGCAAACGAGCCACGACGTGGATGGACAAGGGATCCGAGGGACTTCGTAGGCCAGCTGACCCTAAACCCCAACTGCCAGTGTACCGGCTGCGTGGGTCGAGCACCGTGGTACAACCCTAAACCCTACGTGCGTATTGTAGCCCAGTACACAGCCGCTAACAGTACCCAAGCCCAGCTCGTATTGCAGCCCAAACTGCGTATTCTGGCTTTGCAACCGCAGAGAATCTTCGGATTGCCTCATTTTTTTACCCAAAAAATCGGAAATTTTTCTCCTGACTGTTGCCCTCAAGATTGTAGTTTGTTACATTTCCGACTGAAATGATCCTCAACACTCAAATGCAGGTTAACTGGGAACCGTAGGCCAGTTCTGGCCGCTCAGGCATTAAAGGGTTAAATGGTGAAGAATGTTCCGAGATCAGGTGCAGTTAGTCTAAAAAGATGCAACTGACCCCTGACCATTAAATTATAAGATAAAACCATTTATCTGAGGCGAACGTGAAAAAAACAAGGCAAAACCTTGAACGAGACTTTGACAGCATCCTCAGTAGCCTGCTACAATTTTGTTCACTTGAATTTTTGAAAAAACTTCTTCATTTTCACTTTTGCTTACTGCAGTACAAAATGGCATTTACAGTGTATAAAAAAAATCCTGCCTGAATCAAATAGGGGTTAACATTGGCATAACAAGGGTGACAGCAAACGTGCAAGCACTGGAAACCTCCAAGAATTGGTGCAACAGACGCAAAAATTTCTGGTACGCTCAAAACACATCCAGTATTGAACAACATAGTCATGACCATGTGAAAAGTACCAAGATTCAATCCGAAGAGACAGTCTGAAGCTTCGATCCCATCCACACCGATTCAACATCGCAAGAACTAACCCCTGGTGAAAAAGCCCAGAGACCTTAATATAGCATATGGTTGAAGACTTTTTGCAGCTTAAATGCTGTGAGCTCGTACACACGCTACACACAAATGAATATTGCGCCAGAGAAATATTGCTAGCGATCTCACACCTTGGGCTAAGTCTTCAACTTTTTACCTTTGTTTATCAAACCAACGCTAATCAAAACAAACGGGACTCTCTCATCAAAGACAGCCAATATGGGAACGAAGGCACGCTCCTCCAATCAACTCGCGAACCTGTACCTTCTCTATGCTTCAAGCTTTAACTACTAAAAAGGGACGCTCATGCTTGTCTCTAGCGCTAAAATGGCAATAAGAAGCTACACTGCTCCCCTTCCAAACGAATCAAGATAGTGACATATGTCACTCGGATACTCTTCAAGGCTTGATAACATAAAGAGCCTGCAAAAGTAAAACCCACGACAAGATTATTAGCAAAAGCCAAAATAAACTCACATCTATCCCATAGTATAAATAAGAAATACAAAAATACTCATCCAGGCATCACCCCTTTGATAAATAAAAATTCAAATGCAGCAAGGCAATGGTACATACACTCTCCATAGACACAGGCTTCCCATCCTCAGCCAGAATTTCGACAATTGTTCCTGATTGATCAGCCTGTAGAGAAGGAAAGGAACAGAACAGATTAAATACTCCTTTCGATAAAAACTGAAGGGGTTGCCAAGAAGATTTATATCCATCTTGACACATGGGCTAATCTTTAACAATAGCAGAAAGGGGATTCATCCACTTGCGGCCCAAGAGATTCCCCATTAGATTGGCAAACTTCTTAACGGTTAGATCACTATTAAAATAAAGTAAATTATAATCAAGTTAAAGTTGGATTAGTGTAAACTTGACAAGTGCTCAAGTAATATCGACGACACTAACTTCACAACAACTTCGAGTTAAACAACATTTGTGTTAACTAAACACTAATTCAATATGAGACTAAATGAATCTGCTGCATATTAATATTTAGAACTTTGTGATGTGCCACCACTTATTAATTCACGAGTCCCAATACTTACCTCAATCTCGTTCATCAACTTCATTGCTTCCACGATACAGACGACTTGCCCTTTGGTAACCTTGTCCCCAACCTACAAGATCAAAAAACACATTCTCAGGAGGGTTTCTACCACCAAGTTCAAAATCAAATCCACATTCCCGCTATATCTATTGAACCAATAGCGTACAAGTGAGAGACAGCTGGACATCCAACGTAAGAGACAAAACCAAGTGATCAACATCAGCAAGGATTTGAGTAAATTACACAGTATCAACTATTAGTGACATCATAAAGAGGATCTTCCCCAAGATACATAGAAAGGCTTCCATATGCTCAGTGACCAAAGGAAGACCTCCCCATGGAAAATATTCTCTTCATGATGTCTAAAAGTTCCTGCAAACGGATTGATTTACAGAAAACACCGTTCATGGCCAGTTCACTTCTTCGTTCACTGCATCGAAGAATTTATCACATACCTTCACATATGGAGGTTCCCCAGGGCCAGGGCACTTGTAGAAAGTCCCAGCCATGGGAGAAAGCATGGGCGGATGCTCGGCAGCCAAGGGAATAGCGTCGGGAACAGGGGCAGGAGCAGGAGTCGAAGGAACCGAAGGTGCCTCTTGAATCGGCTGGGGTGAAGCAACCTGCGGCTGGTATCCTGGAAACATGGTATGCGCCATGACATGCGGTCCCTGGGTAGAATGCTGAGGAGCCGGAGGAGGCGGCAGGGCTTCCTTCTTGCGAATGATCAACTCGTAGTCTTTCTGCTTTAGCTCTAGCTCCACAATGTCCCTCGTGTCCACAAGCCTGCACCAGTAAACCCCAAGTAAGTCCCTGAATAAAAATTCCTTCAAACCTTCAGCTTATTACAGAAGAAAATCATTTATCGATTTGCAAGAGAGACAAGAAAGGACTACACTCAAACCTCTTTACTACGAGCGTCTAAAAATGAAACTCTAGAATATCCTGCGCAGTTGTTACACATTCATTGACTGTAGCACAATTCTCACACATTCAAACTACCTCATGCACCATTAAACCCCAAGAAACGTTAAAAGACAAATATGCACTGGAGAAAGATTCCTTCATACCACAGAAATCTCCCAAAAGAAATTCAAACTTGAACAAAGGACTGCACTAAAACCTCTGCATTACAATATTCTCTAAACTGACATTCTAAAATATTCTCCACACTATTGTTGCCTGTAGCACAAATTCAAACTCTGATAAAATTGGGAACCCAGACATAAAGATTCAAGAGGTTCGGATAGCCATACTTGATCAAGTTGGCAACGTCCGCCATGAACACGGACGCAGCAGTGGAGATCGATGAAGACGACGACGACGGCTCGGAAGCCGGCTTCTCCTGAGCAGCCGGCACTTCGAACTTCGTCGACGTATTATTAGTGGAGCCATCTACAGCAACCTGGCATTGAAGAACCGAACCGAAAAGAATCAATCTCTAACCTAGAAACCAATCCAAAAAAAACACCACCTAGCACATTCAAGAATCTAAACTACAGAAAGTGCATATCACATTCTCACGGAAAACATAAGGTTAGGGCACCGGGGCATTCCACTACAACGGCATTGGTACAAAAGAAGGCGCTACCTCATTCACAACGCTAGCGACAGTCCTCGGACCAGATCCCTGCACCACAACACACACGAGACACCGATTCCCCCGACCAAAAAGTTATTGGAAATGGGAAAACCAAACCCGGCCACCTCGGAAACTCCGCCGAAGCCCAAAACCCAGCCAAACAAGAAAAAGAAAAGAAAAGGAGCGAACAAATCCTTGAATCCAACAATACAATACTACCGAAGCTCACATTGGACGCACGCAAGACGAAACGATCCACGCCGACGCCGAAGAAGGCTGAAGTCGACACCAAGTGCGACTGGCCCCAACAACAAGATGACACAGTCTTCATCTTCTGCTGCTGCCCGACCTGAAGTACCACGGCGTTCCTCCCTGCAACAACCTCACTGCTGGTGCTGGCACTCGCCGTCACGGACTGCGCAGCAACCACTCCCACCCTTCCCACCGCTGTGGACGCCATCTCTCTCTCTCTCTCTCTCACCTGTCTCACCTCTGTCTCACCCCCGTTCGCTAAACTGTAAACCGCAACTCTCTCTCTCTGGTTCCCAACAACACGCAACACCTCGTGAGAAATTCGGGTGGTGCTCCCTCAATGTGGCGGAGCAAACGAGCTCCCAAGGGCATAGATGAATCTGCCGGTGGCGATGAAAAATGGGCAAAACGAAGGGGGAGGCGAGGAAGAAGGGGGTGAGACTGACTGACTGACTGAGAGCTGGCCTCGGTCTCTCCGCCCCACCTCGTTTGTTGCTCCTCGCGACCGTCTCTCTGTTTGTTTGGTGAGGAAAGCTCAGGGAGGGACAATCGCGGAAAATCTCCGCCGCCCGTTTTCGAACGGCTGGATCTGGCTGTAGCTTTTGGGGGGGACCCGTTCTCAACTGGCTCGCTGGAGGCTCATGCCCGGCATTGGCCCCTTAGTAGAACTGGATCATGTACGCTGTACCGTACGTGAAGGTCTGCTCCGGCACTGAGGGGCCAAAATTTAATTTCCACGTCAGATTTTCATGGGTCAACGTCACCTCATCTCATTCACAAGATGACATGTGTCACTTTTTTTTACACAAAATGACTTAATTTATGCCAAATTCGATTTTCACGTAGGGTAGTGGGATGCCTTTCCCATAATGGTGTCCTAGTGTATAAAGATACTACACAGAAACCCAAGGGAGGCTAAGTGGGGTGATGCCCTAATGTGTTGGGATGTCTAAGTGTGTGGGGTGTGTGGGGTGTGTGGGGGTGGGGGATTGCATTAAACTTAGGACAACCGGCATGATTATAGTGTGAGGCACAATAATTAAAATTTTTAATGCCATGCATTATAAGAGATGTTGTTCTTTGGAAGAGGGGATTCCCACTTTATAATTTAAAGACCTTAACAAAAAGATTCAATGCTCCAATATTTAATGGTATAGGGGAGGTATAGAACATTGCAAAATAGTTGTCATTCTTGCTTCCTTGGGTCCAAGGAAGGGAAGTATACTTCTCTCCAAAATACTTTAAAAAGGCCTTCAATTTAAACCATGGACATCTATCAATCTCGAAAAATTGTTGTCATTAACTTTAATCAACATTGGAGGAGACCACACAAGATTGAGGGAATGTGCAACATCTATGTGCTTAGTGTTTTTTATTTTTTGAAAGGATAGTAAAAGGGACCCTACAAAATTGGTTAACAATGTTGAGGTCTAGAAATAAACAAATTTTATAAATTATATGATTGTGAGTTGCAAAACTCCATGATGAGAGTTTCTTCTTCAAAGTGGGTGGGTAGACACGTGGCAAAGAAAAAGGAAAAAACTCTCAGGTGTGAAGGATGTGTGAAAGTTGGTTTGAATTGGCCTATAGAAGTCAAATAAGGTGACTTTCTACTTTATCACCATTTGTTTCTTTGTTTCATCTCGCGAGATTGGTACTCATTGATTCATGTAATGATGATGCTCTAGTAAATTTTGTAAAGAAGATAACTTACAAAATGCAAGGTCGCATAATCGACACTCATAGCAACAAAGTATATTTTCTATTATTAAACATAAATTATTTTTGTTGTTGGATGTCACTAGCAAGTGAAAGAAGATTTTCATTCAATTTTGGACGTAATATTTGGGCATTTTATGCATAAGTAATGAAATTTCAAAATATTGTCTATAGAAATGGGCACCAGACTTTTTCATGCTCTCATATTTTAACTGTGTTACATCTTGTGTCATCCATATCTAGGTTTTTTTTGTTTTTTTTGTTGTCAAAATGTCAATGTTGCATTTGGAGGCAATGATGATTGCAGGTGCCCATACTATCTAAAAGTGTCCAAATTAGTATTTAAACACCATTTTTATTATTTAATCTTAAAGGTTAAGGACACAAAATTTTATAAGCAAAACATGATTTCGTGGGGGTGGATTTGACATAGAAGGTGCTTAAATTGAGGTATACACTATATACAAAAGTTTGCATTCATGATTGAGTTGGATTCAATCATACATGGCACTTCCAATAGGGATCATTATGGCACCACCTACATATTTCAAAAGCTTCCAAATGGTTAAGTATTGTAGAACTATGGGATTGTATAGGGTTGTATTTGTATATGATAAGATTTAGATGTTGATTGTCATACAAATAATAGAAACTGATTGTTGAACTATCAATCCACTGGTGGATGTTTTATTGTACTTCAGTTCATAATTAATATTTTAGGAATTAAATACCATACCATATACTCCCTCCGTCCCAAAATGATCTTCCTGTTAGACAAAATGTTCCGGATTAAGACTAAAAATAACATTTTGAAAGCCTGTTTTGCACTACATGTGGAGTTTGGTGCACTCCTATTGCCTTTGAAACTTTGAGTTTTGAAGCCCTTTTTAAAGTGTAGTTTTGGATTAGTGAAAAGTGAAATTTTTTGGGTATTTTCAAGGAGCACCAATGGTTATTTAATTATTGAGTGTGAGGTCGTCATTTTGTGGGTAGTTAGTATAAGTCAAAGACCATATGTAGACCTATATTTTGCCTCCCCAAACCTTCATCTCCTTCAATTAGATAATATTCAAAGAGATGCAAAAAATAAAAACAAAAAGTGTTGATTGACCCCTTCAACCATTTTATTTGTCTTTTGATTAGTGATTGCATAGATGGAGGGGGAACTATCGCTTGGAATTGTTTTGTTAGTCCTAGAGAACAACCAAAAGTTAAATTTGACCAATTTGTAGCTCACAAAGTACAACAGGAAGATCATTTTGGGACAAAAAATGAAAGCCAATAGGAAGAACATTTTGGGACGGAGGGAGTATATGATTTCTCATGAAACATGAAGTATTAACTCCAAGTTTTAAGCCTTGTTCATTCTTTAAATGAAGAGACCTAAAGTAACTTCCTACCTAATTGCAACCCATTCTAATACTTTCCTTTGCAAATTCTTACCGAAAATATATGGTATCCATTTAAATGAGAGCCTAAGGAAATTTTTTGGTTCACCTATTTTCAATGCTTGAAAATTCATAGTTTATTCCTACATTGTTCAAAAAATGAATGCAGAGATAATTTTAAACCACCTTTTTTACTCCCTATGGGATCCAACAAAAAACCTATACAATTTCAAAATGAAAACATTATCAAATGCTTATTTGGATGATTTAGGTGTGTTTACTTTATACATTGTTTGTTCAAGCAAAGTAGTACGTGTCACTACTAATGTAAGTCATTCTAATGGAGTGTCATTAGTCATGTCGAGGAGATGAGAAAAATGTCTAAAGTTAAACATTGAGTGTCTAAACCTAATTTGCCTCGGAGAGATTCCCATTTGATATTGAAAGCCTTGTTTAAAAAAAATAATAATATTACATTGTATAAAATTCAATAATACACTTCCATAGTAGTTTCTCAAAAAGTTGTATTTTGTGGGTGCATAGCTGGCAAGTGTATTGCGATTGGCGTTGGAATTCCAAGAGCTATTCAATTGTTCAAAATAGGGGCACTTTTTGTACTATACACCTGCAATTGCATTCCTTTTTTAGCTTTCAATATGACAAGTGGATTTTTAGTTTCACTCTTATCCATTCACTATTTGACATGTGAAAGTTTCTCAAACCCATGAATATACAACATGCTACATTATGAAGACATTGATAGAAAGTTGCATCATTAGAAAGGGATGAAGGGGATACTATAAAACTTTAGCAGAATGTTGCCTCCAATGACCAAAGTATCCACACAAATACTTTGATTATTGAACCAATAGGTGCATTCTTTGTTTCTATAGTTAACAATGAAGTCATCCATCACACTTTTTAAGTCCACAACATCCTTACAAGGTTAACCCAAAAAAGACGCCACAGACGTTTAGTGTCCGATGAATGACAAGGCATTCTCTTGTGCAGGATAGAAATACAACTATTCATCCTTGGAATTAATTTTGGAAAGTAGAGATCTTTTACAGTATTTTGATTTTAAATGAGTTATTTTATTTTTTCTAATAACAATTATTCCCATAGTTTCAGAAATGATGATATCCACAGGGAACCCTCGCGTCCTTCCAAGGTTAAAGTATCCACACTAGTATAAGAAAAAATCTATAATCTCCAAATTACATTTAAATACACAATTAATACTTGAATCCACCTCCAAATTCTTGATATACCTATAAATAGGCAATTCTTTGAAGGTAGGGCAACGACTCCTCTAAACAATATTTTTTTTCCTACAATTACCAATTTCACATAATAATTGACAATTTTTTTTTCTTTAGCACAAAAAGAGCCTTAGCAAGTAGTGAGATACACAAGTGGGATGAAAAAGTTTGCCCACCCTCTAAATCCACCACTAAATTTTTTATTTTGAAATCTTCTTGCACTAGTGTGAATGCTCTTAAGGTAACTACACCTAAAATGGCACACTGTCTAAAATTGCACACTAGAGATTCTTGGCAAATTTTTGGCTTGAATTACACACGTACTCTCACTGTTCATGAGTCTACAATTGCTTTTAGGAACACCTATTTTCAGCACTTTGAAAACTCATAGTTTATTCATATGGGGTCCAAAAAATGTATTCTAAGAGAATCTAGAACCCCCTTTTCAAGTACAAATCCACAAAAAGTTTTTCAATATAATAATGGGAACCATGTTGAATTTTTTATTTGTGCAATTTTAGATGTAGTTACCTTAACGAGCTTTACATTTTTTGTTCAATCAACAAGTATTACAAAAAGCAAAGAAATGGATGAAAAGAGTCTAAGCAACAAATGGGTCTAATTAGTGGTGTTAAGGATGTAAAGGAGATCACTCATTTCTAACCAACATCCCATTTTTGCAACTTAGGCTGCTCCATTTTCAATCAGTTCTTATGTAGGTGACAACTCACATCCAACATGCCTAGCAAGAGTAGTAGAAATGTCCGTGAGGTGTACATTGAAAGCTTACAATGATCACAACATGTACATTGAAAGCCACAATGATCACTTATATTGGTTTTGTATCCATCATATGGTTGGAAATGGGTTTGCCTATATATCTAGAATGGGACAAACAAAATCTTCACAAAAAAATTCATAGTAATTTCGGTTATGAGATTAAAAGTTTAAAAAAATATAAAATCCTCTTTATATGTATTTTTGTAGATGGGGAAAAAATTTCCCCAACCTTCTCCATGTTGCACATGGGCCAAATTGCTTAACCCCTAAATTCCCAACTAATCATATATGGTCAGCTTGAAATTTTAGACTCATTTTGGTGTGGACAATTAAATTCCTTTGACCATTTAAAAAAATTTTACGGGCAATTTTTAGGATTAAATATTGGAATCTTTCATTTTTCACTAAAAAAGTTAAATATTTGATTATTGAGAGGCCCTCAAAGCTATATATTTACCATTAATGAAGAGTAAAGTTTGCAAATTTTTACTTCATTTTTTGGCTTTGAGCAAAGTTTGCCAATTTCACTTGATTTGAGATCTAAAAAATTGTACATATTCATTTGCTTTGAAAATGGTTCTAGTGGAAAGAGTAAAGTGTTTTTATGATTTTCACCATTGAAAACTTAAAAATGCAAATGTTAATTTGGAGTTATTTGTAACCTCTATTTATAAAAAAAATCACATTACAACAATTGCAAAGTGGATTGTGTAATGAATTTGATAGCTTTTCATATGAAATTAAGTTTTCTAAAAGTGCATTTTAGTATGCTAATACCATTTGTAGTTGTTCATGTCACCTTCAATCCCAAAAAAAATTTATGTGCAAATTTCTAAAACATTGTGGGGAGAGGCAAAGTACTAAAAATAAAAAAACATACATTTTTCTTGTTATAATCTCACAACTCCTATGCAATTTTGCACTCAAAATTGGTTTGCTTACTAATAAGCAAGCTCTTTGAATATCTATATGGTCAGATTTTGAAAAAAAAAACAATTTACTTGGCGATAAGTCCATGTTCATTTTTCATAGGAAAAATGCAATTGAAAAGGCTTGCGCATTTAGGGGTTAAGTGGTCGGAGATGGGGTGATCTCCTTTAATCAATTAGGCCTAATTTGACATAACTGAACCCGAGAAGGATTCCAGCCAGGTGGCGGAGAATCCAATGTACAAAGTGGATTTCGTCACCCTAAGATTTTAGCTTGCGACATGTGGAAGAGAGGTGGAGGAAGAGACAACTTCTTCCAAGGAGAAGGAATGCAGTCAAACCCCATTGAGCCATTTGTTGCAGAACCAGTCGATAACAGATTCGATGGGACCAATTAAGAAAATGATTTAGCCAATGTATTGACACTGAAAGCAAATACAAATTAATTTCCTTGTTAGCAAGCAAGCTAACACTAGATCTGAAACAATCAGACCTAACTGGATATGTCTAGTCTAAGGTCAAACCTGGGTAATTCCTAAAGGAAATGTTTGAAGTGAATACGTACCCCGGTCTTGCACTCTTAATGAGGATTAACTAGGAAGCTGCAGATGTGATTTGATTTCAGTCACAAGCCATTCTAGCTCCTCCGGCTGTAGTGCAGATCCGAATACATGTTGCTTTCTACCTACCTTTAATAATGCTGATTTGGCGAGACGTTTGGTGTAACCCTGATCAGGATCCTGTTACACATTGTGGAAACCAACAACCATTTGAAAAATATACATGAAGTGTGAAAGATTGGGTTTGACTGCGTTTGACTATTAAACTCAAGCTTCCATATTATAATAATATACCAGGGTCATTTCCTCCCTAAAGATGTGGCGAATATAGTATGATTCTCTGGGATGCCTGGGGCTTAATCTTTACTAAAAGATTGAGAAAAAAGCATTCATGAAGGACACCATGAACCAATTCTAACGAAAACACGCATGCTTGGTAGCTAGAGTAAGGCACTAATAAGTAACCACAGGTCCGAACGAAGAGAAAAAATGACCCTTCCGCGGCCCCCGTTATAAGGACCCTCCATAATGTTATGCTAATCCCGTGAGCCTGTCAGAACGACATCAATCTCTAGCACAAAGCGTTGCTAAATACAAGAGGGACGAAGGAATACCTGTACTTCTTCCAACATGATATCAATAGAGCGTATGTTTTGAACCTCGCCAACCACTCGACGGTTCCACACCTTACCGATGCTATATTCAATAGCAAAACGAGGGCCATCAAACTCTAAGCGCATGGCGACTGCTGTGCTGAATAGGGTTCTCTTAGCGAGCCTGCAAACCAACATGACGAAGCTTACCTTCTGAAGTGTAACTTCTTCATTTTCGCCTCATCTGCTAAGCCAGCATGACTGAACTAAAAAGTGAACAGTAGAACAACGTAGAGGTTGCTAATGCCATAATCAAATGAAGGCTTCCAATGACAAAGGCAGAACGTCAAGTCCAAAACTTACCTAAGACCTACAAACCAGAAAGGGAGAGAGAAGGCAGCAAAGACTGGACCGCCTCCTACAATAGCTGTACGCGTCCAGACAGCCACGAATGCGTTCCATGCCTGGCACAATAGACTTAATCGTTGAACTTACAAAAAACCATAATGTGGAGAGCAAATCAGGCATATTTTGATGTTAAAGATACCACTGGAACGATATGGATATGCTATATGCCAAAAAATGATTCAAAATTAGCAAGATGAATGCAATAACCAATAACAATTCAAACTCACAACAGTAAATGCTCCAGTCTCCACTGTCTCTTGTGTGAGCCCATTTGCAGGAATCGATACCTCCAGCTTATTGCCGCTCCTTCTCAGATTCTGCACTCCAGTAAAACGCTTGTAAAACTTGGATGTATTTCAGTACATCTGAGTATGATTCGTGAAGAGCTTTGTGTTCAGGACTAGGACAGCTCGAGTAACATAAAGAACCTTCATCAAACGTAAAGGTTCTTTCACCAACAATTCCAGCCACTTCAAAACATTCTGCAGGCCGTCAGGATAAACCAAAAAATGCATGCATCAGTTGCTCACCACTTGCGTCCCTGCAGGTCGTCGGACAGTATTTGTCTGCTTGATATATCGAACTGAGTTATCGGTTGAAATGGTGGACACAGAGGACGATCCATGACTATCGTCCCGCAGAGCATGAATCACCTCTCTTGGAGACTACACAGAACAAGACTGAACACATTCGTAAGGTGCAACAAATCTGTGCGCACCTATATTAAACTAACAATAAGCCCAGCTATCGTGCATAATGTGAGCACCTTCTATTGATTATATTCTCCTTGAAACATTCTCCCCTTACCTTTCCAGATTGCAAGCATACCAAATTGATGAGCTGCTTCTTGCATATGAATTTTCTTGTGCGGCTAGTGCCTGTGTTCGATTAAACTGAAACAATCTCTACTACGCATCTGAGAACATGAGAGGACTTTGGATCCCAAATAGATTCCTACATTAGAACAAGTTCATGCGAATATTGATGCCAAATAATATAGAAGACAAATTTACAAAAGCATGCCATCAATGGAACGAACGCAACAGTACAGACATCACCATTAAGAAAGTGCCACTGTTAGGAAGAGTGGTTGACAGGAATAGCGCCATCGTCTAGATGATAAAATGATGAGATGAGATGATGCGATGATGAAAGTTCATGAAATGCTGGGACCATCTTGTTTGTCATTCAAAAATATTTTAAACGCAATTCTCCTCCTGTGTGTATCTTAAGTGAAACGAAGAATCACCTGAAAGCGGTCTTCCGGAGCAGGCTCCAAAAGTCGATCGACAATATTAGCAAGCCCGGGACTCATGGTCACGAGATCTCGAAATTCCACCTTCAATCGCCTCTGTCTCGCAAACATTGTTTTTTTGTAAGCATTGCTCTTCACAGAACAATATATATGTCACCAAACCACTTCAATCTTTAAGTGAGACCAAGATTACAAACCTGAGGAAAGAATGAAGGAGGACGTCCGCAAAGCATGTACAACAAAGTACCACCCAAACCATAAAGGTCTGTCTGACGTGTCGCTCTATTCTGAAACTGCTCTGGGGCCATGTAGCCATACTGTGAAGCAAAATGCCAGCCATAAGTTACATCGTGACCAGTCTAGAAGAACATTCTCAAACTACATTGAAATGACAACAATACATTCAGATTTGTACGTTTTAAAATTCCGACTGCTAAATACCTCACGGACCAGAAATATAAAATATAACAGCATCAAACTAAAATGCGGAACGTTACGGAGTTCCAAATCCATGACAGATATTTTGATATTCAAAGGAAGAGCAGCGTCCAAACCCCCTCCAGAATAGACAAAGGGACATAACGACACATTCGTATCAGAAATAGTTACAGAGGTAGAGGCAGATGGAGACCTCATTCAGAGCAAGAAATCCGCACCGTGCCCACAACTGTGCTGCCTATCAGTGTTGAGGATGCCACATCTTGAACTGCCCCAAAGTCCACAATCTTCACATTTCCAGTCTCTTCGTCCAAAATGATATTTTCTGGCTGTGAACAATGAACTATGAATAAAGTATCTGTGGGCCATTTGGGCAAAAAACTGGTGAAGCAACTACCTGAACCTCTCGAGGGGGTAGGTGTTCAACAAGTGAATATGATTGATGCACAGAAACCAACAAGACCAGAAGTCCAGTAAGGCAGCTCCATCGAAGCTCTCCAGATCAGGAAAGAAGCATAGACATCCACGAGTAACAAAGATGATTACCTTGATGTCTCTGTGAATAACAGGGGGTCGCAAATCCCCGAGATACTGCAACACCGACAGAACCTGTCTTCCAAACACCAAAAAGAATTTGAATCATCAGGGTGACACAAAAGCGTAGGATTTCTATAAGATCGAAAGTCCCTCTCTTTTACCAACTCTCAAAAGAAAATCAAAGAATTTTTTGTTTCCCTTTCCAGAACACAACTCTACCTTCAAATTCCACAGCTTCAAGGTCTTCAACAACTACCTCTCTCATTGTTGGGAATGTAATACAGATCTACAAAGGTATCATGGTTACTAATGGGATAAACGAACATCAAAGATTACGTTGTATAGTAAGTATATCTGCAAGAACACTAAGGATCCAAAGGCGATCACCACACAATGGCTTCAGTGTGCACTCTGTTTGACACTTCAAAATAAGGACATGTACGTCAAGAGACTTGCAGCATGCTTCCACACAAATCACAATCTTCACCTCCACTGCGATAAGTATTACTTTCTCCTCAGTGACACGCCATCCACCTGTTACTAAGTCTTCCAATGACTTCCCT
This sequence comes from Antitrichia curtipendula, assembly GCA_951230915.1. Lineage (NCBI taxonomy): Eukaryota > Viridiplantae > Streptophyta > Bryopsida > Hypnales > Leucodontaceae > Antitrichia > Antitrichia curtipendula. The sequence continues at coordinate 4,205,645 of OX579641.1, forward strand.
TTCGCTTCCCTTTGAGCTATGTAGAAAATACGATCAGTATCTGTGTCCACCTACATGGAATGAACCAAACAACGTGAAGTCTCAGTAGTGACATCTTTCTTTGATAATACAGGAACTTGGCCCTGACAAGTACATTTTAATTTCTGCGGTAAACATGTACGGCCTTCACACCCACAATCAACAATAGCATCAAAGGAAAACAAACCTGGAAATAATCGATGTAGGCAGGAATACCAGGATGGTTCAGCGATTTGAGCACTCTTGCCTCCCTTTCGAAAAGATCAAGTTCCTGCAAAATAGAATCACGTTGAGTGATCTTTTCAAATGCCAAGCATTCATCCTTAAAGGATCAAGAGCCCCAAATTGGATCTCATGCTTTTGAGCAGTGGTGAGTAGGTCAAAGGGGACTTTCTTTTATTCAATTTGATTATTTTCTACCAAAACAAGCAATGTTCTTCATTGATTTTGGTGCTGTAAAATTTGGCTCTATCTAAATTTATATTTTTCACAACACGATTCATCACATGTACGAAGACAAGAGCACAGCAAGGGAATAGTCATAACCAACCTTCCATCCCTTCATATTTCGTAAAGACATCGCTTTCAGCGCTACAACTTCACCGTCATCTCTTTCCGCTTCGTAAGTGACACCCATTGCACCCTGACCAAACACTCCTTTGATAGTATACTTTTCAGCAACGACATCTCCCTTCTTGTGAATTACACCATGCGGCAGCCTCTCAACCCACAAGCCTTCCTGCAGTATGTCCTCTCTGCAAAAGTACATTGAGGTCGTAAGTGTTAGACATATGATGCTGCAATGTCATCGATGTGCATGTGGTCTCTGGAATCAAAAGACGCCAAATGAACTAATCGAAAAACACGAAGAGAACTGGTACTCACTTTTCAGGAGCAGCATCGCTCGAATTGTTACGACTAGAGGCTTGTGGCAGGACCACGCCAGGGATTGAGCTGCAGCTGAAAGACCTAGTCAGCTAAATGCAACTAACAAAACCCTTACCCAAGTGACCCTTGAAATTCTTGCCTTAAATTTACACGATCTCAACATGAGAACTTCCGGTATATTTTAGGTGTACATATAATCAGTGCTTTGGAGATTAATAATTTACTCAAATAATGTCCAAAAATACATCCTAAGATGCATTGGGATCCTCTTTTGATTGCCAACAAGACCAACCAAATTTAAGACAGTTTAACAATAGGAACTATGCTCAAAATGCTAATTTGCTTGTAAGTGTAAATACCTCAATTTAGTGGAATATGAAACCCCGAAATGATTCAACTCCGGTAACGGAATCATCTGATCCCAACCGCATATCATAACACATACACGTCAACTCACGGATCACAAACACAGAATCAGGGCTAATTAGAAGAAATTCCAAAGGAACACTACTAGAGCATTCACATTCTATTCACTGGGAATCCAATTTTAATGATTGAAAGTGCGTTTCAGTCTGCTCCAATTAGCCTTTCCAACAAAATTAAAATCCAAAAATATTGGAACCAACGCATACTCGCAGAGAACACAATTTGGCTTTAAGGGACGCTTCAAGCGCCTCCAACGCTAGAATCTTCAAAATTCAAACTGGCAAACCTTAGCAATGTCGCTAAATGGTCGAAACCGTGCTGCTCTTCGAATATCTGAACCTCCAGCTAACGCATCCACTCTTCCTGCTCCTGCCACCACAAATGAATTTGCCCTAAATAAAACTCAAAATCTCCTCAAAACGCACCGAAATTCAAACGGACTCCCAATTCAAACGGAATACAACTTCACACGGAATCAAAATTCAAATGCTTCAATCATTCATCGCTTCAGGGGAAAAAAAATCGAAAGAATCGCTTGATTCTCTAAAATTTCAGGTCTATGAACGGCGAGCTAAAATGTGGATGGCCTTACTCCACAAGAGCTCACAGACCTAATAGATAAGAACCAATTCATGTTCTAATGAAAGTGCATAATGCACCAGATTGCACTGGCCAGCTGACCATCGAAGGATCAAAATGCAGCAGATTCAAGAACAGAGAATGAAGCAGAAACGAAATGAAAGCAGGTGCGGAAAAAGAATGAAATTCACCACGTCTAGCGGTCACCGGAGTTAGTGTAGAGACAGAAGCAGCAGCAGCCATGGCCATTGTACGAGAAACGGAATCGAAGCTTGCTACATGCTTGGAATTTGTTGAAGGATTCGAGCGCGGCGATGGTGAAGACGGAGCTTGTGAAGCTGTCCCTGCTCCAAGAAGTCGTGCGTGCCAAGTGTTGTGGGTCCACAAATGGATGAAAATAGATTACATCCGTTTCAGAAAATCACAAACTAGGTTCCATTCATTGGATACTGAATTTGCTGAAAGTGGATTTTAAAAGGGAGAAGACCTAAAATGAAGATAATCTACCAAAAATGATCCAAGTAAGATAATTACACTTAAAATTGCACAAATAAGCAATTTAGCATGGTCGCCATTATTATATTGAAATTTTTTTGGTGGGATCTTGTTGGAAGTCAAAGGGGATTCTAGATTCTCTAAGAATGCATTTTTTTGACATCATATGAATAAACTACGAATTTTTTAAGTGCTTTTTCAACTATATATGTTGGATTTGGTGAAGAATCATTGTAGCAATCTCCGATTAAAGCTTCTCTACAATTATTTTATCAATACAACTAGTGAATGTGGTAGTATTTTTGCAAAGTCAGTAAGCTATGGGGAAATCATAGCAACCTACAGCTTCTTGATGGCCTTACATTATTTCCTATAGAGATATCAAATGATGTATCCAAAATCCTAACTCCTAAATGCCCCGAATGCAACACACTTTGGTGTCAATGAACTTTAAAGTTAAATAAAAGTACATAATCATTCAAAACTATATCCAGTTTTAAGAACCTATTTTGAATTACTCACAATTTTCTATTTAAGTTTCCGATTAAAGAAGTCTGTTTTAAAGCTAATTTTTTTTTGCATGTTTAGAGCTCTTGAACTTTAAATTGGCGCTGAGGGGAAATCACATTGACATTGCACTAGTCATAAAATAAATGTCTCATTAAATTATTTCAAAATTTTCAATACATGATATAGTATTGTATCTATATAAATATATTCTCTTGCAAAATAATAGTTCACGATTTACTGGATGGTGTTTTGAAATCTTGAAAATCTTATGAAATAATAAAAGTAGTGCAATTTCAAATAACAAATGAAAGCAAAGAAGTTCCTAGCATACAAATTCTTTGATTTTTCATCCATCTCAATGTTGGTAGATTTTTTGTTAGTTTTCCTACATTTTCATAGTAAAAAATTTCAAAACTTTTCTTTGTAGGTATTCTATAGTTTAAAGCATGCAAATGTATTTCACTCAAAAAATCTCTCTTCCAATTCAAAAATGATCCTTCAAGAATATTTGAATAAATAAGTAAAATAAAAATCCAAAATTTTTCTATAATTAGAATTTAATATTTTGGACTCAAGATAAAGGAGTTCTTGTAAAAATATTTTTTATGATGTATGCAAAATGGACATTTTAAATATAAAAAATTATTTGTCTACATACTTAATAACCTTAAAGTAGTTCAAAATTTTAAAACTATGGAGATGAATCATAAATGCAACTTAGAATAATAGTTTAAATAAGAGTTGTCAAATATGATCTACAGATTGTATTTATATACTAAGTCAAATAAATTGCTATAGTCAACAATTATTTTCAATGAAATTTGAAACTAAAAATTAAAAATTCTTTTAAAATTTGATTGTAGATTGAAAATTGATTATGTTCGCAAGAATTTAAGTTTTTTGAGTTCAAAATATAAAATGCTAACATGTTTGGTGATTTTTCAAGATTTGTATTTTATTTATTAGTTGAAGTTGATCTTAAAGGGTCATTTATTGAATTGAAAAAGTTAGTTTTTGAAGTCAAAGATATTTATATCCCTTGAACTATAGAAGTTTTCTAAAAGAATCTACAAACATCTAGTATACCATACAAATTATAAGAGAACTAACACAAGAATCTACAAACATTATGATGGATGAAAAAACAAGTGGCTAATTGCAAGCATCTATACCCAAATAAATTTATAATACATTTGCATTTTTTTAAGCTTTTCACATGATATATTTAGTACAATCTTCTATAGATTTTTATTGATTGAAAATATAAAAATCCTTGTGAGATGAGCTTAGGATACTACTATTGTAGATCTATATGATAGAGTTTGACTAAATATAAAAACTGAATTCTTAAAACTGATGGTATCCAATATGCTACCATTGCTTTTAACACATATTTCATATTCATTTGCTTATAATTATACCTTTTGAACTTTGAACCATTGCACCCCATTGCTATATTTCTCCCTATAGATAGAGATAACAAAGATTTTGTGTGGGGGGGACATGGTTCCATGGTCCAAGGAGTATTTTTTTGAAATTTATATTACAATTCATAAAGAAAGTTTATTTTTGATCATACGGCACATACGGCACATGGTGGCATTGCTAATGACATTCTATACACCTTTAGAGGTCAAAGTTATGTTTTTGTAAAGACAAATTTAAGTTCATCAAGTTTGGTCTAATGTAGATTGAGAGCCTCACAATTCTTGTTATAGTTTTTTATAATTTGGACAAGGAGCATGGCTAGTTGAACTATATGGACACTTTCAATTCATGATGACCTTTGGGCCAACATCCATACCTTAAGTTAGGCTTTTTGTTTGTTTGTTTTGTTTTGTTTGTTAGAGTGGGATCTCTTAGACCGTGCATCCTTCGATCACGTGCTTGGTAGTGTTGGAAACCTCTTTGCAAGGAGGGATGCACGGGCTTTGTTTTGTAACGTTTGAATCTACAACATAAAAGATATTGAATTTTAAAGTTTTTCTAAATTAAAAAATTACTCTTACTTACATTTTGACTGTAGCAACAGCACAAAGCACACTAGTTGTTATTAATATTACAACTACTATAAGTAATATAGTCTAAAAATAAATGACAAGTTTGCAAAAAGAAAATATTATTAATAAGTGAAAAAATCTTGAAAATAAGTTTAGGAGGTGCAAAAAATATTACTCCGTACCCATAAAGTATTCTCAAACTTGACATTCAATAAAACAACTTTCAAAATAAGCACTTAGCAGGCTAATGCCCTCCAACTACGATACCCTGGTCCACCTCAGCAATAATTAAAATAAATGCAATGCCCCAATTGTTAATCCCCGTCAGCACTCTGCCCGCGCTCGATTCGTCCGCCCGGCCCGGCCAGTCTGGGCCTGTTCTCTTCCCCATTGTCCAATGAAAGCCCCGCCGGACAGGGCCCGCGCGGGGTCTGGAGCCATCGCGGGTCCCGGGCGCGGAGCGGCCCGCGTTGGTTATGCTTTCAACCGATGCTCCCCTTGCCCCGAGCCACCTTTGTCTTTGTGTTGTTGTTTTTCCCTTTGTATTCCTTCTTCGTTGCAACAGCAGCGGCCCCCCCCCCAACCCCTTCCCCAACCCCGGCGCCATGGATTCTACTATGTCAGATGTGACGATGGACTCGTCCACGCCGGATATCAGCATGCCGGATGGCACTGTTTCTTCTATTCCCGTGTTGCAGCTTATCAAGACCGCGCAAGCACAACATGGCCTCCGAAACGGTGACTATCAGCGATACAGGTATTTCCGAACTTCAGACTTGCGGATAAATTTCTACGTCTTGCTGAGTTTGTTCGTGTGTGAACAGCTTTTGTTTGTTTATTTTTTATTTATTCCTCTGGTCCTTTTGTTTGGTTAACAGTTCTGTCATGTTATTGTTTGTCAACTTGTAATTCTGTTTCTCACTCTAGAACAGCTACACTGACATTTACTCTGTTTGGAGATTGCGGAAGTCCTGAATGCTTTCAATATTTTGCAGGAGGTATTGTACAGCCAGGTTAGCAAGGCTTTATAAGTCATTAAACTTCACGCACGGGAAGGGCAAGTATGTGAAGAAGCCGATCACCCAGGCGACTGTTACAAACGTCAGGTCTCTTTCTATTCCTTATCGACTCAAGTTGCCTGGGTTCCTCTAGCAATTGGATGCTCTGAGAGAGAAGTGCTAACTTGGGCCTCCTCACTGTCCAATTTGGGAAAACTGCCGATCGGCGCATTTAATGAGGAGCACCTTTTCCATATCTTCACTGTGGAGCAACTGATTCTTCAAATCCATGTCACCTTAACATGGGTCTATGTCGCTGCGATATTGGTTGTCTTTAGCAGATGGTTCGGACGAAAGCAGTCAAAGTTTCTCCTTTTTGCAGGTACCTTCATATTGTTTTGTATCTGGCTGAGCGAGCTTGGAGCTACGCCACGGAACTAAAGCAGGCGAGTGGGAATGCATCTTCACGAAGGCGTACTCACTTGATTCGCCGCTTAGCTAAAGCTGCGCGTTGGGCGGATCTCTTTTCCCAGCTGTGCACGAGCAAAGCAGATCCTCGGACAGCTCTCGAGGCAGCTGTGAGTGATTTTCAAATTCCGCGATTGAATTGATGGTGTTGCAACTTCACTCCTACCAATTTGTTCTACTTATTACTGTATTGCTTTTCCTGTAGGTTACATTCAGGTCGTGGTAAACTTAACCAGCTTACTGATTCACAATGTTTTTTGGTTGCTAGGCCTACTCTGCTTACATGACAGGCAGCCTCTTGCTCGAGCGAGAAGATGACTGGGACAAAGCATTGAGAAATTTTAAGAATGCCAGGTAATACTAATGTTGTATTTGATCCTCGTTTTGGCACTTCGCACTTTTTTGGTTAGATCAAGCTGGGTTTAAATCGTGGTATAATCAGGGTGCGAGCACCAGGCCTACTGACAGTTCTACAGGTTCACATTTATTATCTTGTAACCTCTTTTTTTCCTGTAGCCTCTGATAAGGTCATTCTCATGCACACTTTGTGCTCCATTAGGGCTGTCTATGAAGAGCTCGGGAAGTATGGAGATGTGGAGAATCAAGTGTTGTGTCGGCAGCGAGTAGAGGAGCTAGATCCTAGTATCCGATACTGTAACCACAGAATGGGAGACGTCATTAAAAGCTCTGATCTTCTTGATTTGAGTAAACAAGATGGTCTTGGACTAGATCTACTCCAGTCAAAACTCCAGGTATAATAAAAAATGTCACATCATACACTTGGTGGGTAAGAAGTTCTGGTTAGAAAGCCTTTTGGCCTGCATTTTACCATAAAAAATTCTCAGGGTGAGACAGTAATGGTTTTTGAAGTAGATCAGTATATGCTTTGTTCTGAAAGTGTAGTCCCTGAAATAGGGATCTACAGCTTCTATGAATCAGCATGGGTTTTGTTCCTGAACTGTAGAGTTGATTGATCAACAGGTGGTGATTGAAGAAGCTCGGTCAAAACAGGCAATCGCCGTAACTGAACTTGAGTGGCTAGGCTTTAAGTTGCCAGTCAATAATGAGAAGACACGCATGTGCATTTTGAAAGGTAACAACTAATGATCAAGGTACTCTTGTTTGTCAACTTGTGTCTTTCTGTTTTCCAATGGTGTAGTCCCTTGACATGCCGATTCCGGAAGACAAATAAGGTCCACATTTTGGATGAACATTCTTGAAGATGCCAATGTAGTAGAAGAAAGATACTTTACCAGTTTTAGACACCGGATGTGTTCTGATTTTGGGTCATGGATAATTATTTCAAGTTAGTAGATTCTGACTGAGATGTTTGATGTTGATTTTACTTGTTGGATTGAGCAGCACGGGAGCTGGAAAAGGACGCGATGGAATTGTCATCAGACTCGCTAACCACAGATAAAAAGCTTGCGGTCTATGACAAGATTTTTATTGCATACCAAGACGCGAAGAGGCACATCCGTGATGATTTGGTTGGTGGTTTCACCTTATTTCACTACGTTGTGTGGGATTGTAGATTTCTTGCATTTTTTCAAATGTCTAGTTCTAAGTGCAAAGGTCAAGGTAAATTGTATTCCTTTGGTCATTGATTTGCTAGATCCATGATGTTTCTTAGGCTGCTGCATCAGCCCAAACAGTACTTCTGCTTAGATTGTTTGTAGCCGTTTTTTCTGCTGCTCCTGACCTATTCAATTGATTTTATAGTCAGTTTTTGGTTTAAAATTTCTTTGAGTGTATCGTTGATTCTTGAATTTCTATCTGTACTTGAGAGTGAGAAAGGCAATGACATCTATGTGAACCTCGCACTTCCCTACTTGTTGATTTATAACTGAATTTTAATTTGGCATTTGCTCGTTTCTTTGCAGGAGCGAGCAGTGAGCACAGAGGATGTGAAAGAGGAACTCATTCTTCTGGACAAAGCAGTGAGCAGCATCCTACTGCAAAGAACAATAGAACGAAACTTAGTTCTAGTGACCGGAGCTAAAGTACGCCTGGCACGGCAGCAGCAAGGTTTACGTGAAGAGAGAGGCGAGAAGCCTGCTAAGCCGGAAGATCTAGTGCGTTTGTATGATATACTGATTCAGGTGAAGTCTCAAGAACCCTTCTTAGCGTTCAATTTCTTCTGGAGCGTACTGTGAAGAATAGTGCAGGTCACCTTTGAACATCATTTGCATGGTGATCTGGTCAAATTGGATGATGGTTAGGGTCATATGATTTGCTCCACCTTTAGTTTATTGCTGTGCCTTTATGCAGAGTGACGAAATATTATTTCTATAGTATGCACTGCAAAACCATCTGATGACGAAACTTTTGCATTTGTCCACAGAATGCTTCAGATCTCATTGATCTTACTACTTCAGCCAGGGAGCAGAAATCGAGTGAGATAGCTTTTGCCAAGGAACTTGAAGTTAGGCGAGACGTTTTTCAATCAGGAAGGTAATACATCAAGGTCTTGTGTGTCGTCACATTATTATAGTTGCCTCACTCGTGCTGCAGGTGTTGTAGCATTTCTGGTGTGTTTCTTGCAACACAAGTCCTGCTTCTTAGATATAACTAAAAGTTGTGCAAGTTGTATTTCATAAATATTCGATTCGTGCAAGATTGAGTTTCCGTGCTGTTGGAACGAATTCTTTCATCTGTTGGTGCTTGGCAAACTGAAGAGTCTTTGTATGGTCTGTACTGAAGGGGAGGAGGCGTTGCATTGATAGAAGCTGTATGTCAGGAAGTTTGAGTAGGATCTTACTCGAAAAGCAAGCCTCTTGTAGGGTACCTTCTTGTTATTATTTTTGCAGGTCTCGCAGACTCTCGTTCCTAGGGTCATGCGCAGGAACATCTCAGTGGGGTACTTCCAATTCTAATCTGGCGTGGAAATCAATTAATGGTTGCAGGTGCTTTTATTTGGCTCAATTCTATAGCGTTGCATCAAAGTTTTCGGAGGCATACCTACTTTTCAAGCGGGCTGAAGAGCGGGCTGACTCAGCTTCTGAGAAGCTTACATTTGACAAGGTACATCTTTTGAAGGCAGCATCCTAGAACTTTTCCTAGGAAATATGTTTTTGTTTACATTGTGAAACCTTGGACTCATTCCGAAAGTAAATAATATTGTTTAATCATTGCTACCGAGTTAATCCTCCCTCGACGTTTCCGTTTGTTCACGAGTATTGGAGGTCATTACTCTTCTTGCACCTTAGAATGCCGCGAAGTTGATATTTCATAGTGGATCTCAGTGTGTCAGATGAAGTGTTCATGCTCAAACTTTCTTGTGAAGCAGGATCTCAGACAGGAGGTTGAGCAGTTGAGAGAGAGAAGTAGAGGAGAGGCATCCTTGGTACATGCTCGGGCAGTGGCTGATGACTCGAAGGCCCATGAGTCTCTACAAAAGGGAGTGGCTGGAATGAAGTTGAAGGACCCCCCTCGATCTTCCAAGGTAAACCCCCACTTAACGGTTAGAATCTCCATTTTAATCATTTTCTTGTGATTGTTTACTGCTTCCGTCTTTGGGTGTTGGGGCTGACAAAATCTCAGATTTCTTTGAGAAACCTGATCCCGTTCCCTTTACTGGACCGAGTTACCCACAGCAATTAATCTCTTCCAATACACTTGGTTTGGCCTTCAAGAAGAAAGTTGCGTGTAAACATGAGTTGACTAAATTTCTCTGGCCTTTGATCTTTGAAAGGAAAATGGGGTTGTCTAGTGTCCTCTCAATAGTGGTTTAAAACTTCCCCTTTTAAAATTGCACAATAGTTAAAAAAAACTCTTGCATAGTGATAAGATTGAATCAGAATACATTTGGTTCTTGTGCCCGAAGATCTACCTAAATCTACCCCAAATTACACTCCTACATATATGTTAGAATGCTCAAATTGACGCAAGTAGTGTCCTCTACCTTTCTTGCTTTGGCTGCTTTTCAGTATTTTTTGGTGATACTCTCGCGTCTGGTTTAATGATTACTGTACATTTGCGTTTTCAGGAGACGCGATACTTGGTGAACAACCTGGAGAAGTTCGAGGCGTTTGTAGGTGCTCCAGGATCAAAAGAACCCCCTAAGATAGCACAGATTCCACCACCCTTTCAGTCTGTGCCATGTCGGCCGATTTTGTTGGACACGGCACTGAGTACACTTCAGTTCCCTTCTTTGCAAGGCCGGTTGAAGAAGAAGATCGAAAAGAAAGGATCCTCTTTCTTTGGATTGTGGGGCCGGTCGTAAGAGTTGGAAGCATTCGTAAGGTAGTTTTGTATTATAATACTGTTTCTTATCAACTTTCCATTTGGGTTTCCCGAAATTTCTCACATTGCTAAGGTATCACAGGATACAAACTGAAGTTCCAGAAGGCAGAAATCTGATTAGTAACCATGTTGAGCCTGGGAACTTATATCAATTGTCATTGGTATCCGTAGAAGGGCCCGACCTCTAAGTTAGTGCTTATGTGGCGCTTCGTGTCGGTTGACTTCTTGGCTACAACAATCTAGTTTTCCTAATATTGGCAACAGTAAGCTTGTTCCTGGTCATTCTGGATATGCACACGTCGATGGATGGCTTCCCCGAAATATACGACAGCAGGATGGTTTTCCTTGGGTCAACAGTCAGTGTTGAAAGTTGACAAGAGCTTGTGCTTCTCTTTGGATGCACTGTTCTGAATTTTTCACTTCCGTTTGACAGTTTGATACAGAGAACTGCCTTTGAAATTACTTTTTATTTATTGATGGGCTGCTCTTGATTTTCACTTTCGTGTGACAGGCTGATACCGCCACAAAAGAATTGCCTCTCAAGTGACGGGTAAACACTTGAGTTCAGTTCCATGGGATGGGTTTACACAAAAGTGACGTACGAGTTTACCAAGGGCAGCAAATAAATAAAGGTTGTTGACCTTTGAGAGTAAAGTTGTACATTGAGTGGCACAACAATCGAGGCAAAAGATGTAAGGTGGTGAAGTTGTTTTCATTTAGGAATTGTGGACTAAGATCCACTTGTAGAAAATATGACCAAATAGACCAAACTTTAAGACGCGCACTTGGTCAAACTTGTCACTAATGTGATAAGTTTGACCAAGTATGCATCTTGAAGTTTGGTCTATTTGGCCATGTTTTTTAATAATCCCTAAAGGATTGGGGTTGTTTGAGTATAGTCCTTGTTTTCTTGACTAGCTCCTGTAACAAGCATAATCCCTCATTCATGTGGAATAATTTTGATGATCACCATTGTTGAAATGAAATAAGATTTTTTTAGCTTTTCTAAAAAAGTGTGCATGTGCATCTTGAGGTTTGATTTACTTGGCCACGTTTGAGTATAGTCTTTGTTTTCTTGACTAGCTTTTGTAACAAGCATAATTCTTGGAATACTTTTGATGATTGCCAATATTGAAATGAAATAAGACTTAATTAGCTGTTCTAAAAAAAAATAGATCAACAAAATTGCACAATTTTTCAGAAAATGCCACCATTGGGAAGATTGATGAAAGATGTTCAATTAGGGAGTACTTTGTATATATACTAAAATCAAAATATTGAATCTGGAATGTTCAAAAGTACTCTAAAAATTTTGATTTTTTTCTCACCTGTACATATTATCATAATATTGATATGTAATTTTTTTTCAAAGATAAGGGAATGTGAAGTAATGACCCACAATGTCTTTTCCATTCTCAAAAAATTCACCAAAAATTGCACATTCAATCATTTTTCAATCGAATTGCACTGACAGGTTCATCAAAGAAATCCATCTAGGATCTCTTTGTTGCTTACGAACTACTCACATAACAATTTTTTAACAAATGTAGTTGTAGATGCCATGTGGTGGCCTTAGTCCCTTAGAGGTTAATGGTCTTATACATTAAGAAGTCATTGGACACTTGATCCCTAAGGCCTAGAGGTGTTTTTCTAGACAAATTGTCAAAAATTACCATTGTTTAGGATACTGACTATGATTGAAAATAAAATCATTTTTTTCAGAATATAAACTTAAAAAAAGTGTATTAGACTATTATAAAAATTTTAGGGAAATTTTTAGGTCATTTGATAGCATGGATTAAAAGGTTGTAACATTTGAAGTGAGAAAAAAAAATATTTTTATACTTGTGAGATAAGATAATAGACTTTGAGCCCTCTTGGAATAAAAATTTTGCTCTTCATGAATTTGTGTCTCTCTTCTATTCAATTCTAAATCTTGTTTGGTACACATATATAAAATTTTGAACACAAATACTCCAAATCAACTTGCACTGTGTGGAGGTTAAGTCCTATAGGTCCATGGCCTTCTGGAATTTAGAAACATCATTTTTTTTATAGTATTATAGGTCCAACTGTCACTACGGTACAAAAATCTCATTTGAACAATCTTGTGGTGTACATGTTGTAGATGACATTAATCAAATTTGGAGTCATTTGGCCACATAGATTGCAAGATTATAACATTACATGAGATTTCACTACTGTGGAGGATTGTGAGTTCCCTGGAGTTTTCAGATTGTGGAAACTCTGCTGCAACAATAGACTAACATGGCAAAGCCATTTCCATGTCAGATATTAATAAAATATTTATTTATTTATTTTAATTTTTAATATTTTAGTTTTTTAATTCTTGAATTTTTATTTTGACCAACGCTAATTGGTTCACAAGAATAGGAACTGGCCTCAAATGGCTCTTCAGACCCCTTAAAAAATATGTAATGTGTTTTAATGTTAGAAAAGGATGCTCAAATTTTCCCGATAACACATTTTGAGGTGAAATTAGATTTCTAAAGCTACTCAAATGTAAATACTTTAATCCCTAAAGGATCAAATTGCAGTTTTTGACAACTGGAATTTTTATTTTTTTCTTTGAAATTTTCACACATGTGTCCAAAGAGTAGCTTTAAGGCACAACAATTTTTATAACTTTTGACTACATGGTTAAGAAGTTATTGCATGATATGTAATTTTCATTGCTCAGCAAGCAGCTCAAGAAAATCACTTTTATAAGAAATAAAAAAGAGGTTTAGTTTGCAGACAGTTATGGATTCTCTATTCTAAAATAATCTTTAAGTCCTTTAGTTTACTCAATTTTCAATATTTTTGGAAATAAAATAAAATCATAGAATGTAGATTATGTATTACAACTTACATTACAACCATTGGAAGTGACATTTGAAAATTCCATAACAAAATTCTTAACAATTTAGTATTTTGGATCATTCTCTACTACTTTTTACTTACTATATTTTTCCTATATATTGTACAATTCCAAATGATTTGATATTTTTCAAGCTTGTAGCCAACTTACATTGAAGAATGAATCCAAAGAAGCACCACCATTTTGGACATTTTTCATACAAATGTGACCATGTAAAGTGTAGCTACCGAATTTTTTTACAGGACCCAAAAATGATTTTTGTCACTTCAAATGCTAATATCTTGCAATCTTCACGGTGGAAATTTTTGAAATTTTTTCCACATCTTCTCAAACTAGTGTACTCTAAGATCCTATGATTTTATAGGAACAAAATTTATATATTTTCTAAAATTTGGTACTTGTGCTAGAAATGATAGTTTTGGAGCTTTTTTGATCAAAATATAGTAAAAATCCTTTAGAGGTTAAACTATAAAGTACTTCAGAATCAACATAAAAAAAACACTGGTGAAAGAAAACAACATTCAAATGACTTGACTTGTTGTGTTTGCTAAAAGGCTTTGAAATATAAAAAAATAGCTTGAAAAGTTGCAAAAAACACATGTGTGGTTCAACCTCTTATTAGAATGCTTCTAAAAGTCTCTCATAACTTCTTTGAATGATATTAAATTTTAATCACAAATTAGACTAGTATGCACAACTTTTGCAAAAAATAATATTTGAAATGATCACTGTGGAAAAAGAAATAAGCCGTTGAAGTTTCGTGTAATCCAAAAATGTTTGGATTTTGAACTTTTAATTGCTTCCAAACATTCAAAACTACTTGGATTGGCATGAAATTTTTTATCACAATAACTAGACTTCAAGGGGATCATAATCCAAATTTTTTAAACTGGTATTAACTAGTGTATCACTAGTCCCTAATCAATCCATCTTGGACTAATTTGAAAATCAATATAAACTAGTTAGTAGCGAACTAGTAGTACACTACTTAGCTTAAAAATGATTTCTTGTGCAACGAGGAGATTTCTTATTTGAAATCCAAACAATGAAAATTTCAAGACAAACATTTTGACTATGTAGAAAAAAAATTCAAGAATTTGAGATGACAAATTTCAAAATAATAATGTTTGAAGTTAGCAAGATTTTTTTTCAAACCTACCTGGTAAAGTTAGTAGAATTTGACACCTCTTGAAATGAGATTTTTGTATTATATGAATATTATACCATGTTAGTTACCTAAATGCCAAATTTTAAAAGTAGATAAGGAATTTTAGAAAAGATGCCAAAATTGCCCAAACTACCTTGATTCTTTCAAGCACTATAGTTTTTAATCTAGACATCTGACTGGAATTTTCTTGAATTTCCATGAGGAGGAGGATTATTCCCATCTTCTATCAAATTTTCAAAAACATATGTTGAAAATTGACTTGCCAATGACCCTACCCAAGTTTTCAAGTATTTATTAAACAAACACTTGATCTTTTAGGGGTTGGTTGTAAGCTATCTTTTCTACTATTTTTTATAATTAATTCAATTTATACAAAAATTAAATATTAGAAAATTCTTTTATGCAAATCAAATAAATTTTAGTAAATGTAGTATAATTATTGTAAGTATCTATACCTTAACGAGATTGTTTGTTTGTTACAGTGAGATTTATAAAATTGTGCATCTACTAGTTGCGTTCTTAGTACTGTCAAAAAATTCTCTACAAAGAGGGGAGCACATGCTTTATTTCTTGACCTTTGGACCTATTGTGTGGAAGTTACTAAATTCTAGTCAACTACTAAAATCCAGTTTGAACTATTTAATATGTATTAGATAATGGTATTACATAAGATATGAAGAAATATTTCATTTTTTCTTTAGAGATTAAATCACATATTTTCTACAAGTGACAAAATTGAAAACTATTGTCATATTAAGAACAAAAAATTATAAAAAATATGATTAAAATCCAAAAATTTGACTAGATCATGTATAAATTATAGTTTAGAATACAACAAAGAAAACTAAAATTTGCATTCCGTTTTATATTTAAAAACATGGCTATAGATTCTATACTTTGAATTACAATAAAATCAATCTTTCAAGTATTTTTTCAAAAATTTCAAGAGGAACAATTAGATTTGGGAAGCTTCACTTTGTTAGTCTTTTCAACCAAAAAAATCCTCTCGAGCTTTACAAAATCAGACTTTACAAACTAGAAGCCCCAAAGGTTAAAATACACTATGTAGATTTTTCATTTTTTGAAACAAAACATCATAAAGTATAGCCCAGTAGACCCCCTATCTGCGAGCCTATCTGTCTAGTAGAGTCAACTATAAGACTTATTTTCAAATAAGTTATCCCCCCGTTTACAATTTTGACATATTAAAGTAATATATGATTGAAGTGTCAACATGAGTTCATTGCCTATTACATTATAAATTTAGTATTATAATTAAAGAAAAATTCAAAAATGACATGCATACTTGATAATGGTCCGTACCATCAGATGTCTAATAGATACGGGAGCCCGATTTTTTGTTTGACAAAACAACACTTATAGAGTATCATTAAATAAATAATGTAACAAAAATTTAACTTGATGATGTTCATATACTATCCAAAAATTTGCAAATAAAATACAGGATGAAAATCATTGTTTTTTTGTGGTCAAAAATTGTTGTCAATGGTCAAAAAGACATTTTAAACCGAAATCAATAGAAATTGATTGAGTGCCTAGGATACAATTACGTGTACAAACTTTAGAATTGCTATTTATGGATCACGTCAGATTTTTTTTTTCCATTTAGGATTGAGTAATGTGCAATTTTCACTATGAATGATGAAGCTACTTACACCCATA
The DNA here is from genome assembly GCA_951230915.1 of Antitrichia curtipendula. Taxonomy (NCBI): domain Eukaryota; kingdom Viridiplantae; phylum Streptophyta; class Bryopsida; order Hypnales; family Leucodontaceae; genus Antitrichia; species Antitrichia curtipendula. Next base: position 4,222,004 of record OX579641.1, read on the forward strand.
GACTTGAATAAAACGTGCAAAATGTGAATGAAAAATGCCTTATTCATCTAGAATGCAAATAGTCATCCCCCAGGAAACTCACCACTCTAAAATTATGCGGTTATTCAACGATTTCATTTACTAGAAAAGAAGAATAAATAACCAAATCTTCCCTAAATTTTCTTTTGTATTGCTTTCCAAAGAAATTTGGCTCTTGCAAATAAAAACCATGCAATGGATGTGCATGAGATAAAATATTGAAGCCATCCAACATGGACATTTAAATCCCTAAAGTCCCAAAGTCATTTCTTGCTCATTAACCACACTAAAACATTTCTAGTGCATTGAGCCAGACAAATAAGAAAATATCTTTCTGGCAAACTCATTTATAGGATCTTCATTTAGAATTCTATAAAATAATGTGGTAAATTTTTTGTGAAGTTTGACCCTATAAATTGAAAGAATAATGTTGTAGAAGTTGAAAGAAAAGATATTTTAGACCCTACCAGGAATTTCAAATGACTTTGACTGTTGTTTGTGGGAAATTTTTGCAATAAGCATGTGTAGTAAAAAATATAACATGTTTTATACCTTGTTGGAAATACCTTCACAACTTTTTAGTATAGGGCAATGCCCGAGGAGGAGGGAATTTCGCCAAAAAAAGGGCAGACGAGGAGGGCGGAGCCCGACGAGGAGGCCCTTCTTTTTGGCGAAATTCCCGACGACGAGGGGCATTGCCCGGCGTAAACGACCGGTGGGCAACGAATTTTCGTTGGATGAGATCGCTAACTGGATGAAAAATCCGTAATCCCCGATTACGCAGTTTTGCCTGCGTAATCGGGCATTACAGCTCAGAATTCGCCCGCCTTTTGAACGGGACGAATCCCAGCGGTGCTTTACGAAGTATTGAAGACATAGAACACACTCAATAAAATCTTGCAATGCCCAGATGTTGCAAATACACTACACTTTTTTGCAAATACTTATCCCATCACATAGCTTATTGAAACAAGAATCCCAATAGCAGATTGGAAGAATCTTTGATTTTTCACAAACCAAAAAATATGAAATTTGAAAAGCTAAAATACTCTAATTTCTACAAAAATTAGAAAGCTAGTGTCAGCATTGAAGTGGCAAAAACATAAGGCACCTTTGAAGAAAGGGTCTATTGATGTCGTCATTTAATTCAGCTGGTTTGATCCCAATTTTTGTTCCCTTCACAAAGAACATTGTTTCAAACCTTGTTCTTTATACAAACATATTCCAATGACATTCCATGTTTGCTATCATGAGGCTGCTACTCCATTTCCCTAGATGGCTTAGGGCCACTTCACACTATGGCCGACCAAGTCGAGAGGCCGTGGGATTGAGTGGACAAACTTTGGGTGAGAGTCCAAAGAAATGGGCAATAAATGATATGATTTTGAGCCTTTGGCCGGCCATAGTGTGAAGCCTCCAAAGGCCAAGCCCAAAGTCCAAGCCCAGCTTGGTGGTACCATTCATCTAAAGCATCATAAAATTTGCTCTCTTGCCGGCTATTGTCCAAAATGCCATTGGCTATTCTGGGTATCAATTCCTACAAGAAAAACATTGAAAAAACATGAAGAAGGAGTCAAAAACGGCATTGAAAGAACAATTACAGCACTTGCTTTCAATGTGAAACAAAGACTATGGAAGATATAAATGAGAAATGAAGGAGTCATTCATCAAAGGAAGGAGGGAGGTAGAGGGTTTGTCCATACCATGCAAAGTCTCTCCATTGTGTTGGTGGAGAGTAGGTTTCAAACCCAACCGGCAACACCCCATTTGCATATACAATGGGGGGAAAGGGGGGCCGTGGTGGCCGAGAACGGGCATGCGCCGAAGGCAAAGGCCTTTAGGGCCCCAATTGGCCCCCCAAGCCATGAATTCTTCCTCAAGGGCAAGGGCAAGGGCAAGGGCCTAGTGTGAAGGCTCAAGAGGCCAAATTCTTGGGTTTCTGAAATCTGATTGGTGGAAATCGATGGACTCTCGACCTTGTGCCGTAGTGTGAAGTGGTTAAAATTCAATAATTTCAAACTCTTTAAAATTCACAATTTATTCTTATGAATGATATGATGCCCAACTTTTGCTTTGTAGGAAATTATGTTATTATCTTTTCGACTGAATGCCAAAAAAACAGTACTCCAACATCTTACACAGCAATGAAAAGAACCATATTCAAATCCTCCGTGAAAAATAAGATGTAATCTTTCTTTGCATAAATTTATTTTTAATACATTCAAAATTCATGCAAAATAAATAAACAAATCCATGGAATTGACAAGGGAACTCACACTTTGACTAAATACTGAGTACTTAATAATGTTCATGAAATTTTGGAAACCTACCTTTTCTCAACACTTGAATTTACTGCCATGGGATAAACAATACATTTTTGGCCTTATCATAGGGGTCAACTTGTTGTTGCAACAACACAAGACTTTTGGAATTAACCTGTAAAGGACCGAGGCCTTTTCTCCATCAAAACACACTCAAAATTGTCACTTTTATTGCAAAAAGCAATAAAATTTTAAATTTTACCTTTTTTGCGTATCTAATTGTGATCTTATATTAGACTAGTATAAGAATGTATGCAAGAAATTTCAAAAACTTTGACCACATAGATTGCAAGATATTTGCATCCAAAGTGAAGAAAACAATTGCTTGATTAGATTTTTTGGCTTTGAAGCTTCTTAACTTAAAATGTTTTGTACTATCGATTTTTGATTTTCTAAGCTTTTATGTTGAATACTTGAGTTGAGAATCTAGGATAAAAGATCCGTAAAAAACTCACTTAATTTTACTCATTAAAAATTTACTAAGTAGAAGTAGGTTCAAGATTGAAGGAAAAACTAAATCATTAGTTGCTCTAAGATGGAATTGAAAGACCAAAGCTGAGATTGTTCTAGCAAGCAAACAAAATCCTATCTACTAAAAAAAATTGTAAAATTGTAAAAAATGCATTAAAAGATAAATCATGTAAGTTATTTTTTCAAGAAGATGCTTAGATTGCCCAAAAAACTAAGACTGTCCACAACTTTTTCATCACTAGTCCAAATAGAATGAATCAAAGGCTCAAATGTAGATTAAAATATATAATTTTTGAAAAAAAATTTAATTAATTATTTTGACTTTTTGTAATTTTTTGTGTTGCCTGCCGACCTCCATTTTTGACTTATTGTGCCATAACTTTTTCTCCCGAGCTTTAACTGAAATAAATTTTTTTATATAACTACAAAGGGCTCACAAAAAAATTCAAAAAAATTCACTAAAAATTGAGGTTATAGGAACCTATCCGGACCCAAATTGTCCCTTGAGGGGACAAACAGTCCCTTAGGAGTTAATAAAAGTCAAACAACAAATTCCCCTATATTGAAGTGGAATAACATATTATTTTTTACTTAAATTCTATAAAATGACACTAATTCTCCACAACTCATGTATATACAACCCAATGAAAAGAGGCAACACAGTTGTGTGTGTCCCCCCCCCAAACCACAAAAACCAGAAGCCGTCCGATTCATTTAAAATAAAACTCCACTCCCCCACTCCCAAATCAATAGCCACCAAATGTACATACAAAATATGGTATGATACACATACGAATACAATACAACCATATATAGATATGGACAACGAGATATGGTACAACAGTATGAGATTATCCCATACTAATTGATTGCAATCCCACCCTCCCAAAATTATAAGAGGGGGTGGGGTTAAAATTTCATTACAATTTTTTTGTCATGGTGCATAGTGTCACACTAAGTGTCACTATGCACTCACTATGCACTCAAAAGTGGTTGCACTAGTCTAGGGTCCTTTGCACATTTTTATTTTGGTTTTTGATTTTCAATGCTTTGGGAGGCCCATCGAATTGCAATGCATGGTGCCAATTGTATGCGTGGCTTTCTCTAAGAAATTTTTTAATAGTGCAATGCTTGAAAAAAAAATCACATAACAATTGCATGCCCTTTGCCTTCATTTAGTGCCACTTTAGACTACAATGGAGAAATGCACTATACAATCAAGAAGTCTTGGCAAAGACCTGGTTATTTAAGACAATTGGTGGGATGTTGGACAAGATGGAAAGACAATAAATTAATGCCTCAAGAAGTCTTGACCGGTTGAAGTGTAAATGCTAACCAAAGAAGTCTTCCAGTCAACTTCACATATTGAAGTCCTCCAATGAGCTTTACCAACAAGAGAGTTTAGGCTAGCCACAATAGAAATTGTGCCCCCCTAACGGTTCCCATGGACATATTTTGTAAGTTTTGGGCTATAGTGAACTTTGAGAAGTTGTAACTTTTGCATCCAATGCCCAACTTCTTTAAAAAAATTGTTGGAAAATATGCATCTAGTTGTCTTGTTTGTGTGATAAAATGTGCATATCAATCCAATACGTATTGAATCATTATGAATCATTTAAATACATAGGGATCAGTTTAAATTCACCAAATTGCATTTTGATGGCTTCAACTTTAAGGCTTGTTTCTCCTTCATCCAATATCCGGTGAAGAACAAAATTTATGGTTTTCAATTGTTATTACTACAAATATGTTTTTTTCTTGAAAAAAGTGCCTCCAACTATGTTGACTACCATATTCTGACATTTTAGGGTGTTTTTACCTTACCCACATTTTGCTTCCGATTCCCATTAATCTTTAAGCTTCTTGAAATTTTCTCTAAATTGAATAGAAAGTCAACATTTTGGTAAGCTTCATCAGTGTTTTTGAAATTTTAACCATACAAATTCAAACTAAACTTATTAGAGATCACATGGGGAAAGAAAACACATCAATATTACTTTGGATTGAAAGATTATAATATTTGGTCATGAGGGTGTAAAAATTGTGAAAGTAATTTGAAGTTTTTGAGTTCTCTTTATACATGTCAATTCTAAAATGGAAATCACAAAAAAAAGAACGAGGTTAAAAGAAATAACATATAGAACCACAATCAATTTACGGATTTTCAAAATCTACTTTACAATTTTTTTTAATGACTTTTTCATGTGATTTTTTCTCCAAGATTACTGTAGTGTATTTGAAGCTCATTTTCAAGAGCCGTCAACATCCAGAAAATTAAGGTTTCCAATGAACACCCTTGCATAAAATCTTGAATAGAAAAATCATAAACATTCATTTTCAAAGTCGGATTGAGTATTATCAGTTGGATCTAGGTAAACTGGAGAGATGGGATGCATTGCATAATACAACAATTTCAGCAGTTTTATTAGTTGGATCTCTATCAGCATGTTGAGCATCCCCAGATTGGAATTAACATTTGAACTCAAAATTTAAGTGCTGAAGTTTAAGGTAGTAAGCTCTAAAAGCAACCATTAAGGGTTGGTCTACCTTTTTCATAGGTTTGCATAAACAAAAGTATTTTTAACTCTTTTTTCAAAATAAGAAAATAGATGCACAAGTGGTTTCATATTTTTTTTGACACATTTTTGACTTAGTTATGAATTTTCAAAGACATCTATTGTAGGTATCTATTTGTGACCCTAGGTCTTCCAAAATGCGTCCATTTGCAACTTCTAAAGGGATTTGAGGAAATCAATGCCAATAATTGGCTCTTGCAATAAAGAATATTTATTTCTCAATTCAATCAATAGTGAAAGAGGTCCATTTAACCCCTAAAGGTTTTTGACTATGTTTTCACCAAAACCACTCCAAAACTGCCATTTCTAATACTAGTGCCAAATTTTAGAAAAAAAACATTTTTGGACACTTGTAGCCATAGGATCTTGTAGTAAACTTGTTTAAGAAGATGTGGAAAAAATTTCAGAATTTTCCACCAAGTGGATTGCAAGATAATAGCGTTTGAATTGACAAAAATCCTTTTTTTGTCCCTGCAAAAAAACGGGCAGCTGCCCTTCACAAGGTCACATTCGTATGAAAAATGTCCAAAATGATGGTTACTCTTTGGATTTATTCTTCAAGGCAAGTTGGCTACATGCTTGAAGAATTTCAGATCATTTGGAATTGTACAACATATAGGAGAAAAATAGTAAGTAGGAAGAGGTAGAGAATGATTCAAATCACTAAATTGTCAAGAATTTATTTATGAAATTGAAAAATGCCAATCCCAACGATCGTAATGTTGTAATAAACAATCTACATCCAATGTTTTTATTTTTTTTCAAAAAAATTGAAAATCAAGTTAAATAAAGGACTTCAAAGTTTATTTTAGAGTAGAGATTCCATAACTACCCTCAAACTAAGAATCTTCATAACTTTTGACTCATTGATCGGAATGGAATGATTCAAAGCCTCCCACGTACATATAAATCTAAAGAACCAATTTCAAATTTTAGTTTTTTTTAAAAGTGATTTTTAAAGAAGTTTTTTTTGCTGCCCCGGCTGCCCGCCGAACAATGAAAATGACATATCATGCAATAACTTTTTAACCATGTAGTCAAAAGTTACGAAAATTGTTGGACCTTAAAGCTACTCCTCGGGCACATCTTATGTGAAAATTTCAAAGAAAAAAAAGAAAAATTCCGGTCATAGTGAGTTGCCCAAAATCGCTATGTTGTCAAAAAATGATGTTTGGTCCTTTAGGGGTTAACCCCTAAAGGCCCTAGGCCATTATTTTATTAAAAAACACTCAAAACTGCCATTTTTGTTGCTTTCACCTAATGAAAAAATAAAAAATTTAGCATTGGATTTTGTAATTTACTTGTCTAAGATCATATGGTAAGAATTTCATAAAGTTTGACACCACAAATTGAGAGATATTAGCATCCAAAGTGGGAGTTTTATTTTTATTTTTAACACTAGCTTGCAGTTTCAAATGACTTTGACCGCCACTTGTGGAAAAAATTTAGACTATAGATTTAAAATTTTAAAATTTTAGTATTGAAGAATTGAGTTGAAAGTCTAGGAAAAAAAATTCAAAAAACACGCGCTTGATTTTCATTCATTAAGAAATTGTTAAGTAGAAGTAGGTCCAAAAGTGAAAGAAAAATTGAATTGTTAATAGATCTAAGATGGGATTGAAACACAATAATCCCAATGGTGAGATTTTACCTAGGAAACAAACTTAACCTTGTCAAGCATTTTTTTGAAAATTTGTAAAAATTGCATTTAGAATTGAGTCATATAAGTTATTTTTTCTAGACAATGCTTAAATTGCCCAAAAAACAAGATTGTTTATAACTTTCATGTCACTAATCCAAATGAAATGAGTCAAAGCTTCATATGTAGACAAAAATATGATCTATAAGAAAATAATAATAATTTAGTTTAAAATTTTTGTAGATTTTTCTTTTTGTCCACCAACTATAAATTTGGGCTTTTGGTGGTATTACTTTTGGTCCCGGGCACCGATTGAAATAAAAATTACATTCCCACAAAGCTAATGAATTTTTTCTATCTTAAAATTGAAGTCATAAAAGCTTGACCAAAATCCAATTTGTCCCTCGAGGAAACAATGGCTTTTTAGGGCTCAAGGACCACCTCATATACATTCAATAGCTTTTATAGGAGCACTTTCAAGAAGACATGCAATTTTAGAGCATGCTACCTTGATTGGGCTTTAGCAGTTTTTTAAACAACTATAAAACAATTATGAGTAATTGCGCTGTACTATCAAAATTTTCACAAATTAACAATATTTTAATGAAGTTGGAGTTCTTTAGAGGCCAAGTTACTTGTCCGGGGGCTGAGGTTGTCCTCTAGAGAAAATTTGACCTCTGGAGAACTTTCCTTACAAAAAGTGTTGCCACATAGGCATCCGTGTCATTTTGTCATCCATGCTTCAAGTTCTCCACTGGACAATTCTGGGCCATAGTGTAAATCGAATCCGGTGGAGAACAAAATTTGCTCCAATCATATTGCTCTATTTTCCTATAATTCCTAATTGGTGCACTTCTCTACCGCAGTGTAAAGAGGTCCTTAGTCCCAACAAATGCAATACTAAATCATATACCAAGCTTGCCTCTCTATAAACATCCATGTGCCACGCATTCCTCTTCATTGATGTGGTCTTTTCCATAATAAATGTCAAAGCCTCACTTCTAGGGCTTTTAGACATGTATTGCCTCCTCATGCAATACATGCCCTTATAGTGGATAATCATTTGATTGATGGTTATTAATTTACCAACTTTCCTTGCCTTCATGCAATTTTACAAATTCCATCTGAAAGTCATCATATTTGGCCCATTTTGTTATATTCCAACATGGCTTTGTCCCTCTCATAGGTTGATGGGCCCATAACATACAAATATCTAGCCAAACATGGAAACGGTTATGGGATATGAGCTCCTAGATAGTTAAATGATTGGAAATGGAGTCTTTTTTGTGCCAATAAGTTTTTGCATTTGGTTGTCACTTCATGCCCATGTATAAAATGATAGCAAGAAATGTCTTTAATTCCTCCAAAGAAAAACGATCCCATTTTAGTCTTGGGAATGACACTCATTATAGAGATTATGCAACTCTTTGACAATAAAGATAGGATGCCATTTAATTTTTTGAAGCAAAACTTATATGCTTTTTATTTATAATATTGGATCATATTTAGTAAAAAATTATGAGATATAATTGTTATAGGATGTTTTAGAACCATAATATTTAAAAAATATTATCATTACATAGGATAGGATATGTTTATAATAGAAATTACTACTTAGTAGATTATGTATGGATTTGGCACTTCATATCTTGGTGTTGTGCATTGGACTAAGCATCTACTCTGAATACATTTAGAATATGAAAATATGCATGGAATGTAGATCTTTGTGTGACCAATTTTATTTTATGCGCTTGTAGGTTTAGTTGAAAGGCCGAATAGGATTGTAGGTAAAATTTTATTGTTGTGCAAATGTCAAGACCTTGAGTTGTATTTGTAACTACAAATATGAACGAAACTTTGATTTTTTCAAATCTTTAGTTCTTCTACTCTTATATATACAAGGGACACCGTAAAGAAACCCTTTACCCTAAAATTCATTCTTTTGTAATTATATTATTTTGTTTGGAGAAATTATATTTTTGTTAAATATTTTGATGCAATTTTTTTAGGCGCAGAATTGAAAAACAAATGATGGTAGTACTAAATTTTTTAACTAATATAGAGTAGAAAAAATAAGGATATTTTTATGATTAGAATTACCCATAGCGTGCCTTAAATTAGGGTCACATAGAAAATTGATTTATCATTGGGTGACAAAAAATAAGACATCCTTTGATAGTACCTTCTTTATAATACACTTGTACTAAAAAGGGGCTTCAATTTTTTACAAAGAATATTCTCAAATTGTGGCTCCGTAGGTCTTACCATTTGTATTCATTATTGTGGCATAGTTTTTAGTCTTGACTACAATGTCCATAAAACATGAACTTGCCAAAAAAGATCAAACAAGTCTCCAAATGTAGGGAAGTAGCACCAAAATGCATTTGACTATTGAGCCTCTATAAACTTTGCAAGCTTGGGTTCATACTTCATGAATTTTTTAGACCAAATAGAGGTGCAGTAAACATATTTGATGTTGTTGACATCGTATATATCATTATCTTTGTCACTAGAATTGAAAGTGTTATATCCTAATTCCAATGCAACTTTGGGGAAGGACATCAACGACTCTTGGACGTCAATGTCGCAATGGATTTGACCCAGACATGACCCTCCTCACCAAAGATAAATGCATTGGTTACCTCCATAATTTTGAGATCCTTCAACTATGCTTTCTCCATGTGCCCTCCCTCTTCTTCCTCTTCCAAGTCATTGTCCAAAGACAAGCCCTAGCTAAACCTATGCCAATCACTCTTTCTATCCTATATGTTGATTTTTCCACTGTAGACTAAAGGCCTCTTTAATATTGGTCTAATGGGGCTATTTTTGGTTGTCCAAAATCCAATAGAATTGCATTGGAAACCATATAAAATAGATATAAGAATATCATTTCTAATGCACTTCCAATGCTATTATTCTCAAGTTCTAATTCCACATCAATCAATAGTTTGTAAAATATTTGACGTACAATTTTGTCAGATTATTTTATAGTGCTTTAACCTAAAGTCCCAAGGCCTTTTTTCCATCAGAGACCACTTAAAACTGCCATTTCTATTGCAAGGAAAAAAAAACTTTGAACTTTTATTTTTTGCAAATCTTACTACAGTATCTTGTACTAGACTAGTATAAAAATGTGTAGAAGAAATTTTAGAAACTTTGACCGTATAGATTGCAAGGTATTTGTATTAAAAGTAAAGAAAACAAGATTTTTTACACCTTGATTGACTAAATTTGTTGGCTTTAATCTCTTTGACTCAGGGTTGTCTGTCCGGACGTGACGTGGGCTTTTCACGTCCGGATGTCATGACGCGTCCGTCCTGACGGGTCACGGCCCGTCGCCGATACTGACGGGACCATCCGGAGCGCGGATGAAGTCTGTCCATTCTGCAACGACGTCGGGCGGTCTTCTGGACGGTGACTCCGTCGCCAAATGGACATCCGTCTCTTGGACGGAGAGCCCGTCTGTAGACGAAGAGGCCGTCCGTTGGACGGTAAGCCGTCCCCTGGACGGAGAGTGGGTCGCTGGACAGAGAGTCCGTCGCTGGACGGCAAGCCCTCCGCTCGACGGAGAGTCCGTCGCTGGACGGTAAGCCGTCCTCTGGACGAAGAGTCCGTCGCTGGACGGCAAGCCGTCCGTTGGACAGTAAGCCGTCCTCTGGACGGAGACTCCGTCGCTGGACGGTAAGCCGTCCTCTGGACAGAGACTCCGTCGCTGGACGGTAAGCAGTCCTCTGGACGGTAAGCCGTCCCTTGGACGGAGAGCCCGTCTCTGGACGGAATTCTCGTCTCCAGGACGGTAATCCGTCCCTTGGACGGCCTCTCCGTCCTCTGGACGGGAAACCGTCCCGTCCCCTGGACCGGAATATTACAAGACGGTACAGTCGCCCTTTGGACGGTTTCGTTGGCAAGGCTGCGGGTTTAGGGTCCACCCCATCAGCCGTCACTCCGTCTAGCTGGGTTTAGGGTTTAGGGTTTTAGGGAGGGCTTCAAGGTGTATATTAAGGACTTCTGCCTATTCAAGATTACTTTCCCTTGCTGATTTTGCCTTTCATGACTTGGTTGGAGTACAACCATTGCGGTAGAGCGAAGTCCAAGAAGAGTGTGTTGTGGTGGCACTTGTTGTAAGAGCAACAAGTGTTGTTTCCACATCACATTTCAAACAGAATGCTAATCTTTTTTTTGGTGCAGGGGCAGATAAAGGAGGACAGATAAGAGCAATGGGTGGAGCAAGATCACAGTGGGAACCTTGGTACACACTACGGCCAGATGGAAAAGTTGTTTGCAAGTTTTGCGAAGCTTTGCTAAGCTATCGAAAGGATCGGTTGCTTTTCCATTTGGGATATAGACGAAATGACACCCTCCTTGGAGTGAGAGCGTGCACTAAAGTCAATGCAGCCGTGAAGGTAATGTTTTTTAATTGTGGAGGATATATACCTACGGACACTTCGCACGGAACTGGAGGCGACGTGGAAGTGACATCACCATCAACGATACTACCAAGTGTAGTACGTGGTGAGCAACAACATGATGCTTCAATCTCGACAAACGATGGAGGAGAAAACACTGGGGGGCAAAGCTCTCAAGTACGATCATCGGAGGCGCCCAACCCTAGTTTGACCCACAGTCGATCGATGAGGCAATTGTCTCTACAAGAAGGACTGAACGCATCAAACAAGCAAGTACTTGACAAGAAGTAGGCTAAGTTTTTCTACGAAGCCAATATACCATTCAATGTAGTGAGGCATCCTGCTTTTCTGGATGCAGTGAAATCAACATCGGAATCAAGAGTTGGCTACAAACCTCCAGCGTACCATGCACTTCGTACAAAGCTCATAAGATCTACAAAAGACGAAGTGGCAGCAATTGTAGTAGAGAAGACGAGGGCACCAATCCACAAATATGGCGTTACAATATGCTCTGATGGATGGGACAACGTTACACATCGACCATTGATGAATGTCATGTTGGCATGTACAAGTGGAGAGGTTTTTCTTGGATTGATAGACACAACAGGCGAATGCAAAGATGCTACTTACGTGGCTAATTGCATGGGTGATTACATTGACGAGGTAGGGGCACAGAACGTGGTACAAGTTTGTATAGACAATGCAGCAAACATGTTGGCCGCTGGCGCTCTGTTACTTCGTAGATTTCCACACATATATTTTCAAGGGTGTTCAGCACATGCACTTGACCTTCTACTTGAAGATTGGGGAAAACAAGATTGGATTACAAGTATGGTCAAGAAAGCCAAGTCAATTGTGAAATACATTCGAACGCATCACATGCCACTTGCAATCTTTCGACGACATTCTCCTAATCACGTTTTGAAAAATCCCGTTCAAACACGCTTTGCTACCATGTTCCTCATGATCGAACGTTTGGTGGAGGTGAGGGAAGCAATAGAATCGACAGTCCACGATCCGCAGTGGAATGAGTACACGCGGAGATTGGCATCCAATCAAAAGCAAAGAAAAGCTAACGATGTGCGACGATATGTGCGAATGGATGAATTTTGGAGGAAATGTTTGAACTTTGTGTACATAGTGGAGCCCGTGTTGATTGCTCTTCGAGAGTTTGATGGCAAGCACCCGTGCTTAGACAAGGCATGGCTTGTAATGAAAAATGTAGAAAAGCATATTTTATCTTTGGAGGATCCACCATTTTCATTAGAGCGGAGATATGCAATTTTCGCCACCGATGATTTCTACAAGCGCTGGGACATGCTCAGGACTGATTTGCATTACGCTGGGGCTCTATTGAATCCCTTTTTACTTGACGAAGTCATGCTAATGGATGATAATGAGGCAAGAGAAGCCATACTGAGAGTTTTGCGCAAATTGGCTGTTGGAGATCAAACATTTGCTTCAGCTTTGTCTGAGTACCAAGCATTTAGAGATCGGCGAGGCATTTTTGGTGGACTGCCTGATGTAAACGCCTTGAATTTGCAACCTCACGAATGGTGGGACCTTCTCGGAGCCGGTGCTCGTACACTTGCACCGATTGCCAGAAAGATTCTTGCGCAAGTGTGTTCTGCATCATCCTGTGAACGCAATTGGAGTATGTATTCGTTTGTCCACAACAAATCACGCAATAGATTGACATTAGAGCGTGCTGAGGAATTGGTTTACATTTATACCAATTCCAAGACTCTTAGAGAAAGGGCTGCAGCAAATCCGACAAGGTGGTATACTGAAAACATGATGTCAGAGGATTCCATGACAGATGAATCTGATGGTCTAGACCGTGGTTCGGTTCTCTCTGATCCCAATGATGACGATTCAGATGATAGTTCCAATGACGACGATGAGCCACCGTTTGATAGATTTCGTGGGGCGGGAGGAGTGCGTCCTCTAATTGATGCATCCGTATTTGACTTTGAAGAGGGGGATAACAACGACAATGACTACGAGGGACATCAAGGAAGTCCACCACGAATGCCACAAATGTGGAATGCTGGGCCAAGTGGGGGCAATACAAACGAGGACGTTGTGGCACCGAGACCACTAAGTCCAGACCCTATGGATGTACAAGTTGATGCCACAATAGAAAGAGATGGTGTTGACGTTCAAAGAGGACGTGAAGAAGACGTAGTAGTACCACCGTCATTGCCCATGAGGACCACCCGCAGTGAAGGGCCCCCTCAAGGTGGAGAAGCACATATGGCACCTCCAAATCCAGTCTCGGTTGCACAAAGGCAAATGCCAATATTGGAAAATCTACAAATCCAAAGTTCATCAAGGCCGTCTAGTTCTGACGGCCGTCCACACGAACCAACTTCGTCGATAGGTACACGATTGGCTGGTATGGTGTCACAGCGTGTGACTAGAAATACGACTTCATTGCGGCCACTTGTACATGTCAATAATCGAGGGAAGCATCCACGACCACAAGGTACTACTAGTGAACGTATAAGTAGTAGAACGCGTAGAAGGCTGAGGAGGGAAGAAGCGGCTTCCCAACCATTTTCAAGAGAAGTTCAAACAGGAGGACCCAATATAGATGGCATTATGGACGCAATGGGCCAACGACCTCTTTGGACGTTGTCTTCTATAGCTCGACCACAACAAAACCGCAATTCCGAGGCCTCCAGCAAAAGTGGTAGTGCAACATCCAATGATGATGGTGAATCCATCGGTGGTACTATAGGTGAAGATGGTGAGGTTCCAGGAGATAGTGATTACAGGGGGTCGGTGCCTCGACAAGGTCCACTCGAAGAAATGGGTGGTACTGAACCAATAGTACAGGAAGCAAATGCAAATACTTCTATGCACATTCTTAGGCATGGAAGACGTTGAATGTTTTTGAAAAGACAATAGGGTCTTCATGTTTTCAAATGCAATGGTTTTAGCGGCTCAATACCTTGCATATTGAAATCAGCATTAATATGAAATATGACTTTTGTTCCTTTCATTCTCATAGAACTGTTTACCCCTAAAGTCCCGAAGTCATTACACAAAAAAAACGCAAAATTATCTTTTCTCTTGCATTTGCCTCAACATACGGAAAAAATGTTTTTTACAACATCTAACTGTAAGATCTTATACTTCACATGTTTTTTATCACGTGGTAAAAATTTCATGAAGTTTGACCGAATAGATTGAAAGATATTAGCATTCAAACTTGGAAAAACTAGTTTTCTGAATGCTAGCTTTGCAATTTCAGATTAACTTTCACTGAGTGTGATTTATGGGAAATTGGGCCTTCGGGGCACTATTGTTTTTGAATTATTTTTTTGAATATTCAAGAATCGAGGTCAAAATTTGAAAGAATTATTGCAATTGGAAACTATGTTTGCAATCCAAATAACACAGTGTGGTGTTTTTTTCATATATGTTTTCTTTTTTTCAAATTTCATTAAAATTGAAATTATAAAACTATAATTTGTGTTCATTCATTCATTTATGGCCCCAGTTTCAGATTATTCTCATACATATTATAATTGATAAAATCTGATTTCCACGTTTAGCTTTATAAAATCACAATAAAATCAATTTTCCATTGAATTTTCTGGAAAAAAAAAGCATAAATAGAAAATGAATTCTTACGTATGTTGAAAAATATTAAAATATTATGCTGATTTTCAATAAAAATATAAATTTGGTTTGATAGTCAAATTTGACTTCAAGCTTTTCTTTGTGGTTGTTTACTAGTTTTGGGCATGAAAAATTAAATAAACAATTGAAAATTTTTCTGACTAGAAATCTCTATTGATATTTGTACCTCTTGTAAAAAACTAAAAATTTAGAATCTCTTGAATTGTTTTTTCTATTTTTACTTATTTATGGCATGAAGTGCAACAAAAATGTTGACAATTACAATTTTGCACAAAACTAATTGAAATTTCTTGTAGTGATATACAATTCAAAGTTTTTAGTACTAAAGATATAAGATGTGTGTTTACACGCAATTTAAATGATAAAATTAGGGAAGACAAGAAATTTTTTACAACTCAATGTTTAGGTAAAATACGTTTATAACTTTATATAAACCAAAATGAGTACAAAATGCATTGAAGCCACAAAGTGTGCTACATTGCTATGGATGTCCTCAAGCCCATACTATAATAACCGCATGTACTAAGTGAACACTAATTTTGCAACTACATGGTAATACACTATTATCTAATCTTCATTGCGCGCCTGCTCTTCTTGAAGGTCTTGTTCTTTGCGGGCCTCGCGGTAGCAATCCATGGGTGGTGTCCAAAACGTTGGAGCACCACTTAGACGTTGCACGACTCCAGTCACCGAGCGTCGTTGTAGTGGCTCCGCCTTGCACAATTCACCCAACATGGTTTGAAACGTACCAAATGTCGTAAGGTCCGGAATCATATCTACATTTCCGCGATCTTCTTTCCATACCTTCATAGCCAATTTCCCTATGGAGTATCCGTCCATGTGTATACTAACACACGGTGGCTTAACCCTGCGAGTAGGAGATGATGAAGTTCCTGTCTCTCCAATCAAGTACATCAACTCAGGAGCCACCCACCAACGTTGCGCTCGGGTTGCCTGAAACTTCCTTGGACAATTGAATTGGTAAAGAGAAGGGGTTTCTTCGTTGATGCGGCTACCCATTCCCCAATCACATAGACCAATCCACACGGTTCTTCCATCATCATTCGAAAAATGAAGCATAATGTTCTCCAGTGTGATGTCGTTGTGCAATACAGAGCACTGTTGCACTGCATCCACAATGCAAATCATCGCCCACGCAAGTTCAGTGCGCTTGCGTCTATATGCCATGAGTCGTTTGGCTTCTTGCATTGATTGGGGAGTTGCATGGTAAGCCAACTCCCCAATTTCATCTGGATCTCGGTTCTTCTCATCAAGGGTAAACATGGCGCCGAGAGTACCGCCATTCTACCATTGCGAATAACACTCCATGGTCATGTCATTTATAGCAAAGAATTTGATGACCCCTGGATGCTCGCACGGACATACCAATGCCTCGATGGACAATTTCTCCCTGGACTTCTTCAATTCATCCACGCGCAAGGCTGACTTCCCAGCTAATTCCATATTCCCGGGAATATGTTTTGAATTTTGAGCACATACTTTGCGCACCCTCCCATGCCCCCCTTGTTTGCTATGGCCAGACAAAGGAACCACCACCACTCCTCTTTCAAGGAAAACCACTCCTCCTGCAGCTTGTTGACCAAAGGCCAAGTTCTGACTTCGTTGAAACCACGGAGCGGAACGGATGTTGCTTGAAGACAATCCACGCACTGCATCATGCCACCAATACACCTTCTTGTGCAACAAACTCAATGCTTGTTGTCTGGGCACTACACTCTTCTCAAAGCCTTTTATTTTTTCCGCAACTTGGACAAAGTTGAAGATACACGTTTGCACTTGTGACTCCAACCAATGATCGAAGCATTCTTTCGTGCGGTCTTCATGCCACTCATCCGCGCTCATTGTTGTCCAGAACATGTGGTGGAACTTTTGTTTAATTTTATCCACTCCCTGTAATCCGCATGAGACGTATGTTGAGTTCAACTGCAAAATCGAATACTGATCAAAAAAATCCAACGCCACTTCATGCAGTTTGCGCGTTGCACCCTTGCTTGGCCACTTCTCCGAGTTTGTAGCCTTGTGCCTCCTTCGTTGTTTTTTCTTCCCCTTCAAAGACTCTCCGCCCCCCACAGCAGCTACAGACCCTTCTGCAGCTACGGCCTCTGAAACGGGCTCTGGTGATTCCGCATCCGGGTCCATAACCGGTGCATCTCCAACACCTGTCCACCAATCATCAACCTTTCTCTTCGAGAAATCGCGACCAGCCATCGTGACAGTAACAAGTAACAAATAATCAAAATCAAAGGAATTAGGAATTCGTCTTCCACAAAGTGAAAAACCGCCCCCCTTATTCCTCAAAAAAGCCTCTACCCAGCACCCGCGCTCGCAAGCAAGGACTGCAACCAATCCAAGACAAGAGAGCACCGTCAGAGCAGGAGAGACTATGGCGAAAGTACTCTAAAAACAGTCTTATATAACCATTTCATGTGGCTGGGGTGAATTGACCCCCTCGCTCGGCCCTCCGGGCCGACCCTGTTTTCCGCACCATTCCTTTTTTGCAAATTCTGAATTCATAAAGACCCCTAATTAGTTCAATCACATCAAATAATAACCCTGAATCGGCCGAAAATAGAGGGCTTTTTTTTACATGCACCCCTGGTAAGGCCGAACAAGGGGGTCAATCTACCCCAATCATTCACGTCGACGGACAGGCCGTCGAGAGGACGGACAGAGCGTCCAGGGCCGTCCAAGGCGTCCAGAGGACGGGAAGGCCGTCCAGAGGGACAAGCCGTCCAGCCCGTGGATTGGCCATCGAGAGGACGGGAAGGCCGTCCAGGGGAGGAGACCGTCCAGCCGGCGGACTGGCCGTCGAGAGGACAGGAAGGGCGTCCAAGGGGGGAGACCGTCCAGGGGCCAAGCCGTCCAGCCCGCGGACTGGCCGTCGAGAGGACGAAGAGGCCGTCCAGGGGTGGAGACCGTCCAGCCCGCGGACTGGCCGTCCAGGGGTGGAGACCGTCCAACCCGCGGACTGGCCGTCGAGAGGATGGGAAGGCCGTCCACGGGAGGAGATCGTCCAGCCTGCGGTTTTAGGCCTGAGGACGGGAAGGCCGTCCAGCCCGCGGACTGGCCATCGAGAGGACGGGAAGACTTTCGAGAGACGGGAAGGCCGTCGAGAGGGCGAGAAGGTCGTCGAGCGGGCCATTCAAAACAGTGCTGGCTGAGTGTAACTCATTTCTAATCCTTGTTCGGAGAATTTTTCATTTATGTGGTTTGGCACTCTCGGACTTGTCAGGACAGGTGTCCTCCCTCTCAATCGGGCATTAGACTACGGTGGCGGGTAGTTTAAGAGTGCTAACTTAATGTTCACACTTGTTTCAATTAGAGGACAAATAAATACCAGAGATGACATTCAAATGCTCAAAAAACAAGGTTTAATGCTCATTTAGAATGGAATTATATTTTGTTGCACGTAAATAATGGAAAAAACATAGCAAAAACCATAGAAGGTCAAATTGAAAACTTCTTAATGTCAGTCCTAGAATGTTCTATTTGGATGTTCATGTTAATATTTGATTCATTCTAATTGCACCCATTTTCACGAAAGTCGTTGGCATTGGGCAATGTTTTTTTTACAAAAATCCCAGAATCTCGCAATCCCTTAAAATAATTTATATTCTGTAGGGCTCAAATTCGAATTCAAATGAATTTTATCAATTATAACTCGAACAATTTCACCTTTGGAATTATTGTATTTTGATTCCATCCTTCCCTGCATGTAAGTGCACCTGACAATTTAGTATTTTGTTGAATTTTAAACCCTGTCTACACTAATATACTCAACTCAAAGTCTCAAACGTACAAACATTCAATAACTTACTAAGCCCGGATCAAATATACAAAGACCAAGACAATAAACCACCCTCTAAATGCTCTAGTTAAAGGTAGTAAGATTAAAACTCTGAAATGGTTAATTATGAAATAAGTGAAAGACCTCCTAAACAACATATGTCATATGCATATCATTGATTAATGTAAAACATTGTTTTGGCTTTCCATTCATACATTACAGAAAAAGAATGTAGCCCTATACATCTAAACTTAAGAATGTTTTACCTTCTAAAGATATTGTTATGCCGTTTTTTGGTGTCTTCAATATGTTTTATAAAACTTTGATTTTAAATCATTAATCTATTTTTTTCCAATTCAAACTTCAAAGACTACATCTCGATCAAGTTTTGCACTTATAATGCCAACTAAAAAAAGGAAGAACATTTTTCGTGGTTTCCGGTCCATGCTAGGTTTTGAAGTAAATCCTATAGGACAATACCCTAAACCCTAAACCCTAAACCCTAAACCCTCTTCACTGTTGCAATTTTAAGAGTATTTGATGTTCAAGTTTATGTAACTATAGCAAATAAGAGTGGATTGGTGTAATAAAATTGAAATGCAACATTGAGTACATGAACTTCACATTTTTGTGGTCTCTATATTTTTTTTATGGCTTCTAAACTATAAAGCAACTAACGGTGAATTATTATAGTTTTTCATATGGATTGTTTATTAATTGCTTATGTAGTACCGTATGTTAACCACTAAACTGACTAAAGTCCCAAGGCCTCTTTTGCATCCTATATCTGAAATAAATTGCCATTTCTATAGTAAAGAATGTAAAAAAAACAACTGAATGTATTTAGGACTTTAGGCCTTTAAGGTGCACATCTACTTGTAGTATGTAAGATCTCATACTAGAGTACAAGAGTAGTGTTCAATTGACCAGAAGAAATTTCACAAACTTTGCCTATATAGAATTGTAGATTGCAAGATATTTACAATAAACTTCAACCTCGGAACACCATTTAGTGCCAATTTGATGGCAATTCAATCACTTCAATGAGATGGAAAGATTGTGGAAGCGTTCAATTCATTTTTCGGGGACCTTCCATGTTGAGTTCCAAAGTGTATCCAAATGATTTTGTAGTCTTTCCGATATTTGCCTCCGCGTAATTTAGAGTTTAGGAAAAAAAAAAAAAAAAAAAATGCTACTTTAGTGTATCTTGGGAAGTTGTTGCTCCTTAGTCTAAATCTGAAATTTATCCCCCAAATTGATATTTTCTGAGTTTGAGTCTAACTATAAGGCAAAAGTTCATTTTCTCTAGTTCCTATTTTATGTAAAATCCCCCAACACGACCCTAAAAATGAAATTTCATTATTGCGATTTGCACTTCGAATGTGTTTTTAATGTCTACTACATTTAGTACATTCTAAATAAATCATGAAATGGAAATTAAGTTTATGCTATGATCGATTCTAATGTTATTATCCTTGTGATATAAGGTAAACCTGCCTATGACAGGCAGAATGACTGATTTGTTGTACTGCCTTTAGCAAAAATAATCAAATTTTTTCCATACAAAGACACATGTGAGAAATGAAGAACGCAACTGGAATTTTATTTTTTGGATTAAATATGATTTGTTTAAAAATTTTGAAGTGTACTGTCCAGTAAGCCCAAAAGAGTTTGTAGACTACCCCAAATCAGCAGAAAATTGTTTCCATGATGGTCATCTTCCCACTTAAAACAGTCATAACATTTTCTAAGATGGCTACAAGACTTTCTAACATGGACATGACATGAAGAAATAAAAAAACTGCTTTTTACTAAAAATAAAAAATCAATTTTCAAAAGAATACCCATAAAATTTTTAAAGGGCCGTCTAGGACGTTCGGCAGGTCGTCAAGAGGATGGGCGGGCCGTTCCCGACCAGGGACAGGCCGTCGAGAGGACGGGCAAGCCGTCCTAGACCACGAACAGGCCGTCGAGAGGATGGGCGGGCCGTTCCCGACCAGTGACAGGCCGTCAAAGAGACGGGCACCTCGTCCTTTTGGACGGCCTTTCCGTCCAAGAGACGGGTAGGCCGACGAAGAGGACGGGTATCCCGTCGAGGAGACGGGTAGGCCGTCCACGAGACGGGTATTCCGTCCACGAGATGGGTAGGCCGTCCACGAGACGGGTATTCCGTCCACGAGATGGGTATGCCGTCCAGGAGAGGGGTATGCTGTCGAGGAGACGGGTATGCCATCCAGGAGATGGGTATTCCGTCGAGGGGACGGGCAATCCGTCGAGGGGACGGGCAGGCCGTCGACGGAACGGGCAGACCGCCGAGAGGACGGAAAATCCGTCCGTCCAAGTCTCGGGCGGCGGTGTAATTATTTCCCGAACCTGTCGACGACGCCCCGAACCCGTTGACGGCTATGAGGAAGAAATGGCGTACATTGAAGACAATACCTTCCATGAGCCAGCCCTCGTGAATGACATTTTTGGGCACTTACATGATAGATACGATATAGAAGCACTTCAGCTTCTGAGGACTTTCGAATTGCAAGAAGAACTGCAGTGATTTTTGAGAAATAGCATAGCACGCGGCGTTGTAATCGAAGATGTAGACTAGATTGTGTATAACTAGATAGATGTATAGAATTAAATACCGAAAGTTGTACAAAGCGAACGTATGTAATTATGTAAAGCCTTTATTAGTTTACCATGTACCTCAACGGATTTATAAAATATGTACATTTATCATTTTATTTCCACCTCGTGTATTGTTGCTTCGCCTTTGTCACTTTTTGTAATCTATTGGACCTTTTTGTAATAGTATAGAAGAAGCTTGTATGCTTAGATGGTAGGTAAAAGAGTGTTCTATTTTATTTTTGGTGAAGCCCTAAAGTCGGAAGTCCATTTTTTGGCCCAAACCACCCTAAATCACCACTTTTGCTATGTTCACCTATGAATTAAATTTTCCAATTTATTTTTTGAATCGAACCAAAGGATCTTGTTCTACACTTGTCTTAGATGACGTGATAAAAAATTTGTGATGTTTGACCGTATGGATTGAAAGTTATTAGCATTCAAAGTGAAAGAAACAAATTTATTTTAAGAAGTTGCTAGGATTGCCCGCTCCACAAAAAACCCATAACTTTTCCATTCCTAATCCAAATGGGATGAATGAAAGCCTCCCATTTAAAAGAAAATACAATCCAACTGGAAAAAAAATATACAAATTTGTATTTCATTTTTTTGTGGATTCTTTTGTCTACCCGGAGTCTTGGACCGCCCGGTGTCCCGATCTCCCCTGTTTGAGGTTATTGTGGCATACCCTTTGCTCCTAGGCACCGATTGGAATAGAAATTGTATTATGAATAAACTCATAAGTTTATCTATCATTCTATTTTATCATTCTTATGAAAAAGTTTTCAAAAGTTTTAGTAAAAAATGAGATCATAGGAGCCTATCGAAAATCCATTTTGTCCCTGGCAGAAAGGACAATGAGAGTATGTTACTTTAGGGGCTAAGAAATAAAAACAATGGAAATTCTTTACCAAAGCAAGAAATAAGTAACAAATTATTTGATTGCTTCATATTTGATGAAATCTCCTTTAAGTCTTTAGAATTAAACCAAAAAATAATTCACGTTTTGTAACTTTTGTTCTATTAGTTTTAATGTTTTTTTAGTTGGACTATTGATTGACTACTCCCTCATGTTTATTTTTAAATCCAAAGTTTACAAATTAAAGTATTGAACATTTTCCATTTTTTCTCAAATGGCATTATGGAAATCAAATGATCAAAGTTTAATATCTTGCAATTGCTAACTTGATAAGGTCACGCTACATGAAATTTATTTGAAAATCAATTGAAATAAATGACTTTATGAATGGCGATCCTATACTTGAAAGTCTTAAATTGAATAGATTCTAATTTTTTTTTTTTCATTTCATTTCAAGGTGAACATGGAGAAATGCCAACTTGGATTTTTTTTTGGCAATAATTAGCATAGGGCCTACATGGCTACATGGATTTATATTTTTGAATTTCTTGCCATATAGTCAATGTAAAATCAATTTAGCAACTTCTCTAATTCGAAATTCAATAACAAACTTTAATCCCTAGAATCCTAGATGCCCAAGGCATGTTTTGAGCTTTTACAAATTTGCTCTAAATTGAACAAAATGTTAACATTTTGATTAGGTGACTAGGCGTATCAATTTCAAAAAAATTGTAACCATATAAATTCAAACAAGACATATTAGGGGCTCATAGGTTGCTAAAACACAACAATATCACTTATAGAGTAAATGATTATAATGTTTGAACATGAGGGTGTTAAAACTACAAAAATGATGTGAAGTCTTCCAATCC
This sequence comes from Antitrichia curtipendula, assembly GCA_951230915.1. Classification (NCBI taxonomy): domain Eukaryota; kingdom Viridiplantae; phylum Streptophyta; class Bryopsida; order Hypnales; family Leucodontaceae; genus Antitrichia; species Antitrichia curtipendula. The sequence continues at coordinate 4,245,244 of OX579641.1, forward strand.
TCTTTTCAGTTTTCACAAGTAAAATTAAAAAAAATTTAGACCACAAAAATATGAGGTTAAATTGCCGAACATGTATAACCCCAAACAATTTATGGCTTTTAAAAATATACTCCATATTTTTTTTTAAATTAAAAAAAAAATTTGAATGTGATTTTTTCTCCAAGATCTTGTGTTTTCGAGGCACATTTCCAAAAGCTCTCAATGCTACAAGAAGTCAAGATTGCAATGGGTACCCTTGCACAAAGTCTTGAAACGAAAAATCACTATCATTTATTTTTAAGAATAGACTATTGATGCTATAACTAGACTTCAAGAAGAACTTACTAAAAATAGCAACTTGGATACTACTAAAAATAGCAACTTGGATACTACTAAAAATAGCAACTTGGATACTACTAAAAATAGCAACTTGGATACTACTAAAAATAGCAACTTGGATACTACTAAAAATAGCAACTTGGTTAGGTTTTATTTAACTTCAAAATTTTGCCAACACCAGATTTGGGTGCTTCGGGCATTTAAGCCAAAAATCCAATCCCACCCGTCCAGTTTATTTTTCCATCCACAGAACCGTCTAGTTACCCGTCCAGATGCCCGTCCACCCGCCCGTCCAATTACCCGTCCACTTACCCGTCCACCCGCCCGTCCAATTATCCGTCCACTTACCCGTCCAAATGCCCGTCCACCCGCCCGTCCAATTACCCGTCCACTTACCCGTCCACTTACCCGTCCAGATGCCCGTCCACCCGCCCATCCAGTTACCCGTCCAGATGCCCGTCCAGTTACCCGTCCACCCGCCCGTCCAGTTTTCCATCCACATACCCGTCCATCCCGCCCGTCCAGATACCCGTCCACACAACCGCCCCCCCTCCCGTCCACATGCCTGTCCACCCCTTTCCACCGCCCTCAGGCTCTCTCCTTCCCCTGCGTCGCCGTCCCTCCCTCGCGCCTCCGCCTTGACAATTTGTCTGCGCGTCGGTGCGTTTTTTCCGCGTCCAGTTTGGCCCTGGTTTGCGTTTTTGCCGACTGGTTTTACGGTTGTAGGGTTTGCAAGGATTGGCGTCGCTGCTTTGGTGGAGGAGAAATTAGGGCACGGAATGGCAGGAGGTGGCGACGACTGTGTGTCGGAGTAACACTTCGGAGTAGTTTCGGGTATGGTAGGAGAAGAGGACGGCAAGGGTGGAGATTAGGGTGAGAGTGGTGGGAGGCAGACTGGTGGGAGGCAGACTGGTTTGCCATTTGCATTCCAGAGAGCGCGAGTGATAGAGTGAGGAAGAGAGAGGGAGGTGAAGGCGTGCGTGCGTGATGGCATGCCATTCGAGGGGGGAGTCGTTGGGAGCGAGTGCGCCTTCGGCTGAGGGCGCCGTGTCGTCGAAGCTGTATTCGATGTCGGATCCGGTGACGGAGTGGCGCTCGCGGGAGCAGCTTGAGCCCTCGCCGCCCTCGACGTCGCCTGCGTACTGGGACACAGACGAGGATGACGATTCCAATTCGTCATCTATGACGGGTATGGACCAAAACGACCTAACATTTTTGTATTTTCGATTACTGACACTACGCGGTCGAAGTTTTTGGAATGCACGCACGAACTGTGGAAGGGCATATTAGGTATAGGTTTACACTTCGCCGACTCACATAGTGGTACATGGTTACGTTGATTCTAGTGGTGCAGATCTTATTGTAGATGGCTTGGTTTCGTGCCTGGAAAGTGGTTTGTTGAGAAATGGTCGATGCGGCGTTACATTACGTTTTCGCAAGCTGGTCTGTGATCCGTCTGTTGTATCCGGACATCACATTGATAAGTTTGGGCGACTCACGACTTAGATTACCTACATGATTTTCTGGCATTGGATATCAGAGTTTCTATGCTGCAAAAGTGCACAACATCTCGCAACTTGTCCGCGATCCCTTATTGGTTATGCACGTCGTGGCCTTTTTGAACCAATGTCGCGAATTTCAGTGTTTACATTATTCTGGGGCAGGCGCCAGAAATCGATCATCGCTATGGGATTTGCTGTATGTTCAGGGTCGGCCGTTACTGAAGTTGGCAGTTCTTTTCTTGGTCGAAGGCTATATATGATTGCTTGGGTTAGTTGCCGTGATGACCGTTTTAGTACTTCTTAACTTATTCGGTTTTTGAGTTTTTCGTAGTTAATCGCTTGAGGGCAGTTTTTCTATGAACCTGCATTCTGTCTTCTGAAGCTTCATTTTCGTCTTTGATGGGGCATTCTGCTCGATCTTTAGTATTAAATTGGACTCTTGATCGTGCCGTTTGTAGCTGGGGCTCGATTTGGTTGTGCTATTCTGAGTCCAAGGTCAAATTCCAAGTTTTCATCGTAATTTATTCTCCTAGACTGCATGATGTGGACCCTGGGACGGAGAACGTTCTCTGAGAGTAGACAGTATGCATCTTCAATTTTGAAAATGAAAGTTGAGCGTTCTCATTGAGAGTCTCTGCTTCGTAATTGTTCACTGAGTTTTTCTGTCCTCTGCGAATCAGGACCGAAACCCACAGATCTATATGGCAAGTTCACGTGGAAAATAGAGAATTTTTCAGAGATCAGCAAGCGAGAGCTACGCAGCAATGTCTTCGAAGTTGGTGGCTACAAGTGGTGAGGTTCTTGTTGCTTTGGCTTCTGGTCAACTGTTTAGGACTCGTTTCTGAACTTTTTTGTTTGGGGAGGGATTGGGGATGGGGATCGGGGTTGCAATTAAATGTTTCTACTTCAAAGTTTCCATGTCTTCGGTGGAAGCGTCATTCCAAGCATGCTCCGTCTGAGTTTCTGCAACTCGGGGTTGATAGATACTTGAAGCACTGTGGAGTTCGAGTATTGAGAATTTCGGGTTATTTAGAAATTACACATGTGGTTTCAGTTTAGTAACAGTGATTCGTTGTACTATCATGTTGATGAGAACGCTGTCTCTATAATACCACATGTTTTTTTGTTATTTTTTCAGTTTTTTTTACAAAATTCTTTGACTCCCTTCCTGGTTCCTGGTTCTACCGTAGCTAATGCCGCGTTAGTGTGAATTGCCAAATTATAGACTGACTACCTGACTTTAGTCTGAGGTTTTTTTCGGCTACTTTTGCTGGAGAAGTGTTCTGTATATCTTCGTAATGCGTGAAAGATTACTTGATTGCTAGAATGTAAGCTTTTTCATAAATAATGAACCTCTTAAACAGGATTTCTTGTGGGCCTTTTGTCGCAGGTACATTCTGGTCTATCCTCAGGGATGTGATGTATGTAATCATCTGTCCCTCTTTTTGTGTGTTGCCGACTACGACAAGCTTTTGCCTGGTATGGTTCTGTATGCGAAGCATCATATTTGAAAACTCTTTTTCAATTGTCATCTTGCATCTGTTTCTATGTCACGACTGCACGCTGTGCATTCTCATCTGGAATTCTGGAAGCACCGAAACTGTACGATTATTTTACATAGGTTTCGATTTAATGTAGTGTGTTACTTTAACGCTGACTTGGTTCAAATGCAGGATGGAGTCACTTCGCGCAGTTTACAATCGCTGTTGTCAACAAGGACCCCAAGAAATCAAAATACTCCGGTAACGTTTACGAATTTTAACTGATGTATCTTGCGACACAGGGTTGTTTCTGTTTTTGTCGTATCATCTGTTGTGTACTGGTTTCATGAAGTATTGATGTCGTTGACTGGATGTCTCCCGATTCAGATGGTTACGTGTTTCTGTTTGAACATTTCGTGTGGAGTTTTCCCAGTCTAGTCCATGTTTCTCTCTTAGTTGGTTGAAGTAATAGAGCTAAGTCTAACCTCTTTTTCATCACACCCTGTAATGCACACCCTGATTATATCACCAGAATTTGGGAAAAAACTGTTGAAGCGCAAACATTCTCTTGATTATCACTGCCGCTCCCTTGTTATCACACTATTTGTTAAAAATCACACACGATGTGGTAAGGAAGATGTAGATATGAATGGACGGTTCAAGGTAGTTGGGTTTAGGGTTTATATACCTTCTAGCTTCACAACTGGATCTCTGCAGCATTTTTTTTCTGCTTCTCTTTGCAATTCTCCGTCTTTCTGACAGGCTTGGGGCTTCCTCGCTCAACAGTGGCTTTGTGTTATAAAGGTTATTAACTTATAACTCACTTAATATTGATTTGCTACCTTAATATGAAGTACATGTGCGTGCATTAAATCTTAATTTTTTCCCATCCACTGTACATCTGTATTTCTGATATGGAGTGGCAGTGTATCTTATGTTTTAGAACACATTTGTTATTCTCAAGCCGTATACCATTGTTACTCTCACAGATCATGTTCACTGTGCGTTTTTTGGCAGTTTTTATAATTTCGCCAAGTACATCAAGTGCGCTGGTCACATGTGGTTCTATAGGATATTATCGCAATTTTGTTAAACTTGTGTAGATGGAAGGGTAGACTTTAGGTTATTTTGTAATGGTTTCTGAGTTTGTTTTATCTTTGTGGAGGAGTCCAGATACGTTACATCGGTTCTGTAAGAAAGAACACGATTGGGGTTGGAAGAAGTTCATGGAGCTCTCCAAAGTACTGGACGGTTTTACAGTTGCTGACACTCTCGTCATAAAGGCGCAAGTTCAGGTTATCAGGTATTTTTCCTGAAAGGATTTTCTTAGGTGCAAAAGAAAGTTATTGCAGTTTCCTTTCCGGAGGTATACTTGTAATATTATTTTACAATTCAATTCTTCCTGTTTATGCAGAGAAAATCCCCATCGTCCATTCCGGTGTCTAGATTGCCAGTATCGGAGGGAGCTTGTTCGAGTATATCTGACTAATGTTGAAGGGATCTGCCGCCGCTTTGTCGAAGAGAAAAAAGAAAAGCTGGGGAAACTTATGGAAAACACGGCACAATGGAGCAGGTAATTGTTGTATTGATCTAACGAGGAAGGGTCAAACAAGTGTACTCTGTATACGATGAAAAAGTTTATCTCGATAAATTCTCAGAAAAATAATTAGGCCTGGAGAGAGCGAAGCGTTTTTCCCTGCATTTAGCTGAACCACTGAAGATCAAGTCTATCATGGTCTCTGAAACTGGGCTGTTGATGCAGTTTCCAAGCGTTTTGGTCAGCTGTAGAAGATGGCACTCGTCGCCGCCTTGCTCGAGAAAAGACGGAGGTGATTTTGAAGGCTGTGGTAAAGCGCTTTTTTAATGAGAAGGAGGTGACATCGACATTGGTTATGGATGCACTTTATAGTGGATGCAAAGCACTTGATTATCGAAGCCGGAATAAGAAGGGTAAATACAATGGTGTGGACATGGAAGAAACCATCAACCCCATAGTGTGGGTTGACAAGGATGCTTTCGTTCTTGCTGGTGATGTATTGCTCCTGCTTGAGCGGGTGGTATCTGAAACCTTACCAGCTTATAAGGATGACAAGGGACCTCAAAACCGAACTAAGGTTTCTCCTCTGCTTTGCTCGGTTGTTTTATGCTGCACTGGATTATTATTTTGTAATTGTCTGAGATCGTGGGGTTGTCCTGGCGTAGACCCTCGTACTCGTTGTCTGTAAATTCGGTCTTACTGCTGAGTTTAGTTGCAGGATGGGAGCTCTGGCGATGATTTTGGTAAAGACTCGGTGGAGCGTGATGAACGACGGTTAACTGAGCTTGGCAGGCGAACTGTTGAAATGTTTGTTCTAGCTCATCTATACACGTACGTGACATTCAGACTTTAGTCATACTATTGGCTTTCCCTAATAGTTGCCCTTCGTACCTTAGCCACGTGGTTTTCTGCTTTGGGCTGTCCTTCACCTAAATGTAGATTATTTGGTATGCTTAAAGTCTTATTCTCCATTATGTTTAGATAGCTCATGAAGATGTATCGCGTACTCTGGCGCGAAGCAATCTAACTTTATTGAGAATTGCCGTATACAAATACATCTACCAACCATCATTGAGTTTTCTTTTCTTTTCTATTCTATTTTGGACGCAACTATTCACTAATTTATTGATTCACGCGGACGGGCGTTTAAAATATTTATGCCGGTTTCAAGATGATTACAAGTTCCTACAGTTTCAGGAAGATGTTTGTCATTTGTGTTTCCTCCTGTATAATTATTCTCAGGCTTAACTTGACGTTTGGTATGATGCAGCAATCGTGTAGAGGTCGCTTACAAGGAAGCAGTTGCATTGAAAAGGCAAGAAGAGCTTATACGTGAAGAGGAGGCTGCAGGAGTTGCTGAAACTGAGAAGCAAGCCAGAAAGGAAGCAGCTGAGAAGGAGAAGCGGTCGAAGAAAAAGCAGGTTAGATTTGTTGAAATTCTCTGCAGTTGTGTAGTATACTGAGCCACGTGTCGTTGATATTTTGGTGGCCTACCTCATTTCTTCTTCTTTTGTTCCTTGAAATTGTATTTCATTTTTTCTTTTTACAGATTTCTTTCTTTTTGTTTGTTGTGAATTTCACTAAATCAGTTTCGATTGACGGTTTTATATTTGTCATTGACAATTTCTTTAGTTCATCATTGTTCCTGTATACGTACATACTAATTCAAGATTTTTATCTTTAGGCAAAGCAAAGAAGGAAAGATCGCAAAGACAAAGATAAAGAAGCTGAAGAAAAACGTGTGCGGGTTGAACAAGAAAATCACCAACGTCAATCCGAGTCTTCCAGGCCAAAAGAACGGATTTTAAAGAATCGGGAGATTATTTCATTAATTCCAGCTGAGGCTGGAGAGGAAGAAGATGAATTTAGTGGACTAGATGCTATAGATGATGTTGTAGGTACTTTGGGACCTGCCATCGAGGATGGTGATGTGGATCGCACGAGCTGGGAAAGAGAAGTATCGTATGGTCAGAATGGCATGGAAGCTGCTGGTTTTAGCGGAGCGCTTGAGGATGGTTTGACTCGCAATGGCAGAGCGGGAAGAAAGAATCAAGCATCTGCATTGGACGATAGTTCCTCTACATGCTCGTCTGACTCTCTTCCCTCAGCGAGGCCCTCAATGAACGGATCATATAGTATGCGACCAAGCCTGCCCGAACAGAACCACACAGTTCTCAGCAGGTGTGTTCGCCCTTTATATCGCTCTGACAGTATTGATCTCAAATGTGTCGATCGGTTGGCACTTTGTCACAGATGGGGTTATTAAAGTACATATTCCTGAAGGTTGAACAAATTTCATCATCCAGGAGTCTGTTGAATCGTTCCTTCGTGTCTAGCAGTCTTACTGTACATTTGTGTGTAATAACTGCTTATTAATTTGTGTATATTCCAGGGTAAGGAGTAGAGGAGACAGCGATGGATACGAACACGATGGACGGTTCTTAGAAGCTGAAGGCACCATCCTGCGTGCAACTGGTCTGGATCCTAGTGGTCCTGGTGAAGCCAGCAGTAGTTGCAGCACAGCTGGATTGGATAATGAGACTGTGATTCTTTCACTCAAGGAGCGTGTTCGATGGCTTGAGCAACGTCTTTGTGAAAAGGTATATAAGCGGAACTCTACATTGAATCTTTTTATAATCGAAACTCCGTCGTTTGTCACACTTGCTTTGGAGTTAGGGTATTTCCGGTGTTTGGAATTAGAGCTCCTCACACAATTCAGGGAGATTTAACCTTTGTCCTTTGATTTTGAAACGGTTTTGCATGCAGGATGAGGAAGTGGTAATGTTACAAGAGCAGGTTAGCCTCTTACAGCATCAAATGGGACTAGACCGACCTCACCATTTGTCAGAAGAAGCTTCCAGTGGTTCCAGGCCTGGTGCCTCAAGTTCCCTACCAGCTGATGAAAGTGGCTTTTCTACTTCTGTTTCTCGTGATGGAGTTGACACCGTGGAGGTGGAAAAATTGACTGGCCAACAGTCTAGATTGAGCAAAGGCGTGGCAGGTACGCCTAATGCCCCTGGCCACCCATCAGTATCTAACGGCAATGGGATTCCAGCAGGTGGACTGAGCAGTAATGATGATATTAATAGGAAGTGGCATCTCGCTAGTACAGTCAGTACTAGTGACAAAATCAGCAGCAGTCATGGTGGGAATGCAGTGAAAGTGGAAGTTCGGTCGCCAGCCCCAATTAAAACACGCAGCATGGACGGGTCTAGGCCACCTCGGATAAATCCAGCAGCGTCTGGTAGTATAGCTACTGGGATGGAGGAAACGAGTTCAAGCTACTCAGCCACTTTATCTGCGACTTCACCTGGGATTACACGTCCTACCAGTGCACCTGGCTTGGTAGCTTCTCACCGTCCAGGAAATGTTGGCCCTATTTTGCATGCTCAACCTCCGTTATCACGATCTTTGAGTGCTGCAGGTCGATTGGTTTTGGGAGCAGAATCTTCTCTTGGAGTCCATAGCAACGGACATGTAGACGTCAGCCCTCCAGTGTCTCCTTCGTACAGAAACGCTGCTGCAGGGAGAATTAAAAGCTCTGGAGGTCTGGCCTCATATTCAGTTCCAAGTTCTGTTAGTGTGCATGGTGGAGTTTCAGCTTCTATGTCGGGGGTAAATACTTCAGCTCCATTTTTAACCCCTGCTGCAATGCCCAGCCCATCTCACATTGGTGTTCCTTCAGTATATTTAACTGCACCTACGGCCTCGGCGTCCTCTCCTCCTTCGACTCCTTCCAAGATGCGGGCAGGATCTCTACCAGGCTCCCAAAGTGGCAAAAACGAGGTCTCCCCTTCATCTACACCTTTGTCGTCGCAACCTCCTGTGGCTTCACAAGGCCTCCCCGAGGTTTTGTCCGGCAGTTTGCCTGCACAAGAGAATAGCGGCAGCCAGGTATCTGCAGGTGGGCGAAGATCTCCCGTCGGCATCACTTTTGGCACTGTAACCCCAGAGGTGCTACATCAGCAGCAGGAGGACGAACAAGAGCATTTGCAGCGACAGCAGAAAGGTGAACAGGCCCAACCTCAGTTTGCGACTCTCCCACCTCATCAGCAGCAAGAATCTATGGAGATTCGAAAGCATGAGAACTTAGTGTTTCAGGATGGTCTTTCGAGACATCTCTCTCATGGGCAGCAAGCGTATCAGAGATCTGTCCATTCAAGCCTGTTACATGAAAATGGAGTTCTGAGTTCGGGAAGGCATAACATGATGTCCTCAATGGAATCTGTCAATAATGGAGGAGCTATGGGAGAAGAATTCCCCCACCTTGACATTATTAATGATTTATTAGAGGATGATCAAGGATGCTTTGGATTGGCACTAAATTCAATGGTACAGCAATCAGGATCTGCTCCATTTACCAATCGACATCTCAGTATGCCAAGTCACTCTGGAATGCTTAAGCATAACCAATATGGCCAGCTACATTCGGACAGTAGTGCTGGGAACAACGATGCAAGTGACCGAGGGAGGACATCCGATGACGAGCGAATGCACATGCACGAAGGGAACCACGCCAACATGAGAGATAACAGACGTATGTCTGTGGCCTTCTCTCACCAACCTCTGGGCAGACTGCAGAGTCAGCATAGTGGCCACCTTGATAGTATGGCATCTCATTATTGGCCCATCACAAGCGCAGGAATACCAGCAGCTAGTAATGTAAGAAATGGTCTAGACACTCACATGGGTTATCCTTTAGTGCAAAGCCACCACGTGCAGGATTGCTCAGGATTCTCTTTGGGGCACAATGGTTATTCTGTATATGCTCCTGCTCAGCAGCCGTAGGTGATCAGTTCCAGTCACTGTCATCTAAACTGCTTCTTTTACGTCCTAAGAAAACTTGATGACTCTTGGAACTTTTGAAATGCATTTTCCATTTGAATTGGGACATTGTCTTTAATTGTGTTCATAGACTAGTCTCATTCTTAGTACCCCTTCTTTGAAATTCCTTGTTTGGGTGGTCTCATGCTTTGAATTTTGTTCCTTTTTTAGTAATACTTGCAAGGAGTGTTTACATTGCAGGCATCATGAAGGAATGCTCCAGGTTTATCAGAACCCCTTCATTTGTGTGAACATTTCTTCATTTCTTCCTGCTACCGTCATTGTTATGTATCATGTAGCTGTAACTGTGATTCAGAGATGTTAGTATGCTATAAGTGTATCTGACATAATTAGATTACTGGTTGCAAACCTCGTCTTCTTGATTTACAGACCAGTGCAATGTACGAAAGTTAGAAAATACTGTTTGCGGCACTTTCTATTTGAAGATAAACTGGTAGCCAATGTTTGTGGTTACAAGTAGAACCTCTCTTAGTGCATGGTCAATGTATGAAATCAAGCCCGTCACGGTTCTACCTATCAGGAATTGTGAGTGCCTCAGCCAAATCAAAGTCAGTCATTAGCAAATCATAAACTATCTTGCCCGTAGCGTTCCATTTTTTTCTCAGAAAATTATTTGGAGTTGGTTCTTGTAGTTTATAGATTTAACCCTGAAATGCTGGAGCCTATGACTGCATGGGCGATCATCAAAGTCCTCTACCTCGGATGCTTTATATTGTCATTGAAAATGAATGGGTTTGGGGGTTTTTTCATTTTTCATAGATTGATTCAGATGTCTAAATGGCATATAAAATTTGAATTTATTTTTAAAAATTTGAATTTATTTTTAAAAATTTGAATTTATTTTTAAAAATTTGAATTTATTTTTAAAAAAACATAAAAAAAAGTAAATTTAGAAAATTCATATCAAATGCTCCCTCTGTCCCAAAATAAATTGGGAGTTCCTTAGGGATGGCTAGATTAGTGCGTGAGTAGTTCCTATTTTCAAAGAATTGCATAGTTACTATAGCTTCTACTAAACCTTGTAAGGCATGAAAAAATGGAAGTCATCAATGAAGTAGTGGAAGTCAACAATGAAGCGGTGCATGTTGAAAAATGGAAGTACTCTAGTGGTATTAATTTTGATCATACGTTGGTACAGTGATATCCATTGACGTCTTTTGTATTCAATTTCAACAATGTCTTTTGTTCAAATCTTGGAAATTCTCAACAAGAGATTTGTTAGTAGTAGATTTTATATAGTTGTGGGTTGAATCCTTTGCCTTTGGTTGGTTAGAGGTTGCATTTTGATTCCCTTTGCAAAGATTGAATTGCTATATAGTCTCTAGAGTGTGGTATCTACAAATTCTTTTGCTTCAAGGTAAAAAAAACTAGCTTTAGTTGTTGTCCATGAAGTTGTGGCTAGACAATTTCGAATTTGATTTGGGACATGCATATTTGGAAACCCGGAATTATTTTAGGACAAAGGGAGTATAAAATAAGCTCAAAAAATCTGAAAAATACTCCATTGGTTTAGATTATAGTGTAGAACATTGTGGTACATAACAAATTTCCATGTCATTCAACAAATAGAAACTTAGTAGAACATAGCAACAGTTCCAAAGTTCAAATGGCTATAAAATGTACAAATTTAAGAATTAAAAAAAAAAAATCAAATTAGAATAGAAAATTGACTACATAAGGTTTATTTCATTATTTGAGCTCAAATTCAAAAAATATCATTTTAAAAGTTAAAACTCATACTTAGAGCAAAGGATATAGGCATTGTTAGATACACTAGAAAGACATCTTTTGTGATCCGTAGATTTTGCATCTTCTCTAGAAAATTTTGTAGTTCCTTAATGAGGGACTTTCTACCATTAAGTAATGCATACACAGTCAAAGAACTCTCCAAAAAATTGGACGAAAATTATTCATTTTTCAATTTGAGCAAGGCATGTTTGACCATTCATCAGCTACTTTCTTGAATTAATATTTAGGATTAACCCCTAGGGTATTTTCTGCCAAAAAACACTCAAAACTACCACTTCTGTTGTATTCACTTAAGGATTTCAATTTTTTTGTTTTTTTGGTAATTTAACCGTAGGATCTTGTACTTAACTTGTTTGAGATCATGTCGTAAAAATTTCATCAAATTTGACCGTACGGATTGGAAGATATTAGCATTCAAAGTTGAATAAAAAGTTTTTTTTCAAGAAGATGCTTAAATTGCCCGAAAAAATAAGATTGTCCATAACTTTCTCATGCCTAGTCCAAATAGAATGAATCAAAGCTTCACGTATAGGTAAAACATAATGTTTTAGGAAAAAAATTCAAAAAAAATTATTTTGACTTTTTGTAATTTTTTTAGGGCTGCCCGCCAGTCTCCATTTCTTGCTCATTGTGCCATAACTTTTTCATCCAGCATCCGATTGAAACAAAAACTATATATCCACAAAGCTCTTGCAAAGCTACACAACCTCAAAAAATCTCAAAAAAATTCACTTCAAATTGAGACAATAGGAACCTACCCGGACCCAAAATGTCCCCCGAGAGGACAAGCACGATTTTAGGGGTCAATGAAGCCTATAGTGTTGAAGAAGGTTACATTGTACACCTATAACAAAACCACTTTGCTTATTATACTTTCACTTAAGATAAAGTAGGCTATAACATGCAAAATAATTGACTCATCTTGTTGGCATTGTTGAAAAATTGTAAATTTTTTCCACATAAAAAGTATGAGCAATGGGCAATGGAGAGAGCAATTGAAATATTATTTTTTTGAGAAAGTATGAATTTATTATGAATTTTTGAAGTGTACTACCTATTTGGCCTCAAAGAATCTCTAAACTATTTCAAAACCAACAAAAAGTGCATCTTATTCACCTAAAGTAGTCACAATATTTCCTAGCATGGCCACAACATGCCAAGGCCTAAAAAGTCACTTCATGTGATGAATTTACATCCAAAATTCTTAATGCAATCACTAATCATTCCATCACCGTCATTCAAGGCATTGATTGTAGTCACTAATTCAACCTAATATAGCTCTAATTTTGATTATTGAAAAAAAATTGTCATGTGTTGATGTAAGACTTTAATCCTAAAACAACATTGACATTACAAAGTGTCTAATGGATCATTTTCTATGTTAATACTGAAACAAAGAATGCACCTTGATTGGTCCCAAAATTGACTCATATTTTGAGTCAGTACATATCCTTCTAGGGTTAACCTCTAAAGGACCAAACACCATTTTTTGGCAATATAGTGATTTTGGACAACTCACTATGAATGGAATTTTTATTCTTTTTCTTTGAAATTTTCACACATGTGATCAAGGAGTAGCTTTAAGGCCCAACAATTTTCATAACTTCTGCTTATATGATTAAAAAGTTATTGTATGATATGTCACTTTTATTACTTGGCGGGGAACTTAAAAAATTCTTAAAAAAACATTTTTTACGAAATAAAATTTTGAAATTATTTTTCTATATTTATACATACATGGAAAGCTTTAAATCATTCCATTTGATGAGTGAGATGAAAGTTATGAGGAGTTTAGTTTGCGGGTAGTTATGGAATCTCTACTCTAAAATAAACTTTAACCCCTAAAGTCCCAAGGCTTTTTTTCCATCAAAGAACACTCAAAACTGCCATTTCTATTGCAAAGAGCAAAAAAGCTTTTAAAATTGTTTTTTTTGCATATCTAACCACAGAATCCTAAACTAGACTAGTATAAAAAGGCTTGGAAGAAATTTCAAAAACTTTGACGATGTAGATTGCAAGTTATTTGCATTTAAAGTGAAGAAAACAATGTTTTTTCAAGAACATGCTTAGATTGCATGAAAAACAAGTTTGTCCATAACTTTCTCATCATTTATTAGTCCAAATATAATGATTCAAAGCTTCAAATATAGACAAAAATATAATATTTGAGAATTAAATTTTAAATTTTAAATTTTAAATTTTAAATTTTAAATTTTAAAAATTCAAATTTTTGTGATTTTTTTGAGTAGCCCCTCAAATTGCTTTTTGGACTTAGGATGACATAACTTTTGCTCTCGGGCACCAATTGAAATACTAAATTATGTTCCCACAAAGCTAATCTAATTTTCTATTTTCAAAAAAAAATTCAAACAATCATATCAAAATTTGAGATCACACAAGCCTACCTGAAATCCCAAGAGTCCCTCGTAGGGATTGTGGGACTTTAAAGATTGAAGTCCATTATTGAACTCAATTTTCAATCTTTTTGAAAAAATAAATAAAACAATAGGGTGTAGATTGTTTGTTACAACATTTTGACCACTGGGATTGTTATTTTTCAGTTCCATAACTAAATTTTTGACAATTTAGTATTTTTAATCATTCTCTACTTTTTTCTACTTACCATTTTCTTATATGTTGTACGATTCCAAATGATCTGAAATTTTTCAAGCATGCAATCAACTTGCCCTGAAGAATGAATTCAAAGAGTAACCACCATTTTGGACATTTTTTCATACAAATGTGACCTTGTGAAGTGCAGTTGCACGGTTTTTCTCAAGGACAAAGAAATGATTTTTATCAATTCAAACGCTATTATCTAGCAATACACATGGTGGAAATTTTTGAAATTTCTTTCACATCTTCTCAATTCAGTGTGCTACAAGATCTTACAGTTACAAGTGTCTAAAAATGTTTTTTTCAAAAATTTGGTACTTGTTATAGAAATGACAGCTTTGGAGCGTTTTTGGTGAAAACATAGTCTTTGATCTTTAGGGAATAACTGTGTAACATTGTTGCGGACACTAAGTGCCTGATAGATGACAAAGAAAACTTCTATATAAACCAAAAGTGTAGATGTTAATTTGTGGAATTTTATGTGAAAAGAGGAGGTCTTGCACAACAATTTGACCTCCAATGATTACTCTTGGGTTTGTTTTTTAATCCAATGATTTACACAGTACCAAAAAGGATGCCATTTCCATGGTGACCAACCCAATGTTTTAGGGTTTATAGGTGATTCCCTAGGTGTCTATGATGGGCTTTTTAATTGTCATATTTTAATTTTCCTTGCCACTTGTTTCAGTGTTGGGATTGTATAGAATGTGTTTTTCCCATTTTGTGTGGGCACCATTTGGTTTTGTCCAATAACAATAATCACGGAATTTTTAAAACGGACAAAGGAAAATTTTGCAGGAAACTAAACCCATCCTATGAATTGGGACAAATATGGTGAAAACACATGTTTTGGGGGGTATAAGTAAAATCTTGCCCCCTATTTTGTGTTGTGTTTAGAGTATGTTCTTACCCTCCCTCGCTAATTTGGGGTCTTTGATTGCAAGTATGAATTCAAAATTTGCAAATTTTTTTATGTGTGATTTTTTTTTAAATCCCTACATTTTCTACCCGGGTAAATTTCCTTCATTTTCACCTTGCTGGTCTCACTTCATGGAACGGGTCAAGCATTCTGTGGAATTTTTTGGCCTTTCATTGGTCTAACCCTCTATTTCTTCTGGATTGAGGGGATCTGGATGGTATCAATTAATTAGTGTGGGTTAACAATTATGCCTGGAACTAATAGCCCCTTGAAATTCAAAACGGAAGATTTGACTGGAGATTCGCGAAACAAGAATCTTACAGAACTGCTATGGATTGGCACCCACTTTGACTTGGAATAATTAATCTACATCCAGACCTCTTTATTATCCCATTTATTCTATTCTCTCCCAAACCCTAGAAAGGTGACCCAATTCCACGGTGTTTTTTTTCATTTTTTATGAAGTGCCAAAGTGGCGATATTAAATGTTATAACCATGCTCCAAATTTCAACATTCATCCACATATTGGATAGAAAATATCACATTAGTACATATCACATATCTATAATTCTATCTTCATCCACAATTTGATAATTTCATCCATAGTTTTTTTAATTTGAATTTTTCTAGCGATATTTTGCCCTTCTAGTACCATTTTGTTCCAAGGGTGTAATGCTGGGCTCATTACTTTGGTGCAAATGGTTGCCAAATCGTTGGAAAATAAATGTGTTGCCCAATTCTAAATCTCCTGAGAGCACCACCACCAGCCTCACTACCAGGCTCCAACAACAACACTCTAGACTTGTTGTGCTTGCCCAAAGGAAAATCACTCCACACTAGTACCCTATCATGGTAGAAGTTATGAGAGGTGTGAGAAGAAAGGAAATAACTTTAGCTAAGACTTTCAAGGGTGGTTGGTGCAGAGTATTAGATCTTGAGTGCACCACCACGTCTTATGAGGCAGTAAGTGCCTTGCCACTTCTTGATGCTCTAGTCAAATTGAGTGGACTTAGTAGTGATGTTCTTAGCCAGTTTTTAGGTTGCATTTCTCTTCACCTTAGAAAATGATCCTATTTGGAGGGCAAAGAAATTAACCCCTAAAGGACCAAGGCACATTTCAATTAGAGATTGTGAAAAACTGTCATTTTTTAGGATAGTGGAAAAAACCCGGAAAAAAAGAAATATTTTACAAAATTTAACCATACAAACTTGTATTAAACTACTCGGGAAAGGTGTGGAAATTTTTTTAGAAATTTTGACAACATGAATTGAAAGATTATAAGCTAGAAATAATTTATTTTTTTCGACCTTGCTCAACAAAGGCCAACAAACTTTAACACTTCCTAGATTGAGATTTTTAAACAACATATGGGATTTTTTACATTTGCACTTTTATCTCATGTATGTTATACACATGTCAAATTTCAAAATTAGAGAGGAGTTTTGCACATATTGTCTGAAGCTGCTCAATTGTTCAAAAAGTTCAAGGCAACATAACTTTTGATCCATAAACCTAATCAAAAAAAAATTATACTCCTACTAAAGGGATACATGTTCACACCTTCTGTCAAAATTTCATGAGCATCCAACTCAAATTGACTTGATGTGTAACTACAAAAAATCTCTTGCAAGCATTGAAAGGTCTAAGACATGGTCATTTAGGGTTTAAATCCTTTCTAAAAAAACCAAAAAAATTCTAACCTTTCAAGAAGAAGGGCTAATAATAAGTGAAGCTTACAATTGAAGGGTTGGAATGAAAATGAAGGACAGATATCATAAAGACCAATCTTATGATTGGTATGTTAAAATCATGTATTTGCAATTTCAAATTTTTAGTAAGTGTTTTGGTTGAGTTAAAAGACAATCAACAATAGATATCCATATGACCATATAGACATCAGGGCTTTTTTTTTTGCGAAATTTTGCCAGACCGTCAGAAATGTGACCACTCTGGCTTTGTCCCTTCCAAAACTGGCCTCTGCAATGAAGCCAACAAGGGGGACATGGGTCCAAAAAAAAGCCCTGATAGACATTACAACAAGATCCATGTTGAATGCTACCATTACCCGGGGAGGTCACTTAGTGTATCTATACTATATCATGTGCAGCTAAATGATCTTTTGACCTCCTATCTATTTTTTAATAAACTATAATTTTAGCCTACAGTTTTGAGCATTGTTTAATCAAGATTATAAGATTCTATTGCCAAAATCTTCAATCCAAATAATATATGAAATGATTTCTAGAGAAGGTTGAAAAATGAACTAAAATTACATGTTTTTCAACTCAAGTATTTATAGAGAACACATTTAGACAACCATTGCATCAATATTCAAGAAATATAAACTTTCAATAGTGACTCATTTTTGAGAATTTTTTATGTATTTCTTAAATAATTTTTTCTTATTTAATATAGAGGTGTGAAAGTTATTTTCAGCTTTACAACGTATCTTTTTATTTCAAAAATTTGTATCTAATTATAATTTACGTATAAATTAACAATAACTCATAACGTAAACTTTCAAAGTAGGGAAATCTACTCATATTTTTTTCTTTTTCTTTTATTTAAATTTGAAAAAGTAAATAGAGGGTCTAAAATCCTCGCCACACATGGGTTGTATAAATGCATAGAGTGACCTCCCCGAGTACCATTAGAATTTTGAGAGGTCACTACTTGGTCAAGCATCTCATTAGAAATATGAAGTTCTTTAGACAATTTTTTCATATTCATATAGTGATGACACAAGGGGGGGGGGGGGGGGGGGATCACTAAAGACATGCATAATAGATTTTATCGTGAATTTTGTAATAGCAAAAAACAATCTGACATGATAAGAGGTGAATTTGTGAAGACATTGTAGAAAGAATACAAGGGCAAATCAATAAAAGATGGTTTCAAAGGATCTTTTGCTATTTGATTTGAATCAATTAGTATTTGGCAAAAGATGATGGTGATTGCATCAAACATCATAACATTCAAGAGCCTTCAGAGAGGCTGCCTTGGCCTCTCTGAAGTCTTCATCCACGAAATGCATCCACATATTATTAATGTAAGCTTCAGGACCGAGACAATGGCAGTACATTTATGGTGCGATCTATTTTTTTGGCTAATTTTAAGACAAAATATACAAACAAATAATTATAGAGATAGATGGTCTGTCAAAATCCAAAGAATTTATTGAGTATTATACCAATGAAATCTAACTATTTGCCATCGATAACTTGTTTTGAGTTTTCGTTGAAAAGAGAAGCTCTTTAAGGTAGACAAGCCTATTACCACCCTGATTTGCGATCTGACTATGTTGGAGTCAACTTTAATGGCGTCACCTATTTTTCAAAGGTGTATGCATGTTTCACGAATCAAACCCAAGTGGAATTATAATTTTCTGATGAAAATTGAAATTTCTATGAATTGTTGAAGTTGACTGCCCTGAAATTACAAATCCGCCCATGGATTAATTTATAAAAGTCAGATCAACAACCCATTACCGCCATAGATTGTATCTATGAGCACTTGGATATCCACCAATCAATGACAGACACGTTACCCAAGCTGAATTAAGGAGCTGATTTTGTCAAAAAAATAGATGGACTTAGATGAGTTTCAGGGTGGTAATGGGCCCAAAAGTCAGATGTCGGAAATAGGAAGCTGATGGGAATTGGTTGGTTTACGTTATGTACACTTGGGGTGGTACGAGATAGAACAACCCATGTGGGATATGCAATATAGAGTTTGTAATTTCTCAACCGCTCATAGTTAAGTCTAAAGTAGGAATTGTGTTAAAATTATAATTTCAGACCTCATTTAGGCACAGTGGAATACCTTTTTTCAAAAGAATTTTAACTAAAAAAAGTTGTGGAATCAAGCTAAGTTTCATCTCCAAATTTTTTTTTTAGATTTAGATCTTCAACTCAAAAGTTATGGACAAATTTCAGAGAGGATGTATGAAAATGTCAAAAAAAAATCCTTTCAAACCCCTCTATGAAATTTGTCTATAACTTTTGATTAGAAGATTAAAATCTCAAACGGATTTTTGGAGATGAAATTTAACTTGATTCTCCAACTTATTTTAGTTCAAAGTATTTTGAAAAAAGTTATTTTACTATGCCTAAATGAAGTCTGAAATTATAGTTTTAACACAATTCCTACTTTAGACTTAACTATGAGCGGTTGAGAAATTACAAACTCTAAATTACATATCCCACATGGGTTGTTCTACCTCGTACCCACCCCATATGTACATAAAGAGCTTTTTTTCCTAAAAAAAATTAGAATAAATTATTGATGACAAATGGTTAGATTTCATTGGTATAATACCCAATGAATTCTTTTGTTTTTGACAGACCATCTATCTTTAAAATTATTTGTTTGTATATTTTGTTCTACCTCCTACCACCCCAGTAAGGTAGTATGCTCTTAAAGCGACCACTTAAGAGCAGATCGCCTTTTCAGGGAAGTTAAACTTATTGAAACAATTTTCAGTAAATTTATATAGGAAGAAAAATGGAATTGGCATCTAACCCAAGTCGTTTCATATTTTTCAGATCTTTGTAGCATTAGTTATGAATTTTTGAAGTTCAAACACAGTGGTTTCTAAAAGCAATCACCTTCTGAAATGTACACAGTTCGAACATTGAAAAAAGCAAAATGTACCTCTGTGTCATGATCGCTTTTAGAACATGGGCGCTTTTAGAGCATACTACCTTAATCCGATTGTGCAGTCATGACCTTGGCACTAAGCAGAAGTCTGACATTATTGACGCGTGGCTTATTAGCTAAAATTGGGTGTGGAATATTCCACATCATTCCATCAAAGGGAAGGCAGCTGCTCTTACAGCTCTTGAATGTTATGATAGTTATATATTTGCATGATTTTTTTGTTTTTATAAATTTTAAGCATACTTATTTGTTTTATAGAATTACAATGGAGTTTTGTTTTATGTCTTTATTTTTAAATGAATTTGTATATTTTATTACTTGGATTTTTGCAATCCTTGTATATTTGCCTCATACACTTAAAAAAATTAAAAGGCTATTAATTTGACAACTCTTCAACACAATGGGTATAAATTTTATAAAATTTTCATATGAAAGGTAGATCCACCTTTCAAATTTTCAATATAAAGAAGGATGATCCATGGTCATCCTTTGGTCAACTCATATTTAAAAAATAAAAGACCCATTACAAGTGATCAATGAAAAAACATATAGCTTCCCATTGTTGTTCTAGAGGAGCTTTCTTGTCCAATTGGATTCTAATATGACTTTTTGAAATATCCTACGTGGTTGCAATGGTAATTTTATCCAAAAGCATCCTTTAAGATTGTGGAATGAACATTTTGCCATGCGTAGAAATTGCATGTTGTTGTTCATTAAAGTCATAAAATGATGATATTTCAATTTTGATACAAGAGTAAAATGCATTCAATTAAAGTTATAAATGTGTGACTTTTCAACCCAAGGAAAATGATTGAATTCCAACCCCAATTCCACATTGAAGTTGTTATAGTGCAAACTCTTTTTTTTTTTTTTTTTTTTTGAACAAATGGGAAACAATGCAAACTCTTTTCAATTTCCATTTTATTAGGATGCAACAAGGCACAATTAAGGCCAAAACTAGAGGGGGAAATTGGGCTTGGGGAAACGACATAATTATACCTACATTTGATTATAAATAAGCTTTTGAAATAAGAATTTGATCATGAGTCCCATAACTAAATTACTTAAACTCTAAAGTCCCCCTCCCAAAAAATAAAAATAAAATAAAATTGCCATTTCTATTGCAAAGGACAAATTATTTCTTAAATTATTTTTTTATATAAGATCTTGCACTAGACTAGCATAATAATTTTAGAAATAAATTTATAAGGTTTGACCGCTTGGATTGCAAGATATTTGTGTTAACAATGATCAAAATAGATTTTTTTGCATGCTGAGTGACTAGATCCTAAGACTTTGAATTCTTTTAGCTTAATTATTTTG
>OX579641.1:4866394-5064003 GCA_951230915.1 Antitrichia curtipendula
CCGTTTCAGGCATGTTCCCCTTGTTGTTCCCGATGCAATGACAATGAGAAAACGGCGCTATCAGAATTTTTAATTTAAAAAAAAAAAAAAAAAAATCTTAAAAGAAAAATTTTAAAATTGTCTGACGCGGCCAAAGTTTGGCCACATCGGACCGTTGCAGTCAGTTGACTTAGTTGCTACCCTTGCATTCCCACAATCTCAGAATGCAAGGGTACTCGCAGTCCTTTACAAGGGCTAAATCCCTTCTAATGGTAGTGAGTTGTATAGGTAGGGTTCAAAATTTGGCCTTTCCTCCTTCAAAATCCTTATTTACAATGAAATGAATTGTTGTAAGAAATGATGATTTTTCTTTTTCTTTACTTTTGCACACTAGAAGCCTTACAATTGCCTCGCAACTCAGATTATAAGTTGCACGGGTGGGATAAACAATTGGTGGCCTCCTCCCTCGAAAGTCTGTCAATGGTCGGGAAGAACCAGTGGCTAGTTCAAAGTTAGCCGGTGGATTTGGGAAAAAAACACTAGTTGCAATTTGAAAATATTGACAAAACACCGGTGCAAAAATCTAAAAAAATTTACATTTTAAATGAAAAATAGAGCAAATAACCGGACTCCGTACTTGAGAAAACGGTAAGTTCCATTTGGGAATAGAAGGAAAATAGTTGGTGAAACTCAAAACACTTCCCCAACACTGAAGTCCGGTGCTCTCCGCAAATACCGACCATTTGCCTGCGGCCATGCTATTCTCACCGTTTGGAACAAGGGACACAGTCAGGTGAGATTCATCAGCCATGCCATGCTATTCTCAGGTGAGATTGCCATGCTATTCCTGCGGCCATGCTATTCTCACAGGCTGATGAATCTCACCATTTGGAACAAGGGACACGCTCCTGGAATCAGAACCACTTGTTGGCACATGGACCGAGTGCAAACCCTCAGTTTATTTGACCTATATAACACATAATTGTTGTATACTAACATAATGTTGATAACACCATGTAATTTTTGTAAATTTTCCAATATTTTTTTCATTTCCAAAAGGACATTTTTCTAAAGTCTGGAGAGTCCGGAAATGAATACCTTGATCAAAATATTACCCATATGGGCAATTTCGTTAAAATGGCGAAATTCCGTAACTTTGGCAGTTTTCACAGTTCAGAGCGGCCGCTCTGAAATGTTCAACAATCCTAGATTTCTGAAATCTAAACCACTTAAAGATGTCTGAAATCTACAACACTCATAGATGTTGCTTTCAAAGTTCAGACCGTGCAATTTGAAATATACATTAGTGCTAGATTTCTGAAATCTATATAAGACAAAGATTTATGTAATCTATACCCCTCGTAGATGTCACTTTCGCAGTTCAAAGTGGCCGCTCTGAAAATGGCATACGGAATATGCCATTTTAACGAAATTGCCCATCCATGTGTCTGGAATGGGTAGAATCTATGCCTTGTCATTACAACATTGTCATCAATTCACTCTTGGTTAGCTTCAAATCCATACAAATAAATTCATTTTAGCAATAGAAGTTAATAGTTGGTAGGGAGGTCATTATGGACTACATTGGGCATGGGTTGGTAGAAGCCCTATAATAGCTATTTTTCTAACGCTAACAAGCATGTGTGTAGGTTGAAATGGATGCCCAAGGCAACACTTTTCTACAAATTATAAACAATTCACATAAAGTCCATAAAATATTTTTTCAATCATAATGTTGTTTCTTATTACTTCTCTATCACTTAAATTTATTTCCACATTTTCCTTATAGCATCACCATATTGCACTAGTCATTTGCCAATAATGGGGTAGTTTACTTCAGCTGCTTGACATGCGAATAGTGGGACTTTGAATTTCCCGTCGGCCCAACGTTGTGGAGCCAAAGGAAGTGGTAGAAGGTGGTTTGGAGCGTTGTAGAGTGCTTTTGGCCCTTAGATGTGAACTTAGTCTGTGATGGGGAGCCGGCATCTTGTTTGGGACCTCAAACGCTCATGACCTCCACATGGAGCAATGGAGACTCATCTTTTTCAAGTTGAGTCTCTCACGTGATGGAATGAGAGGTGTTTGCCTCGACTTTCCGTCCAAGCATGTACACATTTTTTAAGAATGATGTAGACTCAACTAATATTTGTATTTCGTGAGGTTTTCTAAGCTTCTTTAGAAGCTTTTTTTCACGTTTATTACTTGAAGGAAATAAACACCTATAATACACGAGTACACTAGGTGTAACAAGTGGTTTTACAACCACTTCTTTACTTAGTAAAGGTGTGGTTGTAAAACCACTTGCTACACCTAGTGTACTCGTGTATTATAGGTGTTTATTTTCTTTACTTTGCCATGGATGTTGTTAGTGTTGATGCTTATAATGATAGGATGTTTTTTGTATTTCTTTCATTACTTGTAGGATTTTCCGTGACTGTAATATACATCACAATCACGTGGCGTTTCCCTATGACTGTAGTGTCCACCGTTGGTCAAGAGCTATTGAGCCTTAAGGTGGTTAGATTGCTAGCCAATTACATAGTTCATTGTTGATTTATGGCATGCTATCTCTCATGTTGGCACGACGTGTTTGTGCATGACATGCTTGTTTTGATACAAGAGTCCAAGATCTACATTTCCTTTTTATTAAGGACTCTTCAATCCTAAAGCATTCCGACGTCCAATTTTTTGGACGACTAACAGATTCCAACTCAAGTTCCATTCTCATTACTACCTGGATGAAAGTCATCCTAATTTGTGGAGATACTTTATTAGGTTCTTGTCCTATCTACTGGTTGGATTTGGTGTTACTAGAATACATGTATTCTAAATTTACAAATGTGGAAGTATGTCAAGTGGTTGACCAAACCCAAATTGCATTGACTCTAGATTTGCGAAAATGAGGTCATAGATTTAAATAACACAAAAATTTCAAAAAATCATTGTGTAAAGAGAACCTCATTTCAAATTCATTCCAACAAAATGCACTCAAAATATAATGCTCCATAATATTTTGCTTGTAATTGATTTAGAAGGAATTTTGAAATTTTCCTTTCAAAGTTTATAAAAAAATAAAATTGGTGATAGCATTGATATGACATATTTAACTACTTCTGGACTATTCAATGAATTATGAACTAAGCAAGATCCATACAAACATTGGTAGATCTCCCAATGTTTGTATAGATCAGGAGATCTCCGATGCTTGTATAGATCCTCCCATGGTCAATCGAGAGATCTCCCCATGACTTTATGGACTTTCAAAAGTCCAAAAGCAGTTAAATACACCATTGGTGAATCTAACCATACCGATGGAATCTAAAATTCAAAATCTTTAACTTTTAGTTGACCCAAATATTCTTCCAAACAGTACTTTATGATGCTTTTTTTATCAAATCGTGAATTCTGGAGAAGACTCTGGATGTTACGTTACGTTACGTTTAGGGGTTAAGGTACTAGCTAGTCAAGAACTGTGACGACAATGCACTTGCGGAATGCGCAAGTTGGGGTACACGTGATGGGCCATCCAGGTCTCCCGGCTGACTTACAAGAAGAACTGAAAGAATTTCTGCTTTAAATTTCATGCCCACGCCGGCCCAAGAAAGGGATTGTGGCTACAGCAGAATTTCTGGGCTCATTTGGCAGACCCGTGGAGGTAATCGGTCGGACCGTCACTTAAGTCGGAGCTTGCTTGTGCAGCAAAGTCTTCAGTATTGAATAAGTGGTCGAAAGCAACACAAAACAACAATCATTCCCCGTCTTTGTCGAATTCACACTGCGATGTTCCGTCGTTGACTTATTCCCGGAACGCTGTTTTCCGATCCCTGCAGAGTATAAAGAATGTCCCGATCCGGACGTCGTAGACACCAAAGCCTCCGTCACTCAGCTTTAATACGGTACCAGTTTCTGAGACATTATTGAGGTGGGAATCTCTTTTTTTATTTGGCACAAATTGGAAAAATCAGCTCGCAAGGAAGTCTTGAAAACGAGACCACCACGCAGGTTCAGTTAATTGGAAAAGCATTTGGGCTAACATATGTTTAAGTTTACAGCAGTATCGAAGGGTTTTGCTGGTGACGAGGATGGTCGTGAGCGACATCCGCAAAACAGACGTTGCTCGTGGGCTTATACTCTCCGAATTTCTAGGATTATCAGAGTATAATTTCCGGATTCCTAGGTTTGTCGCTGTTAAACCCTAACTGAACAGGGGATAAACGTTTCGGCATTCCGGGGATTTGCAGTTCAACGATTGGGTAGACGTGCTTCTGCCGCAATGTCTTTCAAATTCTAGAGAATTGTGGAAGGAATTCAATCATTTGTGACATTGCGTTTGGTTTGGTTTCCTCGCCTGCCTGTCTTGTTTACAGCCCTGCGGCTTCAGGCGGTGACTTGAATACTGCTGTCCTTTACCTTTTAAGCGAGCTTGTGCTTTTGTCGCAAAGATGCATAAACTGAGATCCGCCGGCACACATAGACGTGAATCGTGTTTGGATTCCCGAAATGGTGCACACTTCAGAGTTCAGAGTGTCAAAATTGTAACCCTCAGATCTATGAAATACGTAGATCTCATAGTTCTGTCGGCCGACTGAAACTGCAATGTCCAATTGCACTGAAATGAGCAATTTTAACGAATATAAGGTTCCAAATTCTCATTTGAAGTAAACCATCTTAACTAGGTTGCTATAAATGGGATCAAGAAATTCCACCTCGAGAGAATTCTCTAGATACCATCACCAAATCTTCAATTACCAAGTCTACTAACATGTAGAGTAACTACTGCTGAATGATTACAGGACAACAATAATTGGCATTCACAGAACGAGTGGCAAGCAGTGATCCCAAGGTTCAAGAAATAAATATATAATCAAAAGCATCCCACATTCACTGATAAGCCGAAATTCATAGAACGGAGCGCTTCTGTTCCAAATTATGCGACAGCTTTTCT
This sequence comes from Antitrichia curtipendula, assembly GCA_951230915.1. Lineage (NCBI taxonomy): Eukaryota > Viridiplantae > Streptophyta > Bryopsida > Hypnales > Leucodontaceae > Antitrichia > Antitrichia curtipendula. The sequence goes on from OX579641.1 coordinate 4,871,319, forward strand.
GCCATGAACAAATTCATACACTCTGGAACATGAGTACATGAGTACCCTAAACCTCTGCCACGCAACTAGACCGAAATCTAGGCATTTAAGTTACATCCCTCGCAACTCCAACCAGCAAGCAAGAAAACGAATTTCACTTCCTCTGTTTTACAAATTTATTGACTCCCAACATGAGTCCCACCTGTACCAATCAATACCTAGCATCACAGACCTTGGTATCATCACGTCACGGAAGCCGAGCATAGACACCAAATTGCACGGGCCCATCACGCGAAAGAATGAATATCAACGTCCACATCCACCGTTACATGGTAACCTCAGGACTCAAGTCGTAGAAAACCTTGGCTTTGTCGAACGTGATGAGCTGGATGGGATCGGTCTCCTGCACAATGGTCACCACAATGCTTTTCACGTAGTCATAGCCCAGCAGCTTCAGCTTAGGTCCGATCGCCATTCGCCAAATCCGCGGGGGAAGATTGAGCGTGGGCTGTCCAACCACAGGCAGGTAGTTATACGTCCCAGTAAATTCAGGGCACGTTGCACCGGCGTTTGTCAAATTTGCTGTGGGGAAGAAGAGGTACGCCTTCCAGTGCACTTGCAATGTGTTATTCGGAATGTTAATCCCCGAAAGCTCAAGGACCTCAACCCCCTTCTTATGGCGCTTCCCGCGGCTCACTTTGAACGTAATGGGCGTCGCGCCAATCACGCCGGATTTATTGTGCTTCTCGGTGTCGCTGATCAAGCTCAGAACTGCGGATTTCGAGAGAGGGCTACAAAGCGGAATGGTATTCTCTCTCCCCTTCTCCACACCGTTCGTCAGCCACGGCATCGGCAAGCTCTGATACTGGTACCTGCAAAACCCGACTTCGAAATCAGAAACGATACAATAATTGTAGCTTCGCAATGGTACAAGTTCAGCTCGAAATCACACAGTTTTGGCTTCGCAATGATACGATTTCAGCTTCCCAATGGCGCAATTTCGAAAGAGTTCGAATTGAGTAACGAGAAGAAGAATCCCTTACTTGAGCTTATTAGTGTCGAGACTCTGGGAGACGTTAACTCGCACCAGATTCGCATTCTCATCATAATACACGAACTGCGAGTCTAAGAAAGCGGGATCCTTCGGGTACGTCCTCTCCCCACCCGGAATCGTTTGCCACACAGTCCACACCCGGTCCACATTCCCGTGATGCGCATAGAAGATCGGATCGAACGCAGTGCGGTGGAAGTGACCCATATCATCATAAGGAATGTACGGCGGCGGTGGGTTCGGATCCCCCACCCACAAATGCACCGTCCCGTGCGGGACATCCTCCAACGTCCCAGGCCCTGCGCCTCCCCAGTCTCCATATCTGTACGGCATTCCGTAGAACAAGCTCGTCGTGTTCGCCCCGGTCACAATCTGCGTGAACATCAGCCGAGTATTCTGAAGGCGAAGGTAATCAGCCGTCTTATTAGTACACCCCCCAATGCTATCCAAATCCACCACGAACGGTGGGAACGAGCAATTGTTCCGAATCGGATCGTACAGAGGGGAAGAGCTATCCGCGTACATCGCCGGCATCTGATCCGGAGCTGGCGTCAAGTCCTCGGAGTCGTCCCAGGCCCAGAACGGAAGCATGAACGAGTCGTCGTCGAGCAGCTTCGCTAGAATGCGTTCATGGAAGTACACGAACATGCGGTGCCATGGGAGGAACAGCCAGCCGTTGTGAACCGCTAAGGGATACTCCCATCCGGGGTAGTAGAGCGAGTAGTCGCAGTACAAGCAATGGAGGTTCATCTGGTTCAACAGCGAGCGGGGGTCGGTGTCGGGAAGCTCACGCATAAGCTTATACCCCTTCTTTAACTGCTCAACGTAGTCGTCGCTCACTAAGTGTGCTGCGGGCCGAGTCCGCATGGGGAGGTCCTCCGGATACTCGAACTGGTAAACTGGCTCCCCTGTGTAAGGGGTGGGCATACAGCAGTTTTCAACGCTGTTGCACTGAGTGAACAAGTCGGGGGCAGGAATGGCACTCCCTATGACGCCTTCCGTCTGGGCGGCGACGTCTCGGAGGAAGATTGTCAGCGACACTGCTAGGAGAAGCGCTATGCACTTCATCGCCGCCATGGAAAGCCTGGGACTGAGTGACCCCATAACTCACAGTCCCAAGGGGAATTCTCCCAACTTAAGTCACCCGAGTTCGAATTTCCTAACCTCTCGATACAGAGTCGATACTCTACTCCCAGTCTGTGCAAGTACAATTCACGAATTAGTCGACATTCACATCACGGTTGGACATCGCTCACGAGCTAGTATGACGGGACTCCTGGGCAGATTGTCGGTATCAAACTACAGAGCATCTAAATGGGAAGAACAGAAAGCAATTGCAACACGTTGTACAATTTTCCATTCCGGAGACGGAGCAACATACAAGTGGAAAGCGAGGTGTGCCCCATATAGAGAGCTAAAGAAGAGCCATCAGCCGAATCGAATGGAATTCATTGAGTGACTAAGCGCGTTGGAAACAGGGGGGTTTATAGCGCTCAACCGACCTGCGCTTCACGCTAGACAATTATTGAGAACCTAGCTAGTCACCAATTGCAAAGAAACCATTTTCTAGTCAAAGGGGAAGAAACCAGAAAGTTAAGAAACACTAGCTTACTCACTGCGAGGCAGTTGTTCACGTGCTGGTGGGCGGACCCCAGCTGAATGAATCACCGGCTCCACGGAAATCCTCTGCTTCTTGACCATTGACCCAGATCCCAAGGCAACCCGGCGCTAGAACAATGAAAGAGGCGGATTACCAAGTGGTTTAAATATTTCACATGGCCGCAGAGCAGATCGACGATTTGTGGATAATTGTAGGAGACCGAGTAGCTGAGCATCTGGATGTGACTGTATGCTATGTACAGTCGTCTTCATTCGTAGTGAATTCGCAGGACAGGCTGGAAACTTTCGGGGGAGACGTGGATCCTCCATGACGGAGGGTGGAATCCGGAACACTCGTGTTGTATTAGAATAATCGACGTTGCAGAAGTTTTCAATAAAAAAGAAAAGGACGGTGATATTCACAGACGAAGTCATAGAAGCATTCTTCTCGTTCGCCGCTTTACCAGTTCGATCGATCCGTCGTTCATAGTCGAATTATGGATGCTGAATTAGCCAATGCATGAAAGATAATGATGGATACCCAAAAGATTAAAGTGCTAATCGTCAAGACTCAGTAGACAATTTATGCAGCCCAATTGAAGTTAAGTTTTTTTGAGAAAGCAGGGCCGGGATCGCATTATTGGACCGATTACTGTTGATTTTTGACTTCGCTCCGTGTCGTCTAGGATACTCGACCCTGAATTGCAATCTCTGCAAGTCTGCAGTCGTCTCTAGCAATTCGCTCCTGTTGCATACTTGTCATAAAACAGTTTAAAATTGTATAAATCTGTTCCAAACTGTTCCAAGCTGTTTAAATCTGTTTAAAACTGTGTAAGAAATTATGTTGTTGACCTATTTGATGATCATGTTTGAGTCAGAGCGCCAGAACGATGAGCGTAACGTCAGGCTTGCTAGTTTACCGATCATATCCGATTTGCTATGTGCATGAGTGACCCACTGACCCCGCGGGTGAGGGGCGCCGGTGGTATATTAAAAAAAATTCAATGGACAAATCGAAATGAATTCAACTGCCAGGCTAGGCTGGGGTTATACTTTTAAAAAAAGAATTGACAGTAGGTTTGCAAGAGACTCTGTCCCGTGGAAGAATGGCACCTACCGCTCTTGTCTCGCATCCTTCAATTGTGGAAGATGCCAGAGTCTACTATTCGTTAAAATCTATGGGATCAGAACTGAAAAAACTCTGGTTTCACCTGTCGATTTACTGTTAGGAATGGTTGGAACTTGGAACGATTGCTGTATTGATAACCTAACTTATGTTTCTGACCGTTTAGATGGTGAAGCGGCTTGGCATCGACAGTAGGTACATTTAACGTACTTCCATGTGAGCATGTTCGAGGGAGCAAGCTAATGAGAAAGCAAGCTAATGCAAGCTAATGCCGAGAAAGCAAGCTAATGCAAGCTAATGCTGAGAAAGCAAGCTAAGAGCATGCCCACCCGTCTTGTAAAACGGATGACTTGTTGCCACCAGCTTGCAAAAGTGCCCCACCCGTCTTGCATAATGGATGAACTTGTTAAGAGGCCAAGCCAAAAGTTGCCCATGACTTGCAAAAACGGGCTCTTTTGCAAGCCAAGGGGTGGCTTGCAAACCGGCTTGCAAACCACATGAGACAAACACTTTTTGCACTTTCCCAACAAACAAGGACTTGATCCATGAATGTGGACGTAGCCGATTGGGTGGCGATGGCCTCTTAAGAGGCTATGGGTGGGGCGACCCATCATCCCTGGCTTGCAAATTGGATTGACTAGCTGGCAAATTGGCTGGCATTTTGCCAGACGCGTGGGGATGCTCTAATGCTGCTACCTTTGTTTCTAAAAAAGGAAACATGGGTCTTTTTTCAGAAACGAAGGGCTTACACTTGTAGGAATCCTTAAACAGCCTTAGATAAGATAGTGTGTAATATATATGTTTATTTCTACTTCTATTTCTACGTCTATTTCTACTTTTTACGTTTTATTTTTACCAGAATTTCTTTTGCGCTTATTTTTTTGTTTACTTCTTTGTGATGGCAAATGATCTCTGGGATCGCCAAGGGCACGCTTGATACTTTTGTAAAGACCTCGGGGCTAGGAGGGGGTGAATTTCTACACCATCGTGACAGAATAATAGTTGTGGGAAATTAGCAATGACATATGGTACACTAGACTAATTATGAAATTTAGCATTTGCAACAATAATTACGATCCTAACACTGACATTACCAACATTACCCTACTGTGTTTAACAGATATTTTGTTAAAATGGCGGTATTCCATAAACTTGGCAATTTTGGGGTTTAGATTGTACAGTACGAAATGTATACCGCTCCTACATTTATACCAGTCCTATAAACTGAATGGAGAAATGGCCTTTGAATACCGCCATTTTAACGAAATATTTGTTGTTTTCCCAGCGGGAGAAACCGCGTTCCCCAAGTTCCCCAAGCTCCCAATTTCTTCCCCTCCGAGGCACCGCTCCCCCTCGAAACGGATACCTCGAAACGTCCCCCCAACAGGCCAAAGTCGTCCGGAGCCTGGCTGGAGGAGGGACGGTGCCGTACCGGATACCCGTCCTCTGCAACCTTATTCTACGCTCCTGCAAGGCACCAACTGGTACGCAATAACGCATCATCTATCTGTCTGTTTCCAGTCCCTTACGGTGCACTGGCTAGATCCATACCTTACGGCTCCAATTTCAAAAACACAGCTCCTGAACCTCACATTGTCTCGAACCCCGACACGTTCAATCTTTTATCTTTTCATCGCAAAGGCAGGAACGAACTGATTTCTAACCAATTTATTATGCTTCCACTAGCTACCTATCATCGGATCCATCAAATTCCATCAAACTGATGCTAAGCTTAACACATGCAGCAGGGTAGTCTACAGCACCCCAGTCATGCCAAAACTGATCTCGGACATTCGACAGTACTTTTCATCGATCTCTGCACTGTAACTTAACTTGCCGGTATAACACTACAACTGTGAACGGAATCCCAATCACTTTTGGGGATCTCATTACTAAAGTTTAGGAGACTGAGGAGGCCCACAACTGTAGACCTGTAGACTTGGATTACTGTTACAGTAGTAATGAATGACAGAACCCATGGACGGATGTGGTTGACGTAACAGTACTGAACTACTTACTGCCTGTTAGCCTGCAAAGTGGAGAACAGGCGTCAGCAGTGTGGCAGAATTTCTTCCAGAGGATTGTAACTAGCTCTGTCACCTTGACTTCCGGAAACTGACACTCCGCTCTTGTACGGCCTGTAGCTTTTTTCCTACGTCATAGTCGTTCGCCAATACCGGTATAAGTCTACAGGGGGTCCCTGTACGTTGACTTGTGGACCGGAGGTTGACGCCGTGGAAGGATTTTGTCAATGGGTGACGCTAAAGGTGTTTGATTATATTTAGTGGATTTGTTAAATTTGCATTGCTGATTTCCTTGCAATATGGCGACCATGCTGCCGTGGGGACTGGGGAGTTTCACTCCACGTGGGGGGAGGAAGAGTCGACATGACGGGGTGCAGGTGGCGACGTCGAGCCGTCGGATGGTGTCGTCACTGTCTATTCACTCTTTATTCACTCTTGAAGTCCTTCAACTTATTGGGTGTGTCCTGTGGATCCAACAGTCCAAATCCTACCTACAATCGCATTCGCAATTAGGGTTCGGTTGGAGTGGGGATGTGGGGTCTGCAGTTCGAACCGATTCAATTGTTTAAAAAAAAGAAAAAAAAGAAAATTCGATTTTTTCAATAAATTAACTCCTCAAGGACCAAAGTGCGTTTGTTGGCAACATAACAATTTTGGGCAGCTCATTACGAATGGAGTTTTTGATTTTTTTTTCTTTGAAATTTTCAACACAACATGTGCCCAAGGAGTAGCTTCAAAGCCCAACAATTTTTATAACTTTTGACTACATTGTCAAAACGTTATTGTATGATATGTAGGTTTTAGTGCACAACAAGCAACCTGGGCAACAAAAAAAAATTCTTTCAAAATCACTTACCTGAAAGAAAAATAAATTGAAATAGGTTTTCTAGATTTATATATAGATGGAAAGCTTTGAATCATTCCATTTTGATTAATGAGATGAAAGTTATGAGGAGTTTTTAATTGTGGGTAGTTTACATATAGTAATGAAATCTCTACTCTAAAATAAACTTTGAAGTCCTTTATTTAATCCAATTTTTAATATTTTTGAAAAATAAATAAAAACATTAGGTGTAGATTTTTTATTACAACATTACAACCATTTGGATTCATTGTCATTTTTCAGTTCCATAAATAAATTCTTAACCATTTAGTATTTTAATCATTCTCTATTTCTTTCTACTTATCATTTTTTCCTATATGTTGTACAATTCCGAATGATCTAAAAAATTTCAAGCATGCAGCCAACTTGTTTTGAAGAATGAATCCAAAGAGTTACAATCATTTTGTAAATATTTTCATAATGATCTGACCTTGTGTAGTGTAGTTGCTTGATTTTTTGCAGGGGCAAAAAAATGATTTTTGCCACTTGAAATGCTAATATATTGCAATCTACATCTTGCAAATTTTTGAATTTTTTTCCAAGTCTTCTCAAACCAATGTACTACAAGATCCTTTGGTTATATGTGCCTAAAAGTGTTTTTTTCTTAAGTTTTGATATTTGTATTAGAAATGGCAATTCCGGAGCATTTTTGCCATTTTGATGAAAACATATTCAAAAACCTTTAGGGGCTAACATTGTTGTTTATCTAGGACAGAGCTTCATGGTTACACTATTCTTGTTAGTTTGGTTGTCACATACTAATTTCTCAACTTTTTACACTAACTTTTAGTTTTAGTTTTTGGGGTTGACACAAATGAATATAACAATATGGACTTTGGAGCGCTTAAAAGTTAAAACCAATCCTTCTACAATTAAGCAAATTTGTTATGTCCAATTTTTATTTTTATTTTATTTAAATAATAAAAATATGTTCATTACTTTCATGGAAATGTTTTCTCTTTCATTTAGCCCATAAAGTACAATAAGCTCCTATGGAATTTTTTTTGAAGGCTTAGGTAGGTTTATGCGAAGTCGTTTTTGAACAGATGAAAGTAACATTTTTACATAAGATGAACGCTTGTATTAGCTTTTTGAAAATATAATTTTTTTTCCAATTGGATGTCTAAATCATGGATCAAAAGTTTAGGGGTACATAGGCAACTTGGGCAGTATGCTAATAGGAAGTAAGCTGCAAGCTATGAATTTAAACATAATCTATGATTCTATGGAGCTGAATGGTCTGAAAGTTTTTTAGACATTCACACATTAATATTGGAAATAATGTGTGGTTGAAATTTTTTTTTTTTTAAATTCCAAATTTCAGTGAAAGCACTAAAATATGTTAGTTTGGGGAACAATTTTAGAACTATGAGGACAAATTCTAGTGCAAAATCACAAGTTTCTATTTCTTGTTAATTTTTTTTTCTTATACCTTGATTAACCATTTTTAAAGCAAGGTTTAAACAAACCTAAAGGTTCAAGCAAGTAGTCAAGTACCTATGATCTTAATTTTGGCAAGATTTTTTGAATTTTTTTTCAAGATACAAAAATTGATTAGTTTTTAGAAGTATGATTTTAATTTCAATCGATTCCCAGTAGAAAAAGTTATGTTACTATGACTAGGCAAAGATAGGCAATAAATAATTTTGAGATAATTTATTTTAATTTATTTTTCTATTTTCCATTTTAGTCTATATTAAAAGATTTGATTCATTCTCGGATTCATTCCATTTGGATAAGTGATGTGAAAGTTATGAAGCTTCTTGTTTTATAGGAAATCTTAGCAAATTTAAAAAAAAATAATGTAATGAATATATTTTTGAACTCAACTTCAACAATTTTTTATTACAAATAAGTTGCACATAGTTCAATTTGTTTTTTAGAACAATGTCACTATTGGAATTAGTGTGTTTCAATTCCATCTTAGAGCTATCAACAATTTAGTTTTTCCTTTAGTCTTGCATCTACTTCGGCTTAACAAGAATGAAAATCACAAGATTTTTCTTTGAGTTTTTCTTCCTTGATCTTTCAATTTAGTTTTTCAACAACAAAATATTCACATTCACTATGAAGAGTACAAATTTTTTAAGTTAAATGGATTGAAAGCATTATAATCTAGGTGCAAAAAAATTCATTTTCTTCACTTTAAATGCTTATATTTTGTGGTCAATATAGTTAAAGCTTATGAAATTTCTTTCAAAGTCTAGACATTTTCATACAAGTCTAATGCAAGATTCTACAATTGAATATGCAAAAAAAAGTTTAAATTTTATGCTATTTGCATTAAAAGTGGCAATTAGAGTGTTTTTGGATGAAAAATGACTTGAGACTTTAGAGATTAAGAGAAGGAAAAATTCGTATTGACTATTGGGATTTTGATTCTTCCAAAAAATGATTTTTTTGAAACGATTGAAATCATGCTCATGTAGTTGCTTTTATTTTAACATCATGTTAGTGCAAGTTGATTTTGAGTATGTAAGATTGTAAGACACCTTCATTATCTTTGAAAATCACTATTAGAAAAGATGTCAAAATCAACAAAAAATCAACAAATTTCTCTTGAAGTAAGTAGTGTATCAATTTTTTTTATCGTTTTTTTGTTGATTTAGCACAAGTTAACAAAATTGTGATAGAATTTTTGTTCATTTAATTAGTACAAAGTCCAAGGCAACAAAAAAATCAACAATTTTTTGCATTTTGACTTACAAAAGTTTCAAATAAATTTTTATTATTTAAACAATGCTTAAATCACTACGATTGGAATTTTATGTACAATATCCAGCAAGTCTCATTTGTCCACCCCTGCTGCAGCTGAAATTCAGCAATGAATTTGTAACTTGGAAACATCACCAAAGGCTCAAAAATCCATGGCATTGCATTGCAAACCGTAAATTGGGTTTGGAAGATAATGAAGTCTAGTTTCATGGCATATTCTTTTATTACATTGAAATAGTCAAAAAATATAGCAATAAATCATTTTGTGGTGCACTATCTACCATCTAGTATTACTGCCCCCCCGTATTAATTACGGCCTTCATCCGGTGAGGCATACTAGCAAGGAAAATTTCAAGAGTCTCCTTGGATATAGTTTCCTATGCCTGCTGAATGCTTTTGATCAATTCATCTTTGTTGTTTGGCATGGTCTCCTTTTGTACAAAGTCTTAAAGAATCATCTACACATTCTCTATGGGATTCAAGTCCGATGTGTTTGCAGGCCATGTAATCTTCTTGATCTTACAAGCTTCTTGCCATTGTTTGGGTAAGTTACTATGATGCACCGGGGCGCCATCCTTCATGAGGAAAAGGTTTTGAGGATCACCATGCATATAGAAAAAGCCACTTAATCAACCCTCGTACACAACGTCAACAAAATCAACACTCGTCCGCTTATCGGATGGCCTAATAACAATTGAGTACTTCTCATAACCAGTAAAAGCACCCCAAATTATGACAGATGTGCGTCCGGATTTGAAAATGGGTGTTAAACAATCCCATGAATAACGTTCATATAGTCATCACCAAACCTTCACTTGCCGGGCATTTTTGCCTAATATCTCAAATGAAGCCTCATATGTCCATATCACATTCATCCAATTTGATATTTTTTAAAACTGATATTTTTTGGCAAATGCCAATCTATTAGCCTTGTGCTTGTCATTAAGAAATGGCTTCTTTGCTACAATATGGTTACGAAATCCAATATGTTTAATCTCCTTCTTTAGTGTATGCTCACAAATTTTCTCAGTCATCTTTCTTATAATGGAATTATGGAAACAAGTGGAATGTGTCTATTCTGTGTAAGAATGTGTCCCAATTTCCTTCTACCTTGATAAGTTAATTTACAACATCGACATACAACCTTACAAGTGACCACTGTTCCATAATTTTAAATTTCTTCAAAACATATTCAACAATGGAACGTAGTATGCCTAACTTTGTTGCAATGCTACGTTGTGATTTTTCTGAATGACTCATGCCGACTATGACACCTTTTTTCTTTTGTGCTCAAACGACGACCTACCATTTTTGCACAATCTTAAACACAAGAAAACACTTCTAAAAATGCAAATGAACCTAATCAAATCAAGAATATTATACAACCTGCAAAGAACATTATATCACAATATTATCAAGACAAGTATTGTATAACATGATCTGTTTGCCAAAAAATAGGCTGATAGATTGCCAAATCATCTTCAATTTTTGCATTTCGAATTCTAGCCATCAATCACAACAAGTATGTATACAGGGACTGAAATTGGCCTAATCCTGAAACATTCAAGAATGAACTGATTAGTATTGATTGAATGAAGACACAAACTTCATTTGTATAAAGTTTCAATTGAAAATGAGCAAATGCATGAATTCCACATGTATTGATGTTTCTAGAAGTTGTGCATATGAGTTGCCACCGTAGTAACACTTGTTTGTTAATTTTGATTTTTTATGAAATTTTTTCACGTATCTCACTAATTGCTCAATGACACATGTTGTAAGACTACTAATCCTACCTAATGTTACTAATTAGAGCTCCTGAGTTGAAGAAGTGGAGAATTGGGAGTGTTTTGAAGTAGCCTGAGTGCCACTTTAGAGAAGCCAATTTTGGTGTGGTGGATGAATGAGACTTGCCAAATACTGTACAATGGAATTTATTTATTTACTTAATAATTAATAATTTAGTAATTTTTTAAATCAGTAGAATAAAAAATTTGAAAAAAATTTGAATTAAAAAAAATTTGAAAAATCATGCTAAATTTCATTTGCAAAAATCCTTTTCAGATTTTGAGCCTTCAATCAAAAGTTATGGACAAAATTTAAAGTGGGGTAGCAAAGAACATTTTCTTTGACATTTTTGAACATCCTCTTAGAATTTTGTTCATGAATTTTGTTTAGAGACTCAAAATACCAAACAAAATTTTAGAGATGAAAGTTGTCTTGGTTTTTCAACTTTTATAGTTCAAAATTTTGTGAAAAAAGTTATTTTACTATATCTAAATGCTGCCAAAGTCTATTGAGTCTAAATACTACCAAAGTCTATTGAGTTGAATGAACAAAAAAATTCAAATGGATAAGTAAAAAAAAACTTTTACATTGTACATGCAATTGCATGGTGGTTTGATGGTTGGGGGCTTGGGCCTTTGACCACAAGGTCTTGGATTTGAACACCTTTTGAACCCGCCTACATATGTGGCAGGTTGCTTATGTGGCAATTTTTCTATGGCTAGATTTTAATGAATTGTTTTTTCATTTGACCAAATTAATAAAAATATCAATATTTTTTTGTTAAATATTGTTTAAATCAACATGACCTTTTGAAAAACAATATCAAGATTTTCTTGTTGGATTCTTGTTGATTTGGTTGCATATTTTCTAGTAGTGAATTGACATGCAAATAACTAATGTAACTGCCTATCCAAAGATCTTAATTCCCAAAGTTGAAAAATGCCTCCATTTTCCAAAGTTGAGTCAAAACTATACTAACCATATTAAGTAGGTCCCAAATTTTTTATTCTTGAGTTCTAACTTTAGATATTATAATCTCACAATCTACACAGTCAAATGGGATGAAATTTTTCTATACACTCCTAGAAAATTAAGTGCAAATTTGAACAATTAAAATTTCGAAAAATATTTATATATTTTAACTATACTCAATACAATAGAAAATGGCAATTTTAGATACTTTTGTACAAAACACCTCCAATTCTTTGGAAATTAAAGTTGTATTAGGATCTTTAACCCTAAAACATGTAAGAGGAGGTTTTGAGTTAGGAATGCTAGTATGTGACCTTGTGAGCGTGAGCCTCTGAGCCTCTAAGCGCGTGAGCTTGTGAGCCACTATTTTCTTTTCAATTTAAGGGGTGTAATTTTATTGAAGATCTATGACCGTGGAATTAGATATAACGATTTACAGTCCGGATGAACAACAAATGAATATGCCGCTACGCAATTTTATACCAAAAAATTGAACAAACAAATTTCTAAAAATTGAGATATAGTCAAAATAGATAGTATTTATAAGCAAACACGTAATGACAATAAGTGTAGTGATTTAGGGTGTGTCACTATGAAGCATATAAATGAAAAATTGCAATACACATAACACCATCATAGGGGTGACATTTATAATGTCTAAAATAGAAAGAGCAACAAACATGGGCCGTAGAGGCTAAATATAAATCTTGTGACAACAAAAGTTGTAAAACATTACAAGCACTAAATCATAAACAATTTTTTTGAATGAATAAGTGATAAATGTAGTCTTCATCACAAACCTTCATATAAATTTAAAGGATGAAAATAGTCCACCTATTTTATATTATTTTATTTTTATAAATTAAAAAAAAAAAAAAAAAAAAATATTGAACATGGAATATTTAAAATAAACATAGTAGTCATATATTACACACCAAATAAATGTATTAATCCCAAGTGAGCTAAAATTAACGACCATTTTTTAAATCGATGTTCTTTTTTATGAATTTTCTTTTTTCAAATTTTCTTTTATTTCAAATAAAAATAATTTCTAAAAAATAGAGTATATAATGATCCAATGGTAGTAGTTTCATTGAATTCTAAGTTAATCTCTGCTTTGTAGAATTTTATAAAGTTCAATGCTAGAGTAGGCTGAGTAGTAGAGTGTGATTTAAGAGTTAAGACTCATAATTTAGTATTCAATTTGGGCATAACCTTAAGTTCTAGGTCACTGAATATAATTGTTACCACATCATACATAGGCAAATTCAATTTGAGAAACAAGACAATAGAAATTAAATACCAAATCATGAAAACAAACTTAGATATCATCTAACTCAGATGCATTGAGTTCAAAATAAAAACATACTCTAGGATCATAAGATCTACAAGGTGATAGAGAACATGAAGATGAATCAAATGAAGCATTAACATAAGTTAATGCAAAATCTTCAACATAAATAGGGAGGCCACGAGGACTAAGAGAAGGACTTCTTAGAAATTCAATGTGCTGATAAAAATGCAAGGTCAGCCTTGGTGATGGAGTCATCCAACTGCAAGCAATAAACTATATATTAGAGTATGTAGTAGTAAATTAAATTACAAAATATTGAATTTATAACTAAAGTGTTGAAAATGAAAAACAAAAAATAGAACTTACTCACATAAGTCAAGCAATGCAACGTCTTTAATTGGAGAATCATCATCAATCTCCATACCATCGCATGAATTAGTGAAATCAAGAATTTTGAAGATGCTTATAGGTGTTTGAAGAGGCTTTACGGTACATCATCAAAGAGTTTGGCATCACTTTCTAATGCTAAAATATGGCGATTAGAGGAATGAGCCGCTTTAATGGAAGAACCTACATGAAACATAATACAAAAATTATAAAAACATCAAAATTGAAGTATAGACAAAAAAATTAAACAAAAAATAGAAAAAATATATAATTCAAAATTATAGATAATAATACCTATAGAGGCATTCATGTCTACTACAATGTCACCTATAGGACTCAAGCCATGAACAAAAAGCTTCATTAGAACCTTTGACTTCTCCTTAGCAACCCTCCAGGGCTTGTCATCTTCCTTTCTACATAATTGAAGTGTTGTAGTAATGGAGTTGAAGAGGACGTTGTTTGTAGCTAAATCAACCTCAGAATGGAGGGATCAATAGTAATCACAAGCTCCTAAGGTTGCCTTGCAATGGGGGAGGCAAATGATTGAACCAACAACAAAGCCTTAAACTTCAAAATCTGGAAATCAAAATCAAATTCAAAAATTAGAAAGTACATAAAAAATTTAAAGAAATGCAATAAAAATTGAATCAATGCTAAAAATAAAAATTTAAAATTGGTACTTACATTTTTAGATGGATTAATAGGATTTGCCAAATATAAGCAGTTGTTGAAGGAGACTAATGACCTATTCAAAAATGATCCTATTAGTATAATAAGTTCATTCCAAGGGAGATGGTCAGATAGAGAATCTTTGCTAATAGGTACTATATATAAAATTAAAATATTTCAACTTAAATTCAATAACCCAACTTGGAATTCCAACAGACTTCACTACAATGACACATACAACTCCAACTTAAAGATTACTACTATGACACTGCAAACTCAATTAGGCTCATAATGTTAACTCTCACATTAACATAATAATTCAAATTGATAAGTACAATTTCAAGTACCATATTTCACCACACTGAAAACATCCATTTGGAATCGAAGATTTTTATTTTTATTTTTATTTTATTTTCCAAATTGGTGGCCAAATCACTGTTTACAAATTGTCATTTAATTCTTCCTCTCATAAGCTTTTACCACTAAATTCTCACACAGTTCTTCCTTGAATGATCACTCTTTCTGCCAACTTCATCATCAGAACACACGACCAAACTTTCCAATTAGAACACTAACATTCTTCATCTCAGATTCTTCTCCAATTAGGATCAAAAATGTCTTTCCACCATGTGTACAACATCAAATTTAAATCTCCATCTTAACCATAAACTCTTTAACTTTCAGTTCTTCCCAATTATGACACAAAACATCTCATTCAACAAATATACTAACCACACTTCACACTTCCAATTAATTCACGCACACAACATTCAACTTGGACCTTACACACACTAACAAAAGCAAATACATAACACAAATTGGCTAGGACACGACTGGCACTCCATCAGAAGGTGAAGAAAATTGAGAGAGAAAACACACCTAATAGGAACCACAAGGTAGCGGTTACCAAAAGGGTAAGGAGGACGACCTAACCACCTACAACTACCAACTAGGAAATTAATTGACAACTGAATACAACTACACAACATTCATTCCTCCCTTACTACATTCAATTTTCTTCCAACTATGCTTGACCAACTAGACACAATGCCAACTAGGACTAAAAATTCACTTGATACCCCTTTTACACACCTTAGCCAACTGGATAGACAAATTGACACCCTCCAAATTGGGCAATTGACCTGACTATAATCCTCTTTTTTTTTATTAGACATACATAAAAAAGACTCCACTCCAACTAGCTAGATCAAAGCAACTCAACAAAATGACCCAATTGGACTCAAACTTAACAAACAAACTGTCAAAATTTGGTAAAACACTCAAAAATTTAATCCAAAATTACATAATTTATAGTCCAATTGGCTATCTACAACAGTTATTGATGGTCCACTCATCCTTGATCTTCAACTTGTAGTTTTTGAAGAATCTTGCCACTTTTGTCTTCATTGCAGAACCGTCAAGATAAAATAAAAAGAATGCTCCATCATCATGAAGATAAGTAAGAGAGAATGCCATCATTATGATAAAAAAAACTTGGAATGTTGGCATTCCAATGCGGAATTTGAGATGGTGGATCTAAGACCCTTGGAATTGGAAGACCATCCAGATATTCTGCAATGATAAGGTCTACTACAGGCCTTCTTTGCAATTTGCCATCAAAAAAGAACTCTCTGCCTTTACTAACCTATAAAGTTAAATTTCAAAAAATTCATGTTAATTCATAATTGAAGATGTTAAAGTTACAAAATATTATGAATTAGAAGAGATGAATTTTATACAATATGTAAGATTTTATAACAATAAAGCATGAAAAAATAATGCACACATTGAATCTACCTCCAAACATGTAGTAATACCTTGACAAATTGATGCACTTGTAAACTTACATTTTAGGAAACCAATTTAAAAAAAACACTTGTTGGAATGTTATTAATTTATTTCATCACATGGATACCATTATTAATACAATGCAATACAAAAAAAAATTTCATAAGAGTATTTAGAATAGCAAAAAATATTTAATTTTTTTTCTATACAACCAATAATAAATGGTTTAAAGAAATGGGCAATTGCAAGAAAGACTTGTATTATTTTTTGTTGCAAATTGTCTCTAAGAATGATTTTTAAGCTCAACTTTAGGAGTAATGATCAAGTGTAGCTTACATGAACTGTGGATATTGTTATTGTAGGAATGTGGATATAAACATTTAAATTTTAAACAATTTTTTTAGTTTAAGAAAAAAAAAATTGGTAAAAAATATTGATTTTTTGAAAACATGTCACTCTTGTAATTCTAGGGCCCATTCTAAGAATTTGAAGTTGAAATTTTAAAGAAATATTTTGCTAATAAACTTTAAAGTATTGTAAAATGAAATTCTAAAAAAATAGATTGCTAGATTTTATAGAGTGTAGAAATCTAAAAATTTATTTTCCTTTAGCATATATTTTCAAATATAAAAAAATCATTTTAGTGATTATCAAGGATGCAACCATCTTCATAGAGTTATTATAAATGTCCAAAGACTTATTTTCTTGAGATTTTGTACTTTTTGAGTTTTCTTTACTTAAAAAATGATTTTGCACTTGATCTTTTGTGTGTAAAATCTTTTAGAAGTTAAAACATTAAACATTTATAATAAAAAAAAATCTAATTTTTTTCTAATTTAAAAAATGCAACAAATAGAAACATAGTCAAAGTGTCATCTATCAAATTATTTTGTAAAAATATAATAACCATTTCATGATTGAATATTTTGGTAATGATAGCAGTATAGCACAAGATGAACATTTCAAGGCTATCTAAAATTAATTTTATGGCAAGAATAATATTCTACATATTTCTATGATTTTTTGAAAATATCTAAATTGCATATTTGGTGCGCCATTGGACATAATCTGGTTGAACTCAGTTATAGTGGATATTCAAATTTGAACATGGTTTTAATTATAGTTTATGATCTTACAAACTAGAGTTCACTTCAATTGCATATAATACATAGGAATATCTTGTAGTTAGAATGTGCACATCTAACAACATTATAAATATGATGTTCATCAAGAAATCAGAGTTTAAGGAAATTCCATTTGAAGACATATAAGGGACATTGTGGGATAACATGATTCTTTAAAAGGACGATAAGTATACCACATTTGTAACCAATTAATACAATTGGAAATTCTAACATAGATGTTGGATATTTGATATTTATATTGCACCTACATCACAACAGTTTTATGCTTTAAATCCATCAATATAGTATTAATCCAACTTTCTTCTAAGTTGTTCCTCGAGTTATGTCTCAATCAATTTGGTGCTAAAATATGGAATTGGTTGCCTTCTTGGCATTGTACATTCCAACATGCCAACAACAAAAACATGTTTTCTTTCTGTAGGAGTTTTTACTTGGCAATTTTGAAGCCTAAAATTAGCTACATCAAAAAACTTATCTTGATTTTGGTCTACCACTTCTCTTTAGATATCAAATTTATTAGCTACCATGTGGTGTATCTCATGTTGTTTTGTGAATTCTCTAATGTAAACAAAAGTAATTGTAGATCATAAATAAAAATGCTCTTTTTGAGTGAATGACTGTAACGGCCACTTCATACTAAGGTAGTAGCATCCATACCCTCATTGTATCCATAACCGTCTCTTCTAAAATCTTGAAAAATCCTAAGAATTAAATAGATGTGATTACAAGGATGTACTACCTCTAAATATTAGACCCTAGTGTCAATATTAGGTGCATTTATAGTCAACTCTTTAAAAATTTACAACTTATACTCATAGTGTCCAATTATTACATTTGAAAGTGCACACGAATTATTTTTCTCTTGGCTAGTATGTTCCAATAATTTATTGGATATCTATTAATAGCCATCATGTCCAAACCCCTTAAATTCTTAGTTACAGATGTTGCTACCTTTTGTCCTAAGTCCCATCAAATTCTCAAAATCTACATACTTATGAATAGTGGGAGTACATTTTAGACAAGAATCAGTAGGTGTCAATTTGAGGAAGGTGTTGGTTTTAGGTGTAATTACCTTATAAAGAATTTCAAGACAGTGATCCGTTGCAGCCATACCAAGCCTTGGGGTGAAAATTTAGACCTCTGTCAACAAGTCTCATGCTTGCCTGCAAATGAGAGGCACTTCGCAGCTGTAATTGAGTAAAAAATTCTTGCACTATTTCTTGCAATTGCGAAGTTTGGACAGAAACGACTCTTGAAATCAAGCTTGGACTCGGTTTTCATCAGCTAACAATTGATTCTCACACACTGTTCTTAACACGTGTCAATTTTGTTCAACTGGCGTGATTCAGAGTGCCAAAATAGTGACATTCAAAAACAAAAAGAGCACTAAAAACTTGAAAACCTTTTGGGATAACAGATTCCTGTCTGTCTGGAAAAGAGTCAATGTCATGAAATGCCCACCGATAATATCAATTTTTTGTGAAATCTATAGTTTGGCGAGCTTTGTGCAACTGAATGTCTCAATTTTGGCACTCTAAATCGCTCCTGAATGTAACAAAACTGATGATTCTTTGTGCGCAATTTGGGGATGGAAAATGACCTTTATGAACACATTTGTATTGGTAACTTACAAGATAAATAGACGCTCAGCTCAAGCACATTTTCTTCATGAATTCTAACATTGTTTTCTGGAAGAATAGAGGCTTGAATTTAGCAGAACTTACAAGTACACAATCAGTGCGAATAATCAGTGGCCCTTACTACTGAGTGTTGGTGCAGGAATAGATCTTCAAACTGCCCTGCTATTTATTTTTGTATCACAATCTCTGCGATTCTATGGTACAGGAGGCTTGCGTAATGATATTAGAACTTGAAATACGGTTTCTGTTTCCAGAAAATCTAATGGTTTCTTCGATTTTTGGATTGCCCACAATTAAAATTAAAAATTAAAATTCTGCCAAGAATCAAGTTCAAGAAGTGGAGGCAGTTTTGTGAACCATTTGAAACAGAATTTTTGCTGTGAAAAAGTGACCGGCTTGAAACCATGAAAATCATGCAAACAATCATGATAATCAGAAGACAAACACGAAACTTCGTGAACAATGGGAGTGGCAACAAATTCGAGGCTTATGGTGCCATGAAGGTAACGTGGCATTAAAGAAGAGAAAATTTTGTCAATTATGTTAAATTGTGAAACCCTACATGTATTTAGGGGGTTTAGGGTTTAGATGCTGTTTGCTGAATTTCACAAGATTGGCACTTTCCATACGCCTGTCCACAGCCTCAAGATCTTTACTTCTCCTAGATTTCTGAGCTCTGGGAACTTGAATTTCACCACTCGGGGTGCTCTAAATTTTTTTATTTTAAACAAGTTTGAACGTCTTCCTTTAATGCCCAGTCACTCTTCCATTCCGTTCAACTTTGGATGCAGACTAAATCCCATGTGCTGGCCACTCCAGGTAGATTCTACAGCAGCAACTTTGCAGACGCACAATCAATGTCCATGTTATGACTTGAATTTCGCAATTTCATAAATAAAAAAGTGCAGTTCCAAACTGCAGTATCTCCAGTAGATTCCAGGCAGGGACTTGGCTTGACATGAATGTCCTGTAGCATTGTCGCACACGCTTCCTCTTCACAGTGAAATTTGCTCACGCTTCGATTCACACAGGTCTGCATTCAAGGCGAAGAAATACTTTAGGCGCTTGTAATACGAAGAAAGTGAGTTGCTTCCGCTTCTGCTCACGCACGACCTTGTAAATGAAAATGACCTTTGAATTCTCATCACGGCCGTTTTGAAGGCTATAATTTGTAGATCAGAAGGGATGAGATTTTTATGAACATTTAAGTTACATTTTTATAGCAGCTAGTTTCCAGCAGATTGACACGTTAATTATTGTGCTGTGATTCCTACTCATTCCTTCAAGTTGATTGACAAGATTCCTCCAACTGGGTGTGAGAAAAGTACTACTAAACTTATGTCTGTAAAACTGGAAGACGGCGATTGCAAGAAATACCTGTACGTTACATACTCATTTTAGTTACAAGTCTGAGGTAGTGTTTTTGCAATAACTTTTGCATTATAATCTTGGAAGGACAAGTTTGTCACCATGGAAGTCATTCATTTTGACACCATGCAAATCATTTGCTTAAAAAACCCCAAGCAAGCGGTTATTTTTTGGAGCAAATTTTTTCTGAAAACCAATGAAATTTTGGACATGGAATAGTTGGCAAAACATTCTTGTTTTGTAGTGGATAAAACCGCTAATTTGCTACCAAATCTTGGGACAGTATTGCACTATTTTGGATGAATGTACATTGTTTCAGATGAACAAAATAAAATTTCATCCATATGTTGCAAGTTTCATCCATTTTCTGGATGGATGTAACTAGCTTCATCCTTCCAATGATTACCGCTTTCTGCACTGCCTAAAAGAAAATGAAAAAGAAAAAGAAACTTGAAGCAGAGAGCACTCATTGGAGGTCAAACTGCTTCTACAAGTTAGACCGCCCTTTCCACACAAAATTCCAAAGCGGATGAACATCGGCCTACCTCACATAGAAGGATTCTCTGTCGCAGTACTGTCGCACACTTATTAGTGTCTGCAGCGACGACGTGACAATCACTCCATGGATTTCAGTTTTAAACATGATTGGAAACGACTGTTGTTTCAACCTGCCAATGATCGATGCTTTCAGTCCGAATGCCGTTTCATTGTTTCAACACCCTTCCGTACATTTTTCTGCGCACTCAGTACGTAGAATACTAGGAACACATAGATCTATTTATTTTTTTTCCAGAATCCCGATTTGAACTTGCTGTCTAGAATCCCGATCTGAACTTACTTGCTTTCCAGACGGAAATCATTCAGGTGTTTGCTACTGGGCGAGGTAACCCTAACTTAATGGTCGGAGGCTAGCACCCAAATCTCTTTCGAAAAGCTCCATCCTAGCTAGCTGTACTTTCAAAGTTCGTGCCGATGGATCAAGGTCTCGATCTCCTAGTCCTCCGATCGAATTGGTTGTCGGTGTGTGTGCCACGTCTCATGTGTAGGGCAGATTGACTATGATTTGCTTTTCGAGATTTTACTCCCAATCAGGCAGTTTTCCAGCTTCGACTGATGTTTCGGAGACACTGACAGTCTCAGTTCAATTGAGAAACAACATGGGTAGCGACACTGGTTACTTTGTCGTAATATACAGTAGTGCAGCTATATGACAGAAATTTACCGAAGCTGCACCATTGTAGGGCAAATTAGTGGAAAGTTGAAATATTACTGTGTTTGTTCCAATAACAACAACAATAAAATTTTGTGGTGAAGCTCATTTAATTTCTAGGTGGTCACCGCTGATTTCCTCCACACATTGGAAGGGCAAATCAGTGTAGCAAGATAAGCTACTCACTGATTAGCTACAAAATTAGAGAATCGCCACAGAATATGCCAATGTGAAACCTGGTGAGTAATTCCCAGGGTTTATGAAACGAAACATTGATAGTGTAGTGGCAGTAAAACCAAGGGTCCACATCCATGAGTGACACCATCTTCTGATTCTTCTCTAATTAGTGATTAACCCCTAAAGTGTTTTATGTCAAAAACCACTCAAAACTACCACTTCTGTTGCATTCACTTAAAAAAAGCCAATTTAAAAAATAAAAAAATTAACCATAGGATCTTGTACTTAAATTGTCTGAGATCATGTAGTAAAAATTTCATCAAATTTGACCATACGGATTGGAAGATATTAGCATTCAAAATTGGACAAAAAGTTTTTTCTTGAGAAGATGCTTAGCCCCTAAAGCCCCGCTTGTCCCCTCAGGGGACAATTTGGGTCCGGGTAGGTTTCTATTGTCTCAATTTGAAGTGAATTTTTTTGAGATTTTTTGAGGTTGTGTAGCTTTGCAAGAGCTTTGTGGATATATAATTTTTGTTTCAATCGGATGCCGGATGAAAAAGTTATGGCAAAATGAGCAAGAAATAGAGATTCTCGGGCAGCCCCCAAAAAATTACAAAAAGTCAAAATAATTTTTTTTGAATTTTTTTTCTAAAAGATTATGTTTTTACCTATACGTGAAGCTTTGATTCAATCTATTTGGACTAAGGATGAGAAAGTTATGGACAATCTTAGTTTTTCGGGCAATTTAAGCATCTTCTTGAAAAAAAACTTTTTATTCAACTTTGAATGCTAATATCTTCCAATCCGTACGGTCAAATTTGATGAAATTTTTACTACATGATCTCAGACAAGTTAAGTACAAGATCCTACGTTTAAATTCCCCCCAAAACAAAAAAATTGGTTTCCTTAAGTGAATACAACAGAACTGGTAGTTTTGAGTGGTTTTTGGTAGAAAACACCCTCGGGGCTTTAGGGGTTAAATTGTCCGAAAAAATTAAGACTGTTGTCCACAACTTTCTCATCCCTAGTCCAAATAGAATGAATCAAAGCTACACGTATAGACAAAAACATAATATTTTAGGAAAAAAATTCAAAAGAAGGTATTTTGACATTTTGTAATTGTTTTTGGGCTGCCCACCAATCTCCATTTCTTGCTTATTATGCCATAACTTTTTCATCCGGCATCCGATTGAAACAAAAAAATAATGTATCCACAAAGCTCTTGTAAAACTACAAAACCTCAAAAAATATCAAAAAAATTCACTTCAAATTGAAACAATAGGAACCTACCTAGACCCAAATTGTCCCCTGAGGGGACAAATGGTCCTTTAGGGGTTAATAGTAATTGTTATATAGCTTCATAATTTAAAAAAGATATCTTAATATTTTGTATTAAAATATTTTGATTTTTTTGTCTTTCAGCCTACCTTCTCCAAGTCTTCTGATTTTGTAAAAAAAATGGAATACATAACAAGTAGCTACTCCACTTAAGAGGCGGATTCTGTCCTTAGTTGGCATTTTCAAGTATAGTCATGCGCTACTGTCCTCACATTCAATGTATAGTGGATACCCCCCATAACCAACACTTTTTGCTATTGTGCCTAGTTACTATTATTAGAATGATCAAATTTTCATATTTTCTTATTGACAAGTGAAAAGAGGTTTCAACGCACCAAAGAACGCCACATTTGGATACAATGTGCAAAAGTTATGAAGGATCAAATTTTTTGGGGGTAGATGTACCCAGATTAACAATGGCAGCTTTAGGTAGGTTGCTGGGGTGTATCCACCTTTAATGTAGTTTACTGGTCATTAAAAAAAACTCTCTCTCCCCGCCCCCCTTTTGTATTCAGAGCCAGTAAATTATTACTAATACCCAAGTAACTCTCCAATATTCATAAATCCATGCTCCACAATAAGGTAGCCTACTCGTAAAGTGACCTTTTAAGAGCTGATTGCATTTGAGGGGAAGCTTAAACTCTATGAAACAATTTCCAGTAAATTTTTGTAAGAAGAAAAATGGAATTGCCATCTTCATATTGTTTCATATATTTTAGATCCAAGTTGTTAAATCTTTTTTGGACCTTCATAGAATTAAGTTCGATATGAATTTTTGAAGTTGAAACACAATGGTCACTAAAAGTGAATAAATGACCACCTCTTGAAATGTACACTATTGGTTACATAATTAGAGAAAAAAAAATGTATTTATATGTTAGTGGCTACTTTTAGAGTAAGATCCCCTTTAGAGTAGCATCGCTTTTATATTTTTTGGACCTTTGTAGAATTAGTTATCAATTTCTGAAGTTCTAAACATCATAATATTGTTCACCAATGCTAGAGGGGCCCCTTTTGCTTCCCTAGAAAGCCAGATCCCTCCAACGTGAAGTCAAACACATTAACCACTCATATTTCCTTAGGCTTTGACACAAGTGGCTTGAACATACATTAACCCTTAAGCGCTCCAAGGTCCATATTCTGGACAATGAATAGAGGGCTTGTAGGTGTTATTTTGTCCAACAGCTAACTGCTCATTCATCCATTGTAACACTTGAATTGTGAAAAGACAACCTTTCTTATTGACCAATTTCATGAAATTTCGATAAATGATATAATTTATGTACAAAAATAAATGCAAAAATGTGCAAAAATTCCAAAATGGATTGAGGTATTAAGGCGTTGAGCCAGCCCATTACTCTGACTACATTACAACTTAATGTAGACCAAGAATCCAGGGAGGGACTATACCTTCTTGAAGGAGGAAGCTTTCTTGTCAATTAACCTTTAAACGACGAGCCGATCACTGTAGAAATCATCTGTTTGGGTACCGTGTGAATTGTTGGCTTAAAAAAATGAAAAAGTACTCATAACAAAAGAAACTACTATAGAAGACCTTCCCTTTTCACACAAAATTTGGAGGATGAATAGTTTCACTTTCTGTCCTCTAAGCGGGAAAGTCGATTCTTTGTCATTCATTGGCCAGAAAAAGTCCTTGGCGTTGTTTATAGGTTAATAACAATGTTATGATGACCACCTCTTGAAATGTGTGTACACTAAATATTGATTACGTTGAAGAAAGCAAACTGTACATGAGTTAGTGGTTGCTTTTTGAGCAAAGCTCCTTTTAGAGCACCGCCTAACAAGTTCCTTTACACGAGTTTCATACCTTGCAAGGCTCTTCCAACTGGACATGAGAATCGCGTAAGAAAGTGAACCGTAGCCAATAATGCAAGCAAAAAAGTCCACGGGCAGTGCAAAGGCCGGATACCCGAGAAAGATTACCGCAAAGAGCGCCTCCATTACGAAACCGAGGCTGGTTTCTTCGACGTTCAGAAAGTCTGCCTGGCTGGTGCCCACATGGGGCCTGGAGTCCATCCCACTCACTCGAAGGAGCTACGTAACCGCAGCAGCAGCAGTGAGCCGCTTCCTCGAGACGCCAACAACAAAAAATCTCACGTCAATGTCACCGTGATTCTACACAAACAAAAAGTCAGTGACCCACTCAGGTGAGCCTAAAGGCACGCAGGCTATGATACGTAAACTGCACTCTCCAAGTCGCTGTGAAATCCAGATTCCAAGAGTCAGTTTCTGGCTGTCGGTCGGGCACTTGCAATGAACCACATGGATGGTGTCAATAATCGAACTCTCATATGAGAAAATTGAAACCACTGTTTGCATTAATAATTTGTAACCGGTCACTGTTTGCGTTTATAATTTGAAACCTGTTTGAAAAATTGGTGTCGTTTGTGACGAATGCTACCTTTGGAACTTCAAACTGACGAGAGGTATGGAGTAAGCTAGCTTCGAGATTGAAAAGTCTATATTTAAGGGTGAGGCTTACATGTGAAGTTGACTAAAAGACAAGAATAGTTCTACTGATCATTGGTCAGCGTGGAAGTAAGGAGAACGAGTTCCACCCATATCAATGCATTTTGCACTGTAGAAGAAACATAAAATTGTGCTTTCTATATTTGGATATTGGTGAATGCATGCACCTACATATTGATAAATGTAAGTGGGAGGTCCCTTAGTCAAAAAGAATGATACACATGTCCTTGTAGATGTGGTGGATTCCACACTATAGAAGAAACGTAAAAGTGTTTTCTATATTAGGGTATCGGTGAATGCACCCACCTATCGATACCTTTAAAGAGGCCCTAAGTATGTCAAAAAGAATGATACCCATGTCTTTGTAGATGTAGTGGATTCTAGATGTAGTGGATTCCACACTACAGAAGAAACGTAAAAATGTTTTCTATATTAGGGTATCGGTGAATGCACCCACCCATCAATACCTTTAAAGAGGCCCTAAGTATGTCAAAAAGAATGATACCCATGGAGTAGTTGCAAGAAACACCTGCTGTTTTCAGGCCAAAATGGCTTCAGTATTGGAGTACTATGACCTTTTGGAATACATTTTTTTTAAATAAAATAAAAAATATATAATATGTAAAGCTTTTAAAATAGTATATGGGTGAAAATTCAGGCCTAAAAAAATTTATCCCTAAAAGTCATGCACAAAAAAAGCGTGATGGAAAAATTCAAGAAAATATATACTTTTGAATTTGATTTTTAGAAATTAGTAAAAAAATTCAAAAAATTCTCAAAAATAAAGCCATTTTTACTAACATTAAGATTCTTCTTCTCAACCATTTTTATCTTGGGAAAAACAAAATTGTGTTCTTTGCGCGTGCACAAAGGTAGTGCACTTTGAGCACATGTGGAAGGTGGAAAATTTACTATTTTAAAAAAATCCTTTGTGAGCTTGAGTAAATTTAGTACAAATCCTTATATCCCAATTAAAAGCTTCAAAATTGCATTTTTGGATCAAAAATAAGACTAAAAACCTCCAAAATGACCAAGGTAGACATCCAATCAGGGGTAGTTTAAAAATAGTAAGTAAATTTTTTTAAATTGAAAAAAATTCGAGAATGTTTAAAACTAGTACATGTACCTTCCCTTCAAACGAAGCATATGCCACAAAAGTTATGAGCCAAAAACCACTTGTTCGAGACCAAGGGGACAAGAAATAGGACAAGTGTTTCTTGCAATCATCCCATGACATAATAGATGTGGACATGTGGTGAATTCCACATTGTAGAAGAAACATAGAAGTACTTTCTATATTTGGATATTGATGAATGCACCCACCCATCCATATATGTAAAGAGGTCCTAAGTCAAAAAAAATGATATCCTTATAGATGTAGTGAAAGGGGTGATTGTAGGTTAGAGTAAGGACAAACTGATATGTTTGTATTGGGAGTCCTACCAATTAGGGATCGACGCAAGGGTTGTCTTGGTATAATATAAGATTATCTCACAAGTCTAGACTTCTCCAAGATTTGAGATTTTTTTAATACTCCCTTTGTCCCCAACTGGTCTTCTTGACCTTGAATCTCAGCTTGGGCTTCAATCTCTATCTACTTCATTTATTCCCATTAAAATCTCTCTCATAACTACCACGAGCCCCTGTATTCCCACATCACAACGTGCAAACGGAATATCATTTTGGAACAAAAAAATGGAAGGAAACCGAAAGATCATTTTGGAAAGGAGGAAATATACATTAGAATTCCTTACAACAAATAAGGTTGTCAAAGTTTTGTGTTTAGTGACAAGCCAAACTTGTTAGACTAAGTACCTAGAGCTCTCAAAACTACAACTAGTATAAATACAATTGGACCTCCTAAATGGAAAAGCTATATAGTATAAGGTCAATTTCGTTAAATTGAAAATATTCCACAAGCCAAAAATTGTGACACATATCTTCACATAGGCCTAATTTCATTCCACAAACTAAAACATGTTAAGATTTTGGTTCTAGGCTACAAAGAAAATTCCCTACTGTAGAAATAGAACACAAAAATTTTAGCTCTACATTCCCTACTATGGGAATAGAGCACTAAAATTTCCAATGTGTTCTTAAATAAACTTTTAAGTTGAAGTATGAATGAAATGGAAGGAAAAAATATATTGACAACAATTCTAAAATGGAATTGAAGTATGTAAATCCTAACGTTCAAGTTTTTATAGCAAATAATCTACATCCTTAGGAAGTTAAGATGTTTTTGTTTTGAGAAATTGTATAAATTTAGTTTCAAAACAAATCTTATACATTATTTTTTCAAGAAGATTTCCTAATTGCCTACAATACAAGGCACCTCATAACTTTTACATCACTTATCCAAATAGAATGAATCAATGTTCTTTTTGATAGACATAAATATATTCTATAAGAAAAAAAAATTGAGTTTTTGCATTTTATTTTTGTTTCTTGGAGTCGAACATTCAACTGTACTTACGTGGATATATCTTTTTCTCCAAGGCACCAAATGAATCAAAAAAGTACACTCCCATGTAGATTGCAAATTTTTAAACTTTGAAGAGTATTAAAAAAATTATAGTAAAATGTGACATCAACACATCATAGGAATTGGCTTGAAATCCTATAAAACCTACTCCAAGACTTAGAACTTTCTTATAATTGATACTTCTTACATTTAAAATTTTTTTTTTTCCCTAATAAAAAGCAACATATAGAATGTCAATTTTATTAAGTTGGTGATATTCTGCCACAATAGAGTTTTAAGAAGAGTTTATCACCAAGGTAATGATTCAAAATTTGTCATTTAAGTGGTATTCTACGTGAAGGTCAAATTCAATATAAATTAAGACATTTTAGTAAAAAAGTATTACATGACATCTTGTGATTGGGGCAAGATGACATGGACTTATCAAATCCGACATGGAAATTCTATTTTGACACTTCTCTACCAAATTTAACATTCACGTACAATAGTAGTTCAATTGAGATGATAAATTTCATTTCATTTTCTATGTGGTAAATTTTTAAGTCCTAAAGTTCCAAATTCATTTTTTTGTCAAAAGACTCAAAATCCCTGAAAACTATCATTTTCAATTAAAAAATAAAATAAAAAATAAAAAATAATTTTTTTGCATTCATTTGCAAGATTTTTACTATACTAGTAAAAGAATGTTTGGAAGAAATTTCAAAAACTTTGACCATATCAATAATAAGATGTAAATATTTAAAGTGAAGAAAATAATTTTTTTTGCTCCTAGCTTGACTAGATTAGAAGGCTTTGAATCCTCTTAACTTAAAATTTTTGTACTACAAATTGTGAATTAACAAAATTTCAAAAATTGAATTGAAAATTCAAGACCCTCCACCCTCGATTTTCATTTCTTTTTAAATTGTTAAGTTGAAGTAGTATGAGATAGAAGGAAAAATTAAATTATTGATAGCTGAAGATGGAATAGGAAACATATTAATCCCAATAGTGAAATTGTTCTAAAAAAAAAATTAAACCACATGCAACTTCTTTTTCTAAAACTATTAAAATTGAATTTTGAAAGAAAATTTAATACATTATTTTCTCAAGAATTTGCTAACAAAACAAGAAGCTTCTTAACTTTCACATCATTTATCCAAATGGAATTAGTCAAATATTTCCACATAGACAAAACTACAATCTATATACTAAATTCAAAACATTCAAAATATTCAAATTTTTTTGGATTTTTTTGTTTACCTGCCCAAGTTGCTTGTTTAGTGTTTGGAACATATTGTGGCACAACTTTAACTCCCAGGTACTTCAATTATTTCAATTTTTTTCAAAATTTATTCAATAGGTGAAACTGAATTTTGAATATATGTCACACGTGCGGTTTGTGTGGGGTTTAGTACTATCGAGTTCCTTTTGTGAAGAGTTACATCATCAATTTGGGTACACTAGCTCTTCAATAGGAATACAACTTTCCAAGAGAGGGATTTCCAAAAACATGTTCTCCCGCATGTTCTAAGTGTATTTTGCATTGGCTTAAACTATGCTATATTCAAGTTGAATATATATGTTGAATTAAAAATATTTTTTCAATTCTAGTTTTGATCTTCCTTCTTTGTTCCTTGTTGGCAATGATGGCCACTTTTAAATAAATTTTTAAAGTATATTTCCTACTTTTCAAAAATGGAAATGTGGAAGTCCCATTTTCTAGCATAAATTTGAGCATGTGGCTCAAAATAATATTTTATAGTACATACTGCCTCCTATATGTCAATATGAATTAATCTTTATGGCAAACTAAGTATTTCCATACATCCTTGTCATTCAATGATATGGGAAAATTTCATTAACCCTTAAAGTCCGAAGGCCTTTTTTCCATCAAAAAACATTCAAAATTGTCGTTTCTATAGCAAAGAGCAAAAACAAAATCATTTTTTTTTTCCATATCTAACTGTAGAATCTTGTAGCATAGTAGGAGAAGAATGTGGAAGAAATTTCACAAACTTTGACTGTGTAGATTGCAAGATACTTGCATTTAAAGTGAAGGAAACAAGTTTTTTTGCATCTTGCTCAACTAGACTTAGTTTTCATTAATTGAAATTGTTAAGTAGAAGTAGGTTTAAGATTGAAGGAAAATCTAAATTGTTAATAGCTCTAAGATGGAAATGAAGTATACTAATCTCAATGGTTAAATAGTTGTAGAAAAAGATCTTAACTTCATGAATTTTATTTTTTGAAAAATTGTTAAAATTAAGGTCATAAATGAATCCTCTAAGGTTTTTTTCTAAGAAGATGCTTTGATTGCCCGAAAAACAAGATTGTCCATAACTTTCACATAACAAATCCAAATGGAATAGATCAAAGCTTCCTATGTACATAAAAATATAATATATACAAAAATTAATTAAATTTTACTTTAAGTTTTTTTGAAGTTTTTTTTTGCCCATTGAACTAAAAAAAGGGCTTTTTATGCCATAGCTTTTGCTCACAGGTTCCAATTGAAATAAAAATTATGGTTTCGGAAAGCTAATGTGTTTTCCTATCTGCACAAAAAAATTCAAAAAATCACGACAAATATTGAGACCATAGGAGCCTGCCACAAAAGTGTCATCTAGATGATTGCAAGAAACACTTGTCCTATTTTTTGTCCCCTTGGCCCTGGATAGGTGTTTTTTTGTTCATAAATTTTGCATAGTGTGTCCATTTTCTATGAAACTTAGAATGGAAGTATATGTAATAGTTTTAGACATTGGATAATTTTTTCAAATTTTTTCAATTAGTTTACTATTTTTAAATAGACCCTGATTGGATGTCTACCTTGGCCATTTGAGGGGGGTTTAGTACTATTTTTGAACCAAAAATGTGAATTTAAAGGTAAAAATTGGAATACAAGGACTT
Source organism: Antitrichia curtipendula (assembly GCA_951230915.1). Taxonomy (NCBI): domain Eukaryota; kingdom Viridiplantae; phylum Streptophyta; class Bryopsida; order Hypnales; family Leucodontaceae; genus Antitrichia; species Antitrichia curtipendula. Next base: position 4,902,339 of record OX579641.1, read on the forward strand.
CTATTAAAGTTACACAAGTCTTCAAAGAGATTTTCTAAAAATAGTAAAATGTCAACCTTCCACATGTGTTCAAAGTGCACTACCTTTGCACAAGTGCAGAGAACACAATTTTTCTTTCTCAAAAATGAAAATTGTTGAAAAGAAGCACCTTCAAATTAGAAAAAATGCATTTTAAAATTTTAGTTTTTAAATTGTTTTATTATTTTTTAAAATATTTTTTACTATTTATCTATTTTCTTGATATTTTCTATTGTTCTTTTTTTGTGCATAACTTTAGAGATAAATTTTTCTAGGTTTGACTTTTGAAAGTCATACTATTTTTAATTCTTTATAAATTATACATATTTTTTTTCATATAAAAACATTCATTCTAAAAGGTCACAATATTACACTACTAGGCCTATTTTGAGCCAAAAACCAGGGTTGTCATAGTGGACGGGTCGAGGAGATCAAACGGACAGGCAAACCGGACTGGTCGTCCGGACGTCTTGGACAGCCCGGACGCCTTTCATTTTTTCAAATTTTCCAATTGACAACTCGCTTCCATGGTGGCGGTCCACGCTGGAATTAGGGCTCGGACGTGAAAGTCGGGGCGTGGACGTCATCGTCAGGCAGGGACTTTACAGGGCGCGAACGGATTCGTCAAGGCGGGGACGCTGCACTTTAATTCGGATGAAGTAGAAGTTCTACTTTTTCAGGTTCATATTCAAGACTTTATTTTGAAAAATAGTGGCTACAAGTGTTTCAAATTCATATCCAATACAAAGAGACTTCTTTGTAGTCATCTTCAAAAGGATTGGTTTATGAATTTAAAGGTACAACTGTATAAGGGTTTGGAAATCAAATTATATACAAGTCTACATGCATGGCAAATGTAATAATTTTGCAAATCAAATCATAATTATAGGGTTTGGAGTTTACAAATCAAATCATAACCAACTTATACTTTTTTGGCTTTTTGTTGAAGGCTTTATTTTGGAAATAAATAGCTACAAGGTTTTGGATTGAAATCAAATTAAAATTATAATGCATTGAAATGTATTAGAAGGATTTATTTTTGCAAAAAGAGGCTACAAAGATATGGGTCTTCAAAACTTCAACGGTGTATTCTTAGAATGATGATCCTAGAAGGGTTTGGGATAGAAATTAAAATCCCACTTAAGTTATTTTGGAATTCAAGTTCAACGGTATATTTTTGTAATGGGGATACCAAACCGGTTTGGGTCTTGGGGATTGAAATTAAATACTAGTCATGTTATTCTGGAATTCAATCATTCAACTTGAAATTTAATTTGTACAATGGGATGATCCTAGAAGGATTTGGGATAGAAATCAAATACCATTTAAGTTATTTTGGAATTCAAGTTCAACGGTATATTTTTGTAATGGGGATACCAAACCGGTTTGGGTCTTGGGGATTGAAATTAAATACTAGTCATGTTATTCTGGAATTCAATCATTCAACTTGAAATTTAATTTGTGCAATGGGATGGTCCTAGAAGTATTTGGGATAGAAATCAAATACCACTTAAGTTATTTTAGAATTCAAGTTCAACGGTACTTTTTTGGTAATGGGATCGGAGAAGGCTTTGGAATTGAGATGAAATACTTGTTAAGATTTCTGTGGAATTCACCTTCAACATTTTTTTTTGGTAAAGGGCTATTAGAGTGTTTAGGATTGCAATGAAGTACTACTTAAAATATTATTGTGTTCAAGTTTGTGAGTTCGCGTGTTCAAGTTTTCCATGGAGAGAATTCAAATTTGGCTTGGAGGGAGTTCAAACTTTTCTTGGAGGGAATTCGAACTTGGCTTGGAGGGATTTCAGGTCTGTCACTTGGATAAGTTTCCTCACATACACCCAGGTTAGGGCGTGGACGTCTGGACAAGGCGTGAACGTCTTGGAAGGGTGCAAACACATGGACAAGGCGCGGACGTCTTGGAGGGGCACAGACGCCTGGACAGGGTGGAGACGTCCCACTCCTCAGCCACAGTATGGGGGAAGTTGAAATAGATGTTGAACTTGGTCATGGGATTCTTCTTTTCCATGGAGAGGGGGAACCCATTAATGTAGTCAGTCTTTAATTTGATTTCAGGGAAATATCTTCAAGTCAATGACTGCATTAAGGGGTCCAAACTACTTTTTGAGTTCAAAGATCATGTGTGGAAGCATGTTGCTCCCTTCTTGGGCCCGGACCTCTCCTTCACCATGCACTTGCGAACTAGGACCCACCCTGCAGAAAAGGAAATTTCAAAAATGAAAATTGACTTGCTCGCTTCAATTAAAAAAACTTTGAAAGTAGACGCTAGAAGTTTTTGGATTTATAACAAAGGATAAGGTACATATTTTTTTTAATTCAAGTTGAAAGATGCATTTATGAATTCTCCAAATAGGAACTAAAAGGGTTATGAGTTCAAAAAACAAATCAAACACGTCTCATATTTTGTAGAGTTCTAATTGAGTGGATTTATTTTTGGTAATGGGGGCTACAAGGGTTTGGAAATAGGAATTCTCATCATTGACGTATTACAATGTATTCAAATGTAGTTCAAGGATTTATTTTTGAAAATAGAGGCTACAAGGATTTGGAAAGGAAATAAAATGCAAGTTCTAATGGTTTTGAAGCAAGTTCAAGGCTTTAGTCTTGTTACTGGATGCTACAAGGGTTTTGATTTCAAATCGTATAGAAGGTATGTTTTATTTAGTTATTGTTGAAGGCTTTATGGTGTTGGTAAATTGTTGTTCTAAATATTTAAAATTCAAATCAAATACAAGTTAAATGCTATGTGCTTCAAGGGCTTCAAGTTGAAGTACGGGTTATAAGGATTTGGAAATCCCTTCAAATACAAATTAATATTTTTGGATTCTACTTCAAGGGTTCATTTGTGTATGGGATGTATTTGAAATTTTTAATAGAAGCGTAACAAAAAGCAGAAGACTACTATGTTTAGAATAGTAGGATGTGTGGAATTAATTATAAAAGATATTGACCGTTGGATTTTTAGATTTTAACAATTATTGATGCTCAATTATGGAGGCAAAAAATGCAGCTTTTGGAGACAAAAATTTATAAGAAGATGAATAGTGCTTTTATCCCCTTGGGAAAAAATTGTTTTGGAATCTAAGGCAAATGTAGTATTTCTTTATTTTTTTAAATGAGAAATAAAAAACTCTCTAGAATTTATACAAATTTGGAAACAGAAGGAATAGAAAGCCAGAATTAACCGAATTGGATCATACCAAAAAAATTTAAATTTATATATACAGTTCTTTTAAAATTTAATAATTGATAGCTGATAGCATAATGTTTGAAAAATTCGCATAATGTTTGGAAGATTCCAAAAGATTTGGAATCAGTCCAATTATTTTTGTATTCTTAAGTCTTAACCCCTAAAGGACCAAACATCGTTTGTTGGCAAAATAGTTATTTTGGGCTGCTCACTACGAATGGAATTTTTATTTTTTCTATTTGAAAATTTAACAAAACATTTTTCCAAGGAGTAGCTTTAAGGCCCAACAATTTTCATAACTTTTCACTATACGGTTAAAAAGTTATTGTATGATTTGTAGTTTTCATTGCTTGGCGGGCAACCCATACAACAAATAAAACTTTTTTAAAAATCACTTTTAAAAAAAATAAAAAATTGAAATTGGTTCTCTAGATTTATATATACATGGGAATCTTTGAATTATTCCATTTTGATTTATGAGATGAAAGTTATGAGGAGTTTTAGTTGAAGGTAGTTGATAGGGAGTTATGGAATCTCCACTCTAAAATAAACTTTGAAGTCCTTCATTTAACTCAATTTTCAATATTTTTGGAAAAAAATAAAAAATTTAGGTGTAGATAGTTTATTACAACATTGCAACCATTGGGATTGGCATTTTTCAATTCTGTAACTAAATTGTTACCAATTTAGTATTTTGAATCATTCTCTACTTCTTTCTACTTACAAATTTTTTCCTATATGTTGTAGAGTTCGAAGTGATCTAAATTTTTTGAAGCATATAGCCAACTTGCCTTGAAGAATGAATCCAAAGAAGCACCACCATTTTGGACATTTTTTCATAATGATCTGACCTTGTGAAGTGCAGCTGCCCGGATTTTCGCATGGAAGAAAAAGGGATTTTTGTCACTTCAGACGCCTCTATCTTGCAATCTATAAGGTGGAAATTTCTGAAATTTTTTCCCCATCTTCTCAAACCAGTTGACTACAAAATCCTATGGTTACATGTGTCCAAAAATGTTTTTTTCTCCAAAACTTGGTACTTGTACTAGAAATGGCAGTTTTGGAGCGTTTTTGTTGAAAACATAGTCAGAAACCTTTATTGGAGAGGGCTCTAAAACGGCCCAAGCATTTTCAACCATCTAGTAGGGGCTCTGAAATGGACATGTGAATTGTGGAAAATGGAAATGTGAATTGTGGAAAATGGAAATGTGAATTACAATGGAGCTTGATGAGATTTGTTTTAACTTCTTCAATGGATGGTTTAAGAGCCACATGGGGTTCATTCCTAACTAAGTGGTTAGGTGTTTACTAACTTAATTCAAAATTAAAATTTGTTGTTCAACAACCTTCTTACAAGCATTGAAAAATCTGAAATAATGATTAAATCAAGCATTCATTTCAGATTTAGAAAGGGATGCTTTTAGAAACCATTTCAATTGCTTTGTACATGTTGCAATGCTAGTTTTCGAACAAGGCTTGATTTTTTTTCAAACTATGCATGGATGGGTTTTTGAGGGTCTATGTTCACAAATAGGGACCTATAGCATATTGTATTCAAAAATTCGTAACTAATTCAATAATGCTTCAAAAAATATGAAACAACTTGAGTTAGATTCCTCATCTATTTTTCTTTGATTGAAAAATAAACTAAAAATACTTCCATCTGAAGAGATACATGAAAAAGGCAAATTAGCGCTTAGATGGTCGCTTTTTGAGCCTCTTACCTTATGGGTTAATTGCACCAAATTAAAATTTTAATTCAAGAACTTCCTCAAAATCCAAATTTGAATTATTTGTGGGCTGGAACCACTTTGCTTGTGCAAAATAATGATTAGGGATGTCCAAGAATATATATTTTGCATCCCTACTATTCCGTTCATTTAAAAAAAATTATGTCTGCTCCCTTTTTTCTATTACACTACATTTTGTAATTTTTTTTAAAAATAGTTAAAATACTTCTCACATTGAAATGTTGATAATCATAAAATATAATAAGTTTATAAACTTATCACTCAAGAAGTTCTTAGTCAAGGAATTATACATGCATCACACAAAGGAATTCAACAATTCAATAATCATTAATCAATATATGTATTTCATATGCATAATGTAGTACAAAACTAGAAAAGCACATAGCGCGTTTTCTATGAGAAAATTCAGAGTCTAGCAAAAAATAGAAAATTTGAAAAGGCTTTATTTTCATTATTAAGAAAATTGTTAAATAGAAGTAGGTAGGAGGTAGTAGGAAAATCTAAAATATTAATATCTTTTATATGGAATGAAAATGCATTAATTCCAATGGTGAGATTGTTCTAGCAAAAAACGTCCGAGCCCCGACTACTTCCATCCGCGCCCTGACACAGTCTCGTTCCCGCCTTGGCTTCCGTCTGCACCCCTACCGGTGACGTCTGCGCCTTGGATCCTACTTGGCAGCCAGGTGGCATCAAAGTGGCAGCCACATCACCTGTTTTTTCAATGGCAGAAAGTCAACTTAGTGTTGACCACATTGGACGGGCGAGACCTCTATCGGACGGGCGAACCGGACGTCCGTCCACTATGACAATCCTGCCAAAAATAAAAAGTGTTTCTTGCAACGATTCAGATATAGATTTTAGACATTTAGATCTAATATAGATTTTAGACATCTAGGACTTGTAAAGATTTCAAACTGCACGGTCTAAATTGTAGAAGTGCCAAAGTTGCAGAATGATTGCCGTTTCAACGAAACTCTCCATGGATGAACATCACAAATTGTCAAAGTAGTAAATTTGAAATCCAATTGACTATTCAGGTTTCATATTCGATGCCCCCAACAATAATGAAGGTGATTCACTATTGACTATTCAAATTTCATATTTCATGCCTCCAACAGTAATGAAGGTGATTTGCTATTGACTATTCAAATTTCATATTTCATGCCTCCAATAGCAATGAAGGTGACTTGCATCCAAAAAGTCCTAAAGCGTTGACAATTGAAAATGCAACACATAGTACAAGTGTTTTCTTTGCAATCATCCCCGACTCGGAGACTTTTGGAGACTTTTGGGACTTTAGGGGTCAAGTCGCGTTTGTTTACCGACATGCCATGATTGACTTTCCATGGCATGGTTTCATTATAAATCTATACCCATCCTAGTTTTAAAAGTTTTGATCCTTATTTTTTGGTGGTGCCCATCATAACATTTTTACCACTAGTAGGCGGTGATCCCAGGGAAGAGGGATCATATGCCTTCTTGGGGAAACCGGTGTGTGTGTGCGGTGTGTGTGTGGGGGTAAATGAGCATGTTTTGACTTGTTCGCCAAGCCTCCATTGTCTAGATTCGTCAATGGCTATCAAACTATTTCACGGAGTAAAATTTGATTAACATTTGGCTTGGGGAGCCGTGTAAGATACGTCCGGAGGAAAAAAGGGGTTCAGAATGTTTTGAGAGTCGCGCCAATTCAACGAAATAGACAGTCACGTGGAGTGACTCTGTGTACCAAGCAGGTTATAAATTTGTGTCGCCTTTGTTTGCGGCAAGTGACAAGCACTGGAAGACAAAAAAAACTGTAAGTTTATATACCATTTGGGTTGAGGAAAGCCTGTCCTGTTCGCAATGCACTAGACTTCCACAGTTTTACAAGCTACGGGCCTACGGTAGCCACTAAGACCTTGTCCACAACATGACAAAAATAATTTAAAAACATGAGGGAAACCTGGCAACATGAAACAGGCAACTGCTTGGAACATACTATTGCCATAAAAGAAACTGATAATGCACGCAGTGGATATCCCATCCCTGAAATCGTGAGAAAGAGTGGAAGCGGAAGCCGCCGTTGAAAAAACAGGGTAAAGCCGTACTCAGTGCCGACATGTATGCCAGCATTAGCGCCACTGGTTCATTTCAGATTCGGTGCTAGAGTTCTGATCTTCTGATCGAGGCTCTCTTTACAGAGAAGCTAATCAAAGCACACGCATCGCATGCCTGCATGCCTAGCAAACGCCGAGTAGTATAATAAGAAGCAACTTGAGGAAGACATACGTCGACACAAATTGCAATTAAAGGTTTCCAGCTTTACAATAATAATTGAATTACAGTGACGACAGTGTTGCAAAAAGCAGCATCGACATGAAGCTGTGAAAAAAGAAGGCGCCACGCATCACCGTACAGGGAATGCTACTCATTAGTTTGATTTCCATTTACAGAGGTGAACAGTGAATTCTCAGAATTCCCACAGACCGAACAGATTACGTTTATAATGATGTCGCAGAAGAAAAGAATCGAGATTGAACTCGAAAATTGAACGACGAGATGGGAGTGATGTTAAGATTTAAATTAGGAAGACGGAAATCACCAAACAAGGATGAGGCAAACACTGAGAGCAAGCTTGAAGCACAAATTACGAACCAAGATCGAAGCATGAATTGAGAACAGAGGAATACTGTAGTAGTACGCCACAAATTGAGAATCAAGGCACAGTTCTGTTCCAGAACTGTTATAATTGCCAACTTCAAATTCCAGAAACTCCCGAACAAGTGCATTCACTTGCTCTTTATGGCATACAACTGGTAGCCACGATGTAAAAAAAAGAATGTAACGAACCAGCAAGATCGAAGAGGAGTTTCCCATAGTCTAAAATCCACCGTCTGAACCAATTAATTGTCAACCAACCAATGCTCCTAAACCATCACACCACCAAATCCCTAACCCAACGCTACCCCAGATAAAAAAAGAATGCATATCAACGTCCACGAGCCCTAAATCGTCTCCTCGGGGCTCAAATCGTAAAAAATCTTCGCATTCTCAAACGTCACGTTCTGCAACGGATTGCCGGCTTGAACAATCGTGATGACGATCTGTTTCACGTAGTCCTTCCCCAGTAACTTCAACTTGGGTCCGATAGCCACTCTCCACTTTCTCTTGGGGTTCACATCCGGCTCTCCAACCACAGGAAGGTAGTTGAAAGTGCCAGCAAACTCAGGGCACGTGGGACCTGAAGCCACAGTAGCGCCAGGGAAGAACAGAAACGCCTTCCAGTGGATTTGCAGGGTGATGTTCGGAATGTGAAGCCCTGCAAGCTCAAGAACCTCAGTTCCTTTCGCTCGTTTAGTGCCTCGAGTAACCTTGAAAGTCACTGGAGCTCCGCCAATTATGTCGGAACTTTTGTGCTTCGGGGTAGCAGCGATCAGGTTAGAGACTGCGGTCTGAGAGAGGGGGTTGCATTGCGCGATTGTGTTCTCTCTGCCCGACGCCACACCGTTCGTGATCCAAGGCGCAGGTTGGCTCTCATACTTATACCTGCAAACGAACAGTATGTCCTTTGTCAGAACCACTCTTCAAAGCAATCCAGACACTGAGATGAGCTCCCGACCTCAGCTCATTTCGATATCGACAATTCATGAGACAATCTTGACACGGCAATAATACTACTTTCAAAAATCGACATGAAATGTAAGTACAAATCAATTTTCTACCTGAGTTTAACGGTGTCGAGGACTTACTCTACAATCTAGACACCGGAAAAACAGAATTTCATAAACAGAGGATATGGAAACTTTCTCGGAAATCAGTTGTGTACCTGAGCTTATCAGTGTCAAGCGATTGAGACACATTCATCTTCACCAGACGCGCATTCTCATCGTAAAACGTGAACGAGGAGTCCAAAAACGCCGGGTCCTTCGGATACGTCCTCTCTCCACCGGGAATCGTTCGCCATACATTCCACAACCGATCCACATTCGAGTGATGCGCATAAAAGATGGGATCAATCGCGGCCCTTCCAAAGTGACCCATATCATCAAAAGGAATTCTGGGTGGGAGCGCATTCGGGTTCCCGACCCACGCATGCACCGTCCCGTGGGGCTGATCCTCGAATGTCCCAGGCCCGGCACCTCCAAAGTCACCGAAGTAGTATGGCATTCCGTAGAACAAACTCGTCGTCGGAGCCCCGACTACCAGCTGCGTATATTGCAACCGATCGTTCTGGACGCGAATGAAATCAGGGGTCTTGGTGGTACACCCCCCAATCGTATCCAGGTCCACAAGGAACGGTGGGAACGAGCAGTTGTTCCTGTTGACATCGTAAAGAGAAGATGAGGGTTTCGCGTACTGCGCTGGCATGACATTCGGGACTGGAGTCACGTCCAGAGAGTTGTCCCACGCCCAGTACGAAAGCGCAAACGAATCGTCGTTTAGAACCTTAGCTAAAATACGTTCATGAAAGTACAAGAACATGCGGTGCCACGGAAGGAACAACCAGCTGTTGTGAACCGCCAGCGGGTACTTCTGTCCGGCATAGTACAACGAATGGTCGCAGTACAAGCAGTGAAGTTTCATCTGGTTGAGGAGCGACCGAGGGTCGGTATCAGGCAAAGCGCGGATGATAGAGTACGCCTTCTCGATCTTGGTGATATAGTCTTTGCTGACAGTGTGAGCCGCCTGACGAGTGCGCACCGGGAGGTTGGTTTCGTACTCGAACTGGTAAATCGGTGCGCCGACATAAGGACGAGGCATGCAGCATTTTTCAATGCTGTTGCACTGGGTGGGCAAGTCGGGAGCTGGAATGGGACCGCCTTTTGCAGAAACGATCACTATCAGGGTCGTCGAGATCAGTAAAAGCGCAATCCACTTCATCGCTGAACCAGAAAACGCCCCCATGACTGGCAACTCGGAATCTAGAGAAAAAATGGGTGGCTCGAATAAGAATTGTTATCTTGGCAAACTTGACATTTACAAAGACAGTATTGATGAACGACTACAATGGCATTACCACTCAAATTCCAACCAGTCAATACTCTAGATCACAATCCTGAACTTCACTACGAAATGTTGTTCAACAAATGTCATCACCACCGAATCGACAACCAGTCGGTACTTTAGTTCAGAACTCTGCCTAGAAATTAAAATAGCGCCAGTGTCATGAAATAATGAAGCAAACAACTCAAAAGTTGGTGAATTGAAGGATCCCGAGAAGTTTATACTCCCACTCACCAGCAACGGTACTACACCAATTCACTCAGAGACGTTGGGAACCGCGTCTCGCCAGGAAAAACTTGGTTCGGCTCCGGTTATGAAGCGTCCGCGTAGAGTGGTACACCCTAAGCTGATCCGACACCTGGACGGTGTGACTTACTGACCACAGGCTCCGTGGAGAAGGAGCTGTTGTGACGGAATGAGGATCTCCAAGTGGGGTTAAATACTTAACAACGGCAGCGGCTCAATATTCTTTTGTTTTATTAATTGGCACCGTGAATCTAGACAATAATTCATCAGTGGCCGGGCAGCCTGGAAAGTGGGACCTCAGTTTGGCGGGGTTCAGGGTTTAGGCTACTTCCTAGTCATGGATCAAGTCAGTTTTTGTTGCCGTGAAATCTTCATTTAGGAGCAACATTTTGAAGAATAGTCAGCGTTGTCCACGTTTGCTGGAATTCGGAGGGAACGAGTACTTCGGAGCTCCCGGGTGTTGACTTTGGTCAGGCGTCAGCTTCGATGATAATGGCGTTGACGACTTGACGCTGTTCCACTTTCTTTGGAATTAGGGTCAGCGCGAGAGACGCTCCGCCAGCTTGCAAGTGGGGTAATATCGGTTTCCTTTTGCGCATGTTCTACCTGGTTTGCAGGATTTTTATGGCCGGGGTGAACTGACCCCCTCGCTCGTCCCCCTGGGAAAACCCTGAATTTTTTATTTTCCATGCATGATTTTTTTTGTAAATTCTGAATTCCTATTTGCAATCAGAGGCCCCAAATTAGGATCAGGGTGGATTGACGCCCTCGCTCGGCCTTACCAGGGGTGCATGTAAAAAAAAAGCCCCCTATTCTGGGCCGTTCCAGGGCTTATTCTTGACTTCATTTAACAAATTTGGGGTCTCCGATTGGAAATTCAAAATTTGCAAAAAGAATCATGTGCAAAAAACAGGATTTGCCCGCAGGGCCGAGCGAGGGGGTCAATTCACCCCGGCCCAAATTAGCTAGCGGGGCTGTAGAAAATAGATTTTAGAAGGTACAAAATAGGGAGCGTTTTTTTTATATGCACCCCTGGATGGACTTTGGCAGGACGAGCGAGGGGCCAGTTCACCCCGGCTGATTTTTAGGGGGGGTTCCGATTTTCTTATTGGGGTTTGAGGTGTTTTTATGGTGTGTTAGCTGGCTGGGTTTGGAGCTCTGGATTCGACGGTTTCGATCCACCAGTTAGAGGGGATCTGCGTTTTACGGAGTTCATCATGTAAACTTGGTTTTAGCAGCTGTGCGCGGAAGGACCATATGGGCACCGTGCTGGAGTGTCGTGGAAGCGCCAGATGGGCACAAAATTGATGCCCATAACAAGAGCTTTTCACACCAAAACTTTGACTCCACATAAATTCCGATGTCACTCAACCTAACCGAACGGTGCCTTTGTGAATCATCCTGCAGGTTTCCACTTTTTTCCTACCACAACGTATGAAAAGGGATCCGTATCCTAATCAGTGACAGCATTTCGTGGTGTCAATCAGATAAAAAAAATTTAACCCTGAGTTACAACCTCATGAAGTTACCAATTAGATTGGCGTATTGCATGCAGAGTCTGTGACATTCAACTTTTCAGACCTCCGAGGAGCTAGGACTGGTGTAGATCTGTGGTTCCAGACGGCTTATAGAACAGTGACATCCGTCTTCTCGTATTTTGATTTGATATTTTTTGTTAAACCGAAGATTTTCTTCAATTTTTTTTGTATGACAATCAAGAAGAATACCTTTCAGCAGTTACATAACTTATTGCATCGACAAAATACAAAACTTCGGACGGAAGCACACCAACGAGGCCAACACACAAACAAACAAAAAGCTCTCACAGAACCAATGTCAAACTTTTAACCAACAAAACCATACCAAATGTCAACTCCCTGGCACTCGCCTAGCTACAGTAGTGCCCTAGCTAGGCAAATCAAACTCCTGAGTTCCCGTCTTTTTCGTTCGCCTGCTTGTGACTTTTTGGATTGGTCGATCGGGTGCCAAATCCAATGCACTTCTTCAGTTCCAGGATCATAAAACTCATCAATGGGTCCATAAAACCTCATCAAAGAGACTACCCTTTTCCGTCGGTCTTTGATCGACCAGATGATTGGAAAAAGCACTGACTCCCGTACTTGAAAAAATCTATATTATACATATTTTATGTATCATCGATCCAACTTCCCATATTGCTCCTGCATAACTAAGATCGACAACAGTAACGGGAGAGCCACGGAGGGGAGTCTATAAGCTACGGCAACATATAATGACAATGAAACTATTCTTCTTCTACAACAGAAAGTGCCTGCGCGCGTGCGTGGTTCAAAAACAAAATGAAACAAATTGCGGGGGACAACTGTCAGAAGAGTGGGTACTACGGTAATTGTACTGTACAACTGGACTACTGGAGCATACCCAGGGAGCAGGTGAAACTGAAACTGAAAGTCTGAAACTGGGGCATATCATATAACAAATGCTTTAAATCACTAATTTAAGTAAGTAAGCTATGAAGTACTAGAATTTTAGAATTTTCCTTTTAATTTTTTAATAGTAACAGGTAACGTCGGTCCTTGCCGTCTTGACTTCGGGAATGATTGTGACGTACAGGCAGGTATGCTATCTGCCGTCGTCGACGAGGATCGAAAGCGGTGGCCGGTTTCACCCGTAATAAGCAAGTGGCACACAGTCGGCTTGACTGGTACGCGGGGAGCGTCGTTGACGAAGTAGTAGCAATCAGTGTTGCAAAAGCTGTATTTTTTTCCGGAAAACGAGTACAGTACAGGACTCATGGGACTCCAACTGTAGGAATGTCGTTGCCAGTATCCGTAGATTCTGTAAGTAATATAATAAGTAATCGAATTTTGAGTTGTGACTGGGTGGTTATTTATAATTTTAATTCCGTTTAATTTTATCCCCTGTGTTGAACCGTTCAGGTTTTTGTTGTTTTTTATTGAATGTAGAGTAGGTGAGGAAATCAGTGACTGGGGAGCATGGAATCAAGTGGTGGTGGTGGTGTTTTGGGGGAAGAGAGGGGACAGTGGATGAGATGGAATCAAATGCTGGTTGGGTGGGCAGTTAGTGGGCTTGCCTCCACCTCATCCTTGCATTTTATTTTTTATTGCACAACATTTGCCGAGGGTTGGCTCAAAATTTCCATCGCTGAAGAAACGTAGGATTGTAGGAACTTATTGTTTATAAATGAATGATTGAATGAAATGAATGAATTTGGAAAACTTTATACCATATTTGGAATCAGGGAACCTAGATTAGCTCAAGAGTGTGTAGGACTCTAGGGTATATAAATTTCAACCCTTGAACCCCATAATAGGGGTAGATTACTAGACTTTTACCTTTGTTCTACAAGACAAAAAAGTCTAGAGTTGAGCCTTGCTTTTCTTTTTACTGGGGAATCAGAGGACTTCATTTTCGAACATTTGGGAAGTTCAAAATTTTGTTTTTATTTTTATTTTGGGAAACACATGGTCGAATTCCACTGATCAGGGAAAACAGTACAGTGAACCAGAGGAGCAACAAAACTCCCTTCAAGGAGAGCCGAATAGTGTGGTGAACAGATATTCTCAAAGTTCAAAGTGTTATCAAAATCCAGCCCTGAGGATTGGATTTTGAGAATTTTCATTTCAGAACTTGACTTTAACCCTTAAACGACAAGCGGGACACCGTGGAAATCATCTGTTTTGGAACTGTGTGAATTGTGGGCTTAAAAAAAAATGCAAAAGCACTCATTGGAAGTCAAAATACTGTAAAAGAGCTTCCCTTTCCACACACAATTTGGAGGATGAATAGTTGTATTTCTGTCCAACATAGAGAGATTCTATCATTCATCAGCCAAAAAACGTCCTCATCGTCGTTTATGGATTAATGTACAATATTAGAATCTGAGGGTGTAACTTAGAGTTAAGATCCTTGATCTTCTATGTATTTTTTATCCTATCAAACACAGGGAGAACAGCAAGGTGTCACCCATGGGGTATTTATATTTCACAGTGCATCTTTATCCCCCCCCCTCCCCCCACATTTTTCTATTTTAAGCAAGTTTTTTTGAGGGGGAAAGATGCATTGTGAAATATAAATACCTTGGGGTGACACCTTGCCGGTTCACTTGTGAAAACCTTGCCTAAATTTTCATGCAATGAACAAAACAAGACCAAAAACATTATAGATAAGGTCCATTATGCTAGCTAAAATGTTGAAATTTCAAGAATTTAACATAGACTACTTAATTCCTTTGAAACACCTGAAAGGATACCAACTTTTTTAAGAATGTTGGTTGTAAATGAGTCAATCCCATTTTGAATTTTTTTTTGCATGTAGTTGTGCTTAAACTTAAATTTATGACCATATGAAAGTAAAGATTAGGCTATCAAGTATGCATGGATTCATTGTAGAATTATTCATTGTTTGTAGCTTATAACACTTTTGCAAGATCATTTTTCTTTTAATTAAGATAAATGGCACATCTTTTTAGGCACAAAATTGTCAAAGAAATAAGGAATCTATTTTTTTTTGAAGAAAAAATTGGATTAGATGTTAGAACAAATGCATTATTCTTATATTTAGAAAATGAAACAAAAAAAATCCTTTTACAATATTAATCCCCAAAGGACTAGGGCACTAGTTGTTCAAATTTTAAACAAGATGATGCAAATATGTCTCAAGCACTCAGAATCTTCTCTTTTTTTTATCATCTTGAATGGTTTTAGATTCTTTCATTAAGTCTTTATGCATTATAGATTTTTATAACTCTTCTTTATAAATATTCTATAGTTCAAAGAGCACATGTATGTTTGAACCAAAAACATATTTTTTGGACTTGAACAATGGCCCTCCAAAAATGACTTGAACAAATACATAAAATAAAATAAACTTAGAACATCTCCATAAGAACTTATCATTTTGAATTTAAACAAAAAATTGTGAAAATTACAATAAATAATAAATTTTAGAATAAATTTTTAATTTCAAATTTTCTTTAAAAGTATTGGATATCCTACTAGCATGGCAACTTAGACCTTTAATTAATTGCTTATGGGGTGCCTAATAATTATATTATAAAAACTATAAAAGTATCAAAAATGCCTAATTTTTAAAATCTTTATTCCATTAAAACAATTATAAAGTAAATAAATAACTTCAAAAGAAATTAAAATGTCATCAACTAGCCGAGTCAATAAATAGATAATGAAGTTACCCCCCTAAAGTCCCAAAAGTTCCCTCGGAGGACTCTCAATGTTTTGGGCAAGTGCTTATGATCCCAAGTTTCGGCAAGATTTTTTGAAAAAAAAATTCAAATTAGAAAAATAAATTAGCCTTTTGAGAATGTAATTTTTATTTCAAATAGAGTCCGAGAGCAAAAGCTAGGCCTAAAGCCCTAAATAGACAAGGTCGGGAAATAAGAAAAAATTGAAATAATTTATTTAAAATTTTATTTTTTATATACTATATATTTTGATTCATTCCATGTGGATAAATAATGTGAAAATTATGAAGCTTCTTGTTTTGTAGGCAATCTTAGCAAATTATTGTGAAAATAATGTATTGCGTTTGTTTTGTAATTCAATTTTGACATTTAAAAAAATATTGCATATAGTTTAATTTGTTTTCTAAAACAATCTCGTTGTTGGGACTAATGTGTTTCAAGTCCATCTTAGAGCTATCAACAATTTTGTTTTCCTTCTATCTTGTACTTGCTTTGATTTTACAATTTTTAAAGAATGAAAATCATGAGTTTTTTCAAAAATTCCAAACCCTCAACTCAATTATTTGAAGATAAAAAAATTTAAATAAAAAATCTTTAATACAAAAAATATAAGCTAAGAGGATTCAAAGCCTAATAATCTAATCAAGCTTGATTAATTTGGTTTATAAATCATACAATTGATTCAACCAATAAAAAAATTATGCTATTATTTTTAATATCATTGTCAAGTTTAGAACTATTAGAAATTACTCTAACTTTTATAAAACTGACAGTTTTTTGATGTTATTGAATTTAGTCCTTATTCTACCCGCATCAAAAGTAGTCTTTAGATGTGAAACTTTAGGTATGATGTAATAATATGGGCAATTTCGTTAAAATGGCATATTCCGTATGCCATTTTCAGAGCGGCTACTTTGAACTGCAAAAGTGACATCTACGAGGGGTATAGATTACATAAATCTTCATCTTATATAGATTTCAGAAATCTAGCACTAATGTACATTTCAAATTGCCTGGTCTGAACTTTGAAAGCAACATCTATGACTGTTGTAGATTTCAGACATCTATAAGAGGTTTAGATTTCAGAAATCTAGGACAGTTTTCACATTTCAGAGCGGCCACTCTGAACTGTGAAAACTGCCAAAGTTACGGAATTTCGCCGTTTTAACAAAATTGCCCATTAATGGTTTAGACTTCATACTGAGTTGATGATAGAATAAAGAGATTGGAAAAACAAAAATAATTTTTTTCAATTGGTTGAATCAATTATGTGAATTATAAACTCTAGTCTTTGGACAAAAAATTAGAACCTAAAAACACATCATACAGTTATATATATATAAATAAGTTGAATTTGTTGTTTTATTCAAAAAATATTTCAAATGCAAGGGCACTAACCTATAATTTACCCCTAAAGAAATAAAGAATCCAACTTGGGCTTTTTGAGAACTCATGCAACCTCTGTTGACTTCATAATTTAGAAGTTTTGTATGAAATTTTTTAGAATGGATGCTTCTCAATATAATCTACATGTAAAGCTTTGTTTCATGTCATTCCAAAAAATACTGCAAAAGTTAGAAGTATTTTTCTTTCAATGTCAAATCAAGAAGAAAATAATATATCCTAAAAGAATATTAATCTTTTTTTGGAATTGCATAGATTGATACCTACCCTAAAACATTTGAACCATTTAATTTTGTAACGAGGTAAAAGTTATAAAGAGTTTTATTTTGAGGCCAATGAAGGTAGAAAAAACATAGAAAGTCGTCTTTAACTCTCAATTTTGAAAAAATGGAAATAAAAATAAATAAAAATAAAAATAAAAATAAAAGATATTAATTGTTTACTAAAAAATTCTCACCATCGGAATTAACAATTTTTAATTTTTTGTAAACTTATTAGCAAATTAGTTTTTTCTTTCATTCACTATTACCTTCCACTTTACAATTTTTTTAAAGATGATGTGAAAGTTTTTTTGGTTAAATATTCTTACATATGTTTTCAACCCATTTTCCAATACAATTTGAATAAATGCACAAGTTATAGAAATTACAAGTATTTTCTTTAAAATATTGAAAGACCAAATTTCATCTTTTGGAAGGACTAGAAAAGCCTACATCTTGAAGTTTAGGCACATTGAACTTGCAATTGGTGAGGATATTTGCTCTAAAATTTTGGGACAATGTACTTGAACTAGTTAATCATAAGATCATACAGTTAATTTTGTTAGAAAATAAACATTGATGATGATTTTAACCTTGCTTTGGAGACAAGTATTTTGAAGGGGTTTTGGGCCTCAAAACATGATGGTCCTTTAGAGGTTAACCAAAGGATCCTATGGTGGAATTTGTTCAAAAATAAATATTGATGAAGATTTTGATCTTGTTTTGGAGACAAATATTTTGAAGCAGTTTTGAGCCTCTAATCGTATTGGTCCTTTAGGGATTGATAAGATGTAACAATGGTTTATGTTGCAACCTATATTCTCTCTACAATGGCTAATGCAAGCCCATGCTCTCAATTCAAAAAAAATTCAAATACTTTAAGAACCACTACCATTTGCATGTTTATCACATTGTGAATACTTTAAATTCTATAAATGTCAACTTCCTTCAAATTTAGTGTACAACAATCTAGAATGCACTAGATGTTCTTGGGGGGCATTAGAGGACCATTTCAAGCCCATTCCCCTTGTTGTGAACTACCTAGTATTGGTCAAAATAAATAATAATAATAATAATAATAATAATAATAATAATAATTAATACCAATAAACTTTAAAACATTTTAAAACTTAAAAACTTGAAATTAAAAAATATGTACTTTTATTTATTATTTTTTAAATTGTTATAATAATAATAATAATAATATGTCATTTTTTATTATCTGACGTGACAATCTCTTGGCCATGTCAACCTATTATTGTAGCCGAGTTCCCTCAAATGTGGAAATTCACAATCCTTTAGACTAGCTGAATTTCATCTAATGGTATGCACCAATATGCCAAAGTACAAAGAGTTTTTTCTAAACGGTTCTAAAAAGAATTCACAAAATATAAAGTGATTCCAAATTATGGTGCACAAAATTGAGTTTTAGACATGGCTAACTTTGAAATTAATTTTCTTCCAAATCACAACTAATTTTTTCTTCAAACTTCTAGAGTAACATGTTATATGTTGCATACTACAATTTTTGTATATCTATTTTTAGACTTTATCCATTGATGCTTGGATGTGTACATGGTTGAGTGAACTAATTTTTAAGTCAAAGTGTTGTTTTCAAAATGACATTTCCATTGCAAGCCACTTTGTAGATAAATAATTTACTACGATTGTTGGTAAAAATTTGAGCATACATCTTCAACTTGAATGCAAAAATAAATATAAAATTATTTATAAGGTATCTTCTTTAAATAAAAAGCTATTAACTTTTAAAGCTGTAGTATGGATTTAGAAATTCCATACAACATTGTATAAGAGTCTTTTTAATAAAAAACATTCTTGTTATTGTATTAGTGGTCAACTCATCATGTGTTGTAGTGTAGATTGAGGCACCTAGAAATTACATT
The DNA here is from genome assembly GCA_951230915.1 of Antitrichia curtipendula. Lineage (NCBI taxonomy): Eukaryota > Viridiplantae > Streptophyta > Bryopsida > Hypnales > Leucodontaceae > Antitrichia > Antitrichia curtipendula. Next base: position 4,921,322 of record OX579641.1, read on the forward strand.
GCTTTACTTGATATTAATGTATTAGTTAAATGGGCTTTAAAGGGATTTAATTTAATCATATTTTCAAAAGTCCATAGAAGCATAAAAATAATTAATGTTTTTTTTTTAAATAAATAAATAAAAAATCCTAAATGATATTATAAATTGTAGTTGGGCTTCAAATCAATAGTTAATAATGGATCAATTTTGAACTATTGGCATTTTCTAGATTTAAGGTAACAAGATAGGCAAATGATATCATTGGACATTTTTGGCGAGACTTGTTGTAAGAATTTGATAGGATCCTTTCCAATGCTTACCATGTGCCATAATATGTCTCTCTTTGGATTGTTGTAGTCACCTTCCATATTTTGTTGGTTCATATTCTAATACCTAGCTAGCTTTGTAGTAGTTACATGGATATGAACTTCCACTATCCTTGGTCTACTCAACCATGCACACACCTACTTATGATATGGTTGTTTGAATGAAAAAGTTTCAAATTCATAGTTAGTTTTGTTCCTCATTGTATAAATAATTATTGTGCAAATTAATGGGTCACGATTTAATAGGAGATAATTTAAAATTTTAAAAAATTCTATAAATCAATATAAAGTTAGTAATGCATTGCAATATGAAAATTAGTGCACTCATTTTATCATACAATTGCCTCAAATACCAAATTATTTCTCTAAATTGTTGTTTATAATACATCTTTCTTATACTTAAAAAAAATGAATCAATAGGTTTAGGAGCTAACTTTGTTTTTTCTAGCTCACTTTTAGTTCCTTAAATGTTTTCAATTATTTTTCACAAGAATATTAACCCCTAGACAAACCAATCTCAGAAGGCATGATAATGATTCAAATATGAATTCCACATAGATCATATTTTAAATGTCATTAAGCTTGACTAAGAAAATTGTAGCTCTAATCCTTTTTTTTTAAACAAATTATATTTTTCCAAAAAATTTAAAATTACAATTTTAAAGCTTAATGTACACCACTTTTCAATTTTTGTGTTTTTTAATTTCTTGAAATATAAGCTAAAAAAATACCGATTACACCATGGTGTTTATCAATATCATTTTTATTTTTGCTAAAAGTTATCTATTATTTCAAGTAGTTTATTAATTATTGTAATTTTACAAAAAAAAATATTAAAAACATTTTGAATTTTGAATTTTTGAAAGGTGTATTTTGTTTTAGATAATCAACGAAGTTTGTTCAAACAAAAACATCAAAAGTCTTTTAAAGGTTAAAGGATCATAGCACGCAATTAAATGCTTATGTCATATATGTTGCAAGTGTTTACACTCAAAGTCAATAGGACACGTCATGTTTAAAAATGTTTCAATTAAAAAATATTGGATATACCAATATTAGATATAATCACACTCTCAATATGTAATGCTTAATTGGATGTACAAAATGAAAAGACCTTTATTTATATGAAGTGGCATAAGAAAGAATCAAAGATATGATTAAGATCCAAACAAGATATGTGATTTCTCAAGTAGAAAAATAAGAAATAATGATTGAAAAAATGTTTGTAGTCATTTGGAACATAAATGATGGTTACAAGATAGTGGTGTATGAAGTCATTGTGGATGTGAGTGTGGATGAGTTGTAATGAAGAAACTTGTCATTTAGGACAATCATGGACTTTGTCATCTTCTAATCCATCTTTGAGCTTGTTTACTTGGTCAATGTTATGTCTACAAATGGCCACATGTAAATGACTAGATGACATATATGAGCTAAAAACTAGATTATAGTTTGCGGCATACGACAATCATTTTTCAATCTCTTAGACACTTATTTAAATACAAAATTATTCTTTTTTTACTAGTGCTTAGATCAAACTGTTGGTTTTGGGATGTGAATTGACATCCAACATCTTTGGTTTTTATTTGATACAAGGATAGAAATTGTTGTTGGTCTTCTTTCAAATGTAAATATAATTCTTGGACATTGTAACTTTTGGTCTCTATTCAAATGATCGTATAATGAAGACAAATTGAAAACTTTTATTTAGAACGTGAATTTTCATTGGATTTGAAATGACATCCTACAATAGTGAAGGATATTAGTATCAAAAAATAAATATAAAGATATAATCAAGATCCAACTCGTGATCTTTAGATGCAAATTAACACATGATATTAAGAAGGATATATATAGCTACAAAGTGTTAATGTCTACCAAAAGATTGAATTGATTTGTCTATCAATAGATAGTTGGATATGTAGTCACTACTAAAAGTATTCAATGCTAATATAGTAGGTGTCAATCATCATATTGGGTCAATCACTGAATAGTGTATGTCAATTGCCAACAACACTAGCATGTGAGCCTAAAAATGTGAGCCTTGAGCCTAAATGTAAGTAGGTATTATACAACTTTGAAGGTGCCTAGGTGTAACATAAGTATCCTATAACTATGGAAGGTGTTTATATGCCACATTTAACTACTGCTAGACTATCAAGTGAATTTTGGATAAAACATTCAAAGATCTTTGAATAATAACATCTAGAGATTTGTTGATGTTTATATAGATCTTGGATGTTTTTTTTATTGATCTCCTGATGTTTTGCATAGATCTCCTAATGTTTTGCATTATCTCCAAATGACCATTTTTTTCTACTATAAATTATGGACCCTTTGAAAGTTTGAAGGTCTAAAAGTAGTTAAATGCAACAATAATAACATAGGTACCTATCACATAGACACTCATAATATAAATATCCTCTAGCTATGAAAGGTGCCTACAACATGGGCACCTATAATATAAATCTCCTATAACCATGAAAAGTGCCTATAACATAGGTACCTATAATATAGGATCTTATGCTCCTAGACTCAAGATTCTAGCTTACATGCTAACAATTGTATGTCAATTGTTAGACCACCTTTTATATTAGTCTCTTTTGCAATAATAAGTGTTCTATAAGTGTAATTTATTATCATAATGAATTCTACACTCACCATCACCTAGAATCACCTTGCAAGAGTATATGTCCACTAATACACTATATATTGAAGGGTTGGCATGAATTTAGAATCGTCTCAATTGAAACTTCTAAAAACCAATGTTGCTTGAATGAGAAAAGGGTTACAAAGTTTTGAAAGATCTTTGAAATGAGTTTTGAATTTGAAAATAAATTCCTAAAATTGAGCGTAAAGTTTTAACCCTCAATTCATTCAAGCAAGGCTCATTTTAAAGGTTTAAATAAAATCAAAAATTCATCCAATCCTTTCAATGAACAATGTCAATGGACAAATACTTTTGCTAGGTGATGGTGAGTATAGAATTCATCACATTAGATGAGATTCAACTGGCCTATAGGGTCGCAAGTTCTTGGACTTAGCTACAACAATAGGCTAGTGCGGCAGAGCAACTGCCACATTAGATAATAATTTTAAAAAATAGTATTTTAAAAAATAATTTAAATTAAATTTTTTTTAATAATCTATTTTTATTATTTTTAATTCTAACTAGTAGTGGTTGGTTCTCAACATGTGAAGTGGGCCTAAAATGGCCCTCCAATGCAACTAAAAAAACATTTAATGTGATAACAAATTAGACTTACACTTATTCATAATTGAAGAGACTAGAGATTATTTATTACTATAAATTTTTTTGGTGATTGACAAAGTCTGTAATTGACACACCTACTATACCTATTAAGAAAAAATTTCTACCAAAGATAACGACCTCGTCAATCTAAAGATTCATTTCTTATAAAGATTGATTCTTAATGACAGTTGGTCTAATTCAAAAGATCAAATTTGTAACAGTGATCAAATAATATTATAATTTACAAAGATTCAATGGTTATAATATTTTTGTAAATATAAAAATACTCACAAAGATCCTATATTCATGAATTGGGAATGAAATTTATAATTTTCAAGATATATGTTCAAATTTGCCTAATAAATTATGCAATATTATTATCAAAATACAAAAGATACATTAGCATCCACATGATTGTCTTAATGGCATTTACAATAGATGTATTGGATCTTTAAATGAAATAGCAACCGCAATCCCAACCACTCAATTTATGAACTTATACCTCAAAAGTTTTTTTCATGAAATCATCTTCTCTCTTGTTTGCACTTGTTTGTTTATGTAATCTCTATTTTTCTTTGCAAAGACCTAAAAATTAATTAATCCCTAAAGTCCTAAAGTTCCCTTGGAGGACAAATGGGAATTTAAATAAGCTCATATAATTTAATTTTTGGCATGATTTTTTGAATTTTTTCTCAAGATAGGAAAAATATATTAGATTTTTAAAAACATAACTTTTTATTTCAACCAATGATTAAGAAAATTGAGTTAATTTTTGAAGATGATGCTTTAGATTGCTTCCTAAACAACAATTTTCTCATCAGTCATCGTTAGTTCAAATAGAATGAATCAAATCTTTCTATGTAGACAAAAATATTTTCTATGGGACAAATTTTTTTAGTTTAATGTTGATTTTTTCTGATTTTTTTACTCAATAATTATATGATTCATCTTTTAACGCAATTTTCAGATCTTTTCAAAAACAAAAGTTTCACATGGTTTATCTTAGTATCTCACTTATTAGAACAATCTCACCATTGTGATTAGTGTGTTTCAATTCCATCTTAGAGCTATTAATTATTTATTTTTTCCTTCTATTTTGTACCTAATTCTAATTCATATTTTTTCAAAAAATGAAAATATTGTATTTTTTAAAATTATCCAATTTTTAGCTCACTTTTTTAATATAAAAAATTCAAAATTCAAAATTCAAAATTCAAAATCTATAGTGCAATTATTTTTAATTAAGAAGATTTAGAGTCTTAAAATCTAGTCACACAAGGTGTTAAAAAAATATGTTTTTGTCATTGTTAATGCAAATATCTTGCAATCATTAACTGTTAATGCACAAATATCTTGCACTTTGTGGATAAAGTTTTTGAAATATCTTCTACACAATTTAACACTAGTCTAGTGCAAGATCTATAGTTAAATATGCAAAAAAATATTAAAAAATAAAAAATAAATTTTTTTGCTCTTTGATTTTTTTTTTATAAATGTAGATATCCTACTCGGCATTTAAAATTTTGATTTGTGTGTGCATTTTTGTGTGTCTTTGCTTCAAGATGGTTGTTTGTTTGTTAATTTGAGTTCCAATTTGTTGTTTTTGAAATGCTCATTAGCCAATTTGGGAGTTGTGTGTAGTGTACATTTCCAAGACAGATTGCCAAGTAGATGATGTTTAGGTGGCAAGGTGCCAAGTTGGAATTGTGAAAATTATTTGGCTGGGTGAGGTGGTTGTATGAAGGTCCAAGTTAGAAGATTGTAAGTTATTAAGCGGAAGCGGTTCCAACTTGATGTTTTGTTTGTAGTTAGGGTTTATAGCCGAGTTGGTTGTGGTAACCGCCTGGCTTGAGCTTATTAGGAGGTGATGGCCAATTTGGTTTTCACTGCTTGTTGAGTGAAAGTCTAGTCATGTCCCAGCCAGTTGTGTTGTGTATTTGATTTTGTTTGTGTGTGTTTCCAAGTGGGTGATGCTTGGTTGTGTTGAGTGTGTGTCAATATGTGTGATGTAAATGAGATGTATGTGTCCTAGTCGGGAAGGATTGGAAGTTGGAAAGTTATGGATTACAAGACGAGTCCTTGAAATTTGATGTTAATGTAATGAAGAAAATATTTTGGAATCAAGTTGGAGAGAATCTATATAGTGGTGTTGAAGAACAAAGTTGAAGTGTGATCCTAGTTGGAGGAATATTGCTGAAGTGCAACGGGAACTACAGTGCATGAGTGCGGTAAAATTGACAAAGTCACAATTAGACTCCTAGTTGGAGGAAGTGAAGTGAATGGAGAAAGTAAAGAAACTGTGGAGTTAATTCGGATTTACAAATGGAAAAATCACAGTCTACGTTGAAGATGTAGAATCAATTTGGAGTGTACCTATGGAGTGAAGATAATTAAGTTGTTAATCATGATTATGTGTATGAAGGAAGTTGAGACTTTAAGCAAACAATTAAATTTTATTAACGGTGATTTAATCACCAATTCGGTAATATAACATGAATTAAATCCAAATTGGTTGTTGTGTATATGTTAATGTTTGATGAATGGGCGATGGGAAAGAATGTGCAACTCTTGGAAGTCTTAGTTGTGAGCCCAAATTGATTACTATTGTCCTTGCATGAGAATGTATGCTGTTCAAATGGGAAATTGAATGTGGGTCCAAGTTGGATTAAGATTGTAACCAAAATGGGAGATGTGAAAGCAATTAAATTTCCAAATTATTGGCAACTTATGAATTCATAGTTGGAAGAGTGGTAATTTTATAAGGATGTATGTTTTTTTAATTTGAGAATATGAGCCAAGTTGGGTGTCAAGTGTCGTTGTAGTGTTACGATGATTTATCCAAGTTGGTCTGTGAGTTTGTATGCGTTATAATTTGAGCCCTTGTGTTATGAACCAAGTGGGAAGACTGTGTATGTGGAATGCATGATGTCATGAGTGACAGTCCAAATTGGTTAGTTAAAGTTTGAGTGTTGTCCAATTCTGGATTCCGAATGAGTCTATGAAGTAGTGAGTGATATATTTCCATTTGGAGAGTTTCCGAGTGATTGTAAAGAATAAATTGATCTAAATTGGGAAGGAAGCATGAAAAAAGATAAGTGATCCAGGAAGAGGAAGTGTCAATGGTGTTGTAATAAAAAAAAATTATCAAACCAAATTGTGAGATGAAAAGTTGATATTTGAAGATTGAGTTAATATTTGTCTTTCCATCAGTTAGCAAAGGCTTATTGGTACTCAACATAAAAATCTCTTGGATTTATACATTCAAAATTAATTTCAACTTATTAGGCAAACAAGGTTATAATATAGAAAATAATTAGGCATTTAAATTTTTAATTATTTTTTGTTGTAGCTGTTAAGAAGGTAAAATAATATATGTTATTTTTTATTTGTCTTTCTATCTTTGTTTGATTTTTCCATTAGATTTCTATTGATATATTAAATGTTCTTTGACTTTGCTTTCTTGATAAGGCATTATTTAGTGTTTCTATTCATCGTTTGTAAATTCTTTAATCCTGTAATTTGTTGTTTCTATGTCATGTCAATACTTCTCTATTGTATTGTTTTTATTATAATTGTATATATTTAATATCATTTTTTCTATTGAAATATCCTATTAAATTTCATTAACTCCTAAAGTCCCAAAACATTTTTTCATCAAAAAACGCTCAAAATTGTTATTTCTAATGTAAAGAGTAAAAAGATTAAAAAATAATATTTTTTTAAATATTTACCTATAGGAGCTTGCAATAGACTAGTATGAGGGCCACTTCACACTACTGCTGTCCAAGTTGAAAGGGTGTGCCCAACCTATGGTCAAGAGTTAAGAGAAATGGGCTCTTACTAGGCATTTCTTTGGACTCTCACCCAAAGTTTGGCCACTCGCTCCCAAAACCTCCCGACTTGGACATCCATAGTGTCAAGCCTCCAAAGGCCAAGTCCAAAGTCCAAACCCATATTGTTTGACTTATATCCTAACAAATAATATGAGAGATTGAGAAAGAAGAGGAAAAGTTTTTAAAGTTTTTAGGAATTTTTCTAGCTAGCCCAAACTATGGTCGAAGAGTCCATCACCATGTAATTATTTTTCTACCATATTGTCAATTTGGAGGGCAATGGTCTTTGGTTTGTGTTGTATAGTATAAAGGGTCAAGAGATTGAGCTTTCAGGAATTCATGGATTCCTAAAATATAATTGGTAGAAATTGACGTACTCTTGACCTTCTATTGTAGTGTGAAGTGGCCATGAGAATGTAGGTGATTGCAAGAAACACTTGTCCTATTTCTTGTCCCCTTGGTCTTGAACAAGTGGTTTTTGGCTCATAACTTTTGCGTCATATGCTCATTTTCTATAAAATTTGAAGGAAAGGTACATGTAATAGTTTTAGACATTATCTAATTTTTTCCAATCTAAAAAAATTTAATTACTATTTTTAAATTGCCCCCGATTGGATGTCTACCTTGGCCATTTTGGATGTTTTTAGTCCTATTTTTGATCTAAAAATGCAATTTTGAAGCTCTAAATTGGAATATAAGGATTTGTACTAAATTTACTCAAGCTCACAAAGGATTTTAAAAAAATAGTAAATTTTCCACCTTCCACATGTGCTCAAAGTGTACTACCTTTGCGCACGCGCAGAGAACACAATTTTGTTTTTCCCAAGATGAAAATGGTTGAGAAGAAGCATCTTAATGTTAGTAAAAATGGCTTTATTTTTGAGAATTATTTGAATTTATTTAATAATTTCTAACAATCAAATTCAAAAGTATCTATTTTCTTGTATTTTTCCATCACGCTTTTTTTATGCATAACTTTTAGAGATAAATTTTTTTAGGCCTGAACTTTCATCCATATATTATTTTAAAAGCTTTACATATTATATATTTTTTATTTTATTTAAAAAAAATTTATTCCAAAAGGTTATAGTATTCCAGTACTGAAGCCATTTTGGCCAGAAAAAAACAGGTGTTTCTTGCAACTACACATGTGTGGAAAAAATTTCAAAAACTTTGACCATATAGATTGAAAGATATTTGCATTCAAAGTGAAGAAAACATGGTTGGGGCACCGTTATTACTTACAAATTAGTTTTTGAGACTCTTAACTTAAATTTTTTGCATTACATATGTTCAATTTTTTTAAAATTATTATAAATAATTGAGTTGTAAGTGTAAAGGAAAAAAAAAATATTGAATAAATAAGTTGATTTTTAAGGTTTTCAATTGTTAAGTAAAAATAGGTACAAAATAAACGGCAAAACAAAATTGTTAATAGCTCTAAGATGGAATTAAAACACACTAATTCTAATGGTGAGATTGTTCTAACAATCAAATTTAACCTTGTGCAACATTTTGTTTTGAAAAAAGATGTCATAATTGATCTCAAAAAAAAATCATATATGTTATTTTTTTTTAAAGATACTCTTATTGCTTGCAAAATAGGATGCTCCATAACTTTCACATCACAAATCTAAATGGAATAAATCAAAGCTTCTGTATAGACAAAAATACAATCTATCATAAGCAAGGTTTTAAAAAATTTATTTCAAGTTTTTGCGGTTTTCTTTTTTTGCCCTCTAAATTGAAATTTGGACTTATTGTGGTATAATTTTTTCTCCCACTCATCAATTGAAATAAAAATTATATTCACATGTTAAAGCTAATAAGAATTCTATCATACAAATTATTTATTTTAAAACTGCCAAAAATTGCAATCATAAGAATCTATTTAAATTCTATTTTGTCTTCCATCAATGGGATTTTTAGGGGTTAAAGATTTAATTAGTGCCACTATTTTTTGTTTTTATTGTTATGATTATTATATTATAATTATTTTTATTTTCATTTTCATTATAACCTTTTTCATTATTTAACCCCTAAAGTCCCAAGGCCTCTTTTCCATCAAAAACCACTCAAAAATACCATTTCTAAAGCAAAGAGCAAAAAAAAAATTTAATGTTTTCTGCATAGAATCTTGTACTAGACTAGTGTAAGAATGTGTGGAAGAAATTTCAGACTTTGCTAGCGTAGATTGCAAGATATTTGCGCTTAAAGTGAAGGAAACAAGTTTTTTTGCACCTTGCCCAACTACATTTTGGGGCTTTGAACCTTCCTAACTCATCATTTTTGCTCTATTGATTTTAAATTTAAATTTTATAGGATAAAGTATTGAATTGAGAGTCTAAAAAAAAATTCTAAAAATACAGACTTAGTTTTCACTTGTTAAAGAATTGTTAAGTAGAAGTAGGTTTAAGATTGAAGGAAAAACTAAACCGTTAATAGCTCTAAGATGGAATTGAAACAAACTAATTTAAGTGGTGAGACTGTTCTAGCAAAAATCTTAACCTTGTAGAACCTTTTTTTTTTCTTTTTAAATGTAAAAATTAAGTTAAAAAATGAATCCTCCAAGTTTTATTTTCAAGAAGATGTTTTAATTGCTTGAAAAACAAGATTGTCCATAACTTTCTTATAACAAATTCAAATGAAATGAATAAAAACTTTTCACATAGATAAAAACACAATCTATACAAAACTAATAATTTAAAATTTAAAATTTAAATTTTTTTTGAGGTTTTTTTTCTGCCTGCCAAACAAAAAAAAGGGGCTTTTTGAACCATAACTTTTGCTAAAATCCATCGATTGAAACAAAAAATATATTCTTGGAAAGCTAATGTTTCTTTTTTATTTTCACCAAAAATTTCAAAAAATATTGATAAGTATTGAAACTATAGGAGCATGCCTAAAATACATTTTGTCCCCCAAGGGGACAATGGGACTTTAGGGATTAAAGGCTTCATGTGAATTCCAATATCAAAGGCTTATTTATGGGTAGAACTTAGTTAAAGTCCATTTTTGAAGAGGTGACAATTAAACATTATATATATAGAGTAGAATTATATCTAATTCAATTATTGAAAAATAAAATAAATTTTGCTTCACCATCTATCTTTATGAAAAGAGATTGTTATGAAGCCCTTTATTCTAAACCTCCAAATAGAAAGGAAAAAAAATTAGGACTTAAATTATTATACTAAAGTTCTTTACATTCCTTACAATCAATTATTAATTTAATACCATTGTTTGTGCAATTTTTGATAAAGTTGATCAAATTAGTTTTTCAAATTAACAAAACAGATAAAATTTGTGAAAAATATAAAGAAGCTTCATTTTATTTTTTGAATAAAACACTCTAATTATTTTAGAATTCTTCAATGTATGGCATGTAGGAAATTTAAAATATAAATTTTATTTCTTAAAACTTGTTGTTTTATGCATTTCAAAGTTGTAGTTTTATTTTAAAATATGTTATTTATATTTTAATATTATCATGCCACCCAAATTTGTACACTATCAGTTTGTTTGATGAATTGTTCATAATAAATAATGTTTAAAATATTTAGTATATTTATTTTGAAAATTGTGCTTCAGAATATTCATCCATAGCTGTATATCATGCACTTTGTAATTGTTCTTTATATTTGTCAATACAAAAAAATATGAGCTAAACTAAAATTCATCAACAAAACATTCAAATTTGTGTCTCAAATAAACTCTTCAATATTCATTAGATGCTCTTGAAATCTTATGGTGGTTTTTGGTAGTGTACGAAACAATTCAAGGCCAAAATGTAGACGAAAGGATAGACAAAAATGACTTTTGTAATAATTGCGCTTGTTATTAATCCCTTGAGTTCCAAAGCTGTCATGGCTTCACTTGTTATGCTTTAGTTGTGAGGACTCTAAATTCCATGGTATTATAAATATTACTTAAAATATCATCTAAATCAATTTTGACCTATTGGTTGACACTTAAATAATAAGAAAGGAAAGTTAGAGCCTTATACTAGTTAATTGTGGTATTACTCCTATATAATGACAAATTCCAAATAGTCATACTCCATAAGTCACTAAAAAAAAGTTGTGGTGAGAAATCCCATTTCATAATGGATTATTTAAATAATGGTCTAAATCTTGTCAATTTTGTGTAGGTTTGGATAAAAGTTGTGTGACTTCAATATTCACTTTTTATATAGTGGCTTCAAATAGATCCTAAAGGTCACTCAAAACTAGTTAGCTACTCAATAAGTTGTCTTGCTCTATTGTTCCAACAATTGACCATCAACTCACATTGAAGAAAAGTCAATACTATTTACATCAAGGCAAATAAAACGCTCTAAAGGATGCATAATTATACACTTTATTTGTATTTCAAAAACCTACAAAAAATTTGCACATTTTGATTAAAAACTTGACACAAAATTATGTTTCTAGAGAACCAATGAAAATTTTATTTAAATTTTATAGAATAAACTCATTTCATATTCTTGATTGAATCAACAATTAGGTTTTGGATTTAAAGGATATTTTTTGTCCAAGCAACTAGAGACTTTTTGTGGATAATATTAATCTAAAAGACAAAAATTTAATGTAAGCATAGATGAAATTCAGATCAATACCAATAAAACATTAGATGTTTTTTGAGGGTATTGGAGGGCCATTTTAGATCCATCCTCAATACTATGAACCAACCAGTACTGGTCAAAATAAAAAATAATTTTAAATTAATTTTAAATTAAATTATTAAATTATTATTAGTATATAAATGTACTATAAAATATTTAATTAAATACCTTCAAAAAATATTAAATTAAATTATTATTAGTAATATAAATGTACTATAAAATATGTATTGAATAACTTTCTTGGAATAATGTACCATAAATTTTTTGTTAAAAGCCATAATTGGAAATTATAGACAGTGTCAAATTTACTAAAAAGCTATAAACTTTTATTAATTTTGAATAATTTAGCTTTCCATCAAACTTTGGATAGTCATCAAAACACAAATTTTTTTCTAGCAAATGAATTTTATAATTGGCTATAAATTAATCTTCTATTGATTTAGGTCTTGAATAAATTTCTCTATAAAAAAAATCATTTTTTGAATAATAGATTTAACACTCATAGGATATTAGTTACATTGTATTATTTTTTAACTAAAAAAATAGAATAAACTCATACATATTTTTAATCATCATAAATTTCCATTTTCTAATGCATTGATATAAAATTACCTAAATTTTTTTTTAAAAGGATTAAAATTCAAAAATTCAATTGTACCAAATTGTGAAAGACAGCTATAAAATTTTATTTTTATTTTTGCACATTGTCCTTCATTTCTATGAAATCGTGCATAAATTACAAGAATTATAGAAGTTTGAAGGAAAAAATGTTCATAAGGTAGTAGGTCCATAAATCAACCATCTAAAAGCTGGAATTGAATTTTGGGGAGGTGGAACTACTTGAAATATTTTTTAGTAAATTTTCATTGAAAGAGAAGTGGAATTGGCATCTAACCCAACTCGTTTCATATTTTTTAGAGCTATGTGGAATTAGTTATGAAATTTTGAAGGTGAATTGGCATAGGGCTCCAAAACTGCCCACTCCCTAAAATGTAAACTCTTTGTACATCAATGAAGGCTATGAAAAAAAATCATGTACAAATAGTGTACATTTTAGGGGTGGGGTGGTTTTGAAGCCTATGCGCTTTTCGAACCTCTTACCTTAGTCAATAGGAGCTACAAATTTTGGATTCCTTTGCAAAGGATATTATTGCATTTGATGCAATTTTTTTTTATACCACAGTTAATTCACCATGTTAGCCACATACCTATCAATTTCCAAAAATAGAAGAAGACTTTAACACTAGACATTCTATTTGTGGTGAAAAACTTGAAGTTACTAAAATGTTCTCTAATTGATACAAAAGTAATAAATTTCTGAAATCTTTTTTTTCTTCTAATTTTTCTAAATTATTTGGTTGTGTCAAGTTTTGCTTAACCCCTAAAGGACTGTTCATCCCCTCGGGGGACAATTTGGGTTCAGGTAGGTTCCTATTGTCTCAATTTGAAGTGAATTTTTTGAGATTTTTTGAGGTTACATAGTTTTGTGAGAGCTTTGTGGATGTATAATTTTTGTTTCAATCGGATGCCGGATGAAAAAGTTATGGCACAATAAGCAAGAAATGAAGATTCTCGGGCAGCCCAAAAAAAATTACAAAAAGTCAAAATAATTTTTTTGAATTTTTTTCCTAAAATATTATGTTTTTATCTCTACGTGAAGCTTTGATTCATTCTATTTAGACTAGGGATGAGAAAATTATGGACAATCTTAATTTTTCGGGCAATTTAAGCATCATTCTTCTTCAGAATTTTTTTTTGTCCAACTTTGAATGCTAATATCTTCCAATCCGTACGGTCAAATTTGATGAAATTTTTACTACATAATCTCATACAAGTTAAGTACAAGATCATATTATTTTTTTTATTTTTTTTTAATAAAATTGATTTCCTTAAGTGAATGCAGCAGAAGTGGTAGTTTTGAGTGGATTTTGACAAAAAAAAAACTCGGGGCTAAGGTGGATACACCCAAAAGCTCCACAAATTGGGCTATGAGTAATTTGAAGGCTAAGTAGATAATAGTAAATATAGGATTGTAAAGAGATGTGTAGAAAAGGAAGAAATGCACCAAAAAAAAAATCAGATTTTGACAATATGAAACCACAGTAGGGATACAAAGTTTTGGAAGTAGAGTATTCAAAAGCATTCATAGGCTGCACTGAAAATCAGCAGTCACATGCACAAAGTTCCTCTCCCAAGGTGTTGGAATGAAAAGAAATGGAGTTGCAATTGTGTTTAAAACAATGGAAAAAAAAAAACTTAGTAACCAACAAGTAGTAGAAAAACTTGTCAGTAATCAATGGGAATTGTCCATGTGTTTCAAAGAAGAGAAAAGAATGATTACCCTATTAGAGAAACAAATTAACATGTAATGTCAGCTTACAAGCATGTCACCAATACCAAAAATGGCCAATGGTTCTTTGATGAACTACAATATTCACTCACTGACAACTTTCAGTAGATAACTACACCATTTAAGGGCTTAATCTAGGATGCGCTTTAAGGCACTGCGCCATAATGGGTGTACCCACCTTATAGGGGTTACAATGGCAAGCACACCTTCCTACCACTTGAAGTAGGTAGGAGTCCATTGAATTTCTAGCCCATTTATTTTTCCATTTTTTTCATTTTTTTTGCAAGCCGCAGACTGATTCATGTTGTGAGCAAGTCCCATGCCAATTACGGTCCTAACTTTACAAGTTGAGAGCTTTACTTATTAAGCGTATTAGTCGCTTGCTCAGTTGTTAACTCATTTGCCGTCGCTCAACATCCCGAATTAGATACGAAGTCGACGACAGAGTCTTCGGAGTTGACCAGGACAGTCCGAAATAATAAAATAAGAAAGGAAACAGCAAATGGACGGACGGACGGAGATCTTTATGGTCCGATCGACAGAGCTCCAGCTTTCCGGAGGAGAATAATGGTAATCAATCCTGTAGTTTAGGAAAAAGTCACGGACCCCTTCTCAAAATTAGAAAAGGGAGTGTAAAAATGGGACGGAATCTTGATCAAACTAGTAATAATCTCATTATGGAGTTAATTAACCTGAGTGGATGCTACTCACTCACAAGTTGCATTTGGGTTATAGAGCATCGTCGGTCCTGCACGGTATATAATTAAGAACTTGAAATTTGTATCAGTGGAAGTGCATTCAAAAAGAACTTTGAGAAGGTACAAGGAAACTCAAATTTTGACATTGGACAACCACTTCAAAAGCAAGGTAAAAGTCATCATTTATAGAGGTCTCAGCAAATCACGGTTACCAAAGCAAAACTCGGCCATTGACACTCCACATTTGGCTACATTTGGAATGTCAATGGCCAAGTTTTGCTTTGGTAACCGTAATTTGCTGAGACCTCTATAAATGATGACTTTTACCTTGCTTTTGAAGTGGTTGTTGTCCAATGTCAAAATTTGAGTTTTCTTGTACCTTCTTAAAAAAATTTGGATTCGCTTCCAATGATACAAATTTCAAGTTTTAATTATATACCGTTCAAAAGTTAGAGAATCATATAGAGGGTCAATATACCGTTAGGACTAAGGATGCTCTTAGGATCTCCTTACATGTATCGATCATTGCAGAACTTTCACAGCAGGTGTTACACAAGAAAATAGCCATTACACTTTCATGCGGACCCAATAGGTAGGGAAAGAGACAATGGAAAATTCACACGTGTTAGATTCTCTCAAAATTGACTAGTCTCCACCAATGAGGTTGTACACTAATATCGGTGAAACTTCAGCTCTTCCATTCCCACTTGTCCACTCAAGCAAGACAATCAATGGAGTTGTTTTTGTCTTATTGCTTAAATTAGCGATAAGCTTGTTCACTAAGCTCACATGTAAGTTGATCCTTAGGGCCAGTTGCCATTGGACCATCGAAGGTCCTCAACTGAATGGTCCACGCAACGACCAATGCAGTCTATGTTCAAGGCTCCTCTCCAATTAGACCTCAAGCTTCTAGCGTTGCAAATCGGCTTTGTAGAGTTGGAGGGTCTGAAGGGGGATATTTTCTAGAAAAAAAAAATACAAGAATGCTACTACCTATAAGTTGTAGAAATCAGGAAACAACACTAAAGAGCAATTACACAGAATTTGCACAGACCCAGAAACAACACCGAAGAGCACTTAAGTGGGACTGTCCATTGGGAGGAGGGGGGCGGTGAAGAAAATAGATTTTACACGGCACAAAATAGGGGGCTTTTTTTTATATGCACCCCTGGATGGACTTTGGCAGGACAAGTGAGGGGGCCAATTCACCCCGGCTCCAAACTGGAGGTAGCATGTACTTTCCATTGCATTTGCAGCTCCGAGCTCCCCTCCAACCTCCAGAACTTGCATTTTGCGTTTGCAAAGTTAAAGGGCCTGGATGGAATTTACTTGAAGCATAAAAACAAAGTAAATCACTTTTCTGAAATTTATGTGTCACAATTGTTGGCACAAGAGACAAGCAATGTGTAAATTCAACCATATTGGCCTTTATTCTTTTTTTATTTTTTAATGTATGATGGACAAATGATGCACTGTAGTTAGAGGAGGTGTTGTAGCAATTGAAAAAGGGCAACAAGATAAAGCACAAGCCAAACCAAAGGAAACATCATAGCCTCCCTAGATGCACATGCTCCTTCTAGCCCCTCTTCATTTCCTGGAAATCCAATGCCTCAATGGAAAATAGTCCTTAAAAGAAACTTGCACCCAAACTCAAAAAAAGCGGCCCTGGATTTATGATAAAAGGTAGGAATACCATAAACTATATCAATCTATAATTAAGCCATTTTAATATACTACTATTATCATTTATGCCTTAAAACGACAAGAGCAAGACCAAGTACATTGAAATGGTTTATGAATCAACACAACTTATAGTATTTCTGCTTTAGAGGGTCTACACTTGAATTGTTTTTGAAGTCCATTGTGTGTCACCCACCCTTGTCCATCCTCCCAACCACGTGGCACCTCCTTAATATTTTGCAAAACTTTGGAGCAAGGAACCAACCTCTCATAAGCCCAAATAGTATAAAAAAATATGCCATATCTACGCTCCAGAATGGTGGCACGGGCCTTTGACTGTTATGGGCCATGACTTGTTTTTAATAAACCCATTCAAATTCCACATGTTGCAAGGGCTAAGGTTGGGGACCTTTTCTCATGTGGATCTCCAGAGAATTGTCAAGGCCACTTGTTTGGAGCATGAGTGAGTGTACATGCTCTTAGTTTAGGATTTTAAAATGAAATTATTCTATTTTGTTTTTTGATAATACAATGAATATTTTATTGGCTATGGAATTAAAAAAAATATGCAACAAAACAAGAGAAAAATTTGTTGTTAAGTCTTTGATTGTTTATCTTCTTTTAAACCCCTAAAGTTCCAAGGTCAATTTTCATCAAAATACATTCAAAATTGTCATTTCTATTGCAAAGAGCAAAAAAACTTTAAAAATTGTTTTTCCTTTTCATATCTAAATGTAGGATCATGCACTAGACTAGTATCAAAATGTGTGGAAGAAATTCTAGGAACTTTGATTGCTTAAATTACAAGATATTTGCATTTAAAGTAACTAAAATAAGTTTTTTTTATCCCTTTCGTGACTAGAATATACGACTTAAAAAATAAAGATTTCATACCACTAATCCAAATTTAATGAATCAAATATAATCTATGAGGAAAAAAATTTTTAAAAATTTATATATATATATATACATATGTAAATATATAAATATATATAATTTAATTATTTTATTTGTTTGTTTGTTTATCCAAATTGTTGAGGGGGATTAAGGTGGTATAATTCTTGTTTTTAGGCATTGATTGTAAAAAATAAAATTATATTCTTATAAAGCTAATGTGTTTTTCTATCTTCAAAAAATCACTTCAAAAATTAAGGTCATAGAAGCCTACTTGAAATTCTAAGTGTCCTCAAAGGAACTTTGTCAAGTCTAGTAGTCTCTTCATAATTTTAAACAAAAACATTAAATAGGCAATTATTGCAAAAGTCATAATAAGATTCTTTTAACTTCCATCTCAATGTAGGCATCTTAAAAAATTTACTTAAAAAAATTCATTAATATTTATATTCTAATAGATGGATTGAAGTATATATTCAAAATCCTTTGGTTCATTCTATTTTGATTGACCGCATAACCTCTAAACTTTCAAGTGTATCCTAAGGGGACAAATGAATAGTTTACCGTACGCTTAGGTTAGTATTGGCACCTCAATAACAAATTCTCTTAATTTTGAAATTTAGACAATTAGGTAGCCTAATTTGTTTTTCTTGGCTTTCGGCACTTTGTTCTTCATACTTTTTTTAAAATCCTAATTTTGGATTGATTTTTTCTATTCATGTGCAAATGTGTTCCATTTTCCGAATGTTTTTAAGAATAATTTTTGGATATCAAGAATTAGCAAAAATGAATATTTTTCAGATTTCCAGAAAATAGTTGTACAATTTTTAAAACTTTAGACATGATCCAAATTTTTCCTACTTATCTTTGAAACTGACCTACACATATAGTAGTTCTTGTGATCTCAATTTTTGGCATAGTTTATTGAATGTTTTTTTTAAAGATAAGGAAAAATATTAGCTTTCTAGAAATGTAATTTTCAAGATTTTTAAATAAATTCCTAGAAGCAAAAGTTATATTATACAAAGCTCAAAAAATGTTGAGTTTTGGCAACAAAAAGAAATCACAAAAATTTGATATAATTTTTTCATAATTTATTATAGATTACATTTATATGTAAATATAGCATGATTTATGCATTTCATTAATCCCTAAAGCCCTGAGGGTGTTTTCTATAAAAAAAAAAACCCCTCAAAACTGCCACTTCTATTGTGTTCATTTAAGAAAACCAAAATAATAATTTTTCTTGGAATCTAATGGTAGGATCTTGTACTTAACTTGTCTGAGATCATGTAGTAAAAATTTAATTAAATTTTATTGTACGGATTGGAAGATATTTGCATTCAAAGTTGGACAAAAAGTTTTTTTTGAAGAAAATGCTTAGATTGCCCAAAAAACTAAGATTCTCCATAACTTTCTCATCCCCTAGTCCAAATAGAATGAATCAAAGCTTCAAGCATAGACAAAAACATAATATTTTAGAAAAAAATTCAAAAAATTATTTTGGCTTTTTGTGATTTTTTGGGACTACCCACCAATATTCATTTCTTGCTTATTGGGTCATAACTTTTTCATCCGGCATCTGATTGAAACAAAAACTATACATCCATAAAGCTCTTGCAAAACTACACAACCTCAAAAAATCTCAAAGACATTCACTACAAATTGAGACAATAGGAACCTACCCGGACCCAAATTGTTCCCCGAGGGGACAAACGGTCCTTTATGGGTTAATATTGCAATCACACCTAGAAGTATGGTGGTAGCCTTAACACTAGTCTTTTATAGCATGGTCCTCGCATTGAGTATTTGAGGCAATTTTTGAGGAATTCTAAATTGTTGCAACACCAAGGTTTGACTTGCAATACACGGCATTGAATTTGGAGTGTGCTTTTTCCATCCAAGATGATTGGGATGCTCTCAATGTGTGATTAATTAGTGATTATCTACACACCAATAAATAAAATATTTTGACTTCTACATTTGGTAATATTAAAATATAATACAAATAAAATTTTATAAATATAAATAAATAAAATTGAATCTAAAATAATTCCTTGACTTTCAAAGATTAAACTTATACTTTAATTATTTAGTATATTTTTTCATATCTTTATATAAAATATTATAATTGTGGATGATGTGGGTGAAGGGACATACAAATTATATGAAGCAATAGTTGTGGTTGCACTTATCTAGATTCATTTCATAGCTTTAGTTGTGTGGCAACATGATTCCATGGTCATAATCATGTTGTTGCTTCACTTCATTGTTTGGATTGTTTGACCTCAAGATTCCTCAACCAAGTCATCTCTAAGTGACTCTTCACACCTAGTTCATTATGTGTTCGTCAATACATAAATATATATCACTAAATGGCTAAACTAATTTCAACCTAAAGGTTGTCACTAGAATTCAACATCTTCTAAAATTCCTTCAAATTGCAAGGCTAAAATTCCTTTCAAAAAGCTTGTTCTAAACACAATGCAAAGAATCTATGAATTTTAAATATTATGTGCATCCTACTAGAAATCATTTAGTTGATTAGTAGAATTATATCTCTTGAGATTTCAAAGTTAAAATCCAATCAATTGGAAGATCATAATGTTCAAATTTTAAAACCAAAATTTAGTTTCAATAGTCTTTCCAAAATTCAAAACTTATTCTTTTAAGTGTTTTTAGGAAAAAAAATCATTCATTCCGCAACTTGAGTAATTTGATAATATGTAGGAGAATTTAGTTGAAAACCTATAGAAAAATCTATAATTGTTTTAAATTTTTATTTATTAAAGAATATTAAATTTATAGGAGTATCAACACTAAATGTCTATATATAAATAAATTGCCAATGTTTTTTTGTTTTTTTGTTTTTTTGAACAAATGAAAAAAACAATTGCATCAAAGAGAATAAAAAATAATTAATGCATTGAACAAATTGCCAATGGCTTTTATTAACATGGAATTGGAATATGATAATTCAAATAGCCAAAATATATTAGCAAGAAATGTACATTTTATGAACCTTTTCTTTTTCTATTGAAAATTGTGAAAATTGAGTGAAAATAAATCAAAGATGCTATTTTTTCTTATCTTTTGTCATATTCATAAATGTCAAAGTTTCTTTTGAATGAATAGACCTATCCTATATAAATTTTTAGAAAATATAAATGTTTAGATTTTTTCTAAAAAATATAAAATATTGTTCAAACCTTCAAACTTTTTGCACCATCTATTGTTGTCTCATGAAATAAAACTTTCTACATAAATCATATCCTATTGAAATGCATCAAAAATCTCAAATAATAAATGAAATATAGAAAAGTACAAGGATTTACACAAAATCAACATAAAATCAAAGAAGTTATCAAAAAACTTTTGGAATTAATAGTGTTGATTTTTAAAATCTATTTTCAGTAAAAAAAAGTATACGTTTTAATTTTAAAAGTACCAATTTTATTTATTTTTGGAAAATGGTGAAAATCGATTCATTATTAGGGGCAAATGAGTATTTTTTCTTCTTGGAGAAAGTGTAAAACTACCATGTAGAACTAGTTTTGGAAGGAACAATATTTGGAAGGACCAAATGTAGAAATTTCTATTTGTTAATTATGGTCAATTGAACTTTGTCCTACTTTGCTTTGCATAATTTTTACTCTATTTATACGATCTCATTTTAGAGCTAAATAGTTATAAGCCTCAATATAAGCATAAGAAATAATTGGGTTTGATCATTGATACTTTATAAAAAATACTTTTTAATTTTGTTTTAAAATTTAAAATTTATTTTCTTATATTTCATTAATTAAAAAATCATAAAAATAAACATATAGCCTATGCATAAAACTGTAAAAGGATTGTGTTTGATCAAAAAATGATATTCAAATAGTTTTCTATGAAGCACATAAAAAGTGACATATTTAAGAAAATAGTTCTTTAGATGCTTGAAACTTTAAAAAACTATAAAAGTTAATTTATAAAAGATTTTCTTAGACCTTTTGTCACTACAAGAGAAAGGGGTATTTTAAGTGTGTTTTTAAGTATAGCTTAGAGATAAGATAATAAGTAATGACCTTTATGGAGATTTTCAATAAAAATTTATTAGAAATACATGTTAAAAACGGGTAAACTTGATTACGTGGAATAAAATAGCTGATCTGAATGTTGTTCGCACCCAGGTGGCAATCTCCAGCAACCAACTCACGCTCCTTGGCTTTGAGTCTCTTTCCCACTTCGTTTTCGTTTCCAGAAGCTCTTTCGCGCACCATGCATCTGCTGGGGTGCAGCAATGGCGTCCACCGCTCGCACCTCACAACCCTAGCTCATCATTTTCTCACACGAACATCTCCACCTCGACCTGTCCTTCACATTCCTTCATTCTCTCAGAATTTCGCTTCAAACGGTGGCAAATTCGCAACAGGAGATGGTGTTTGCACATTGCAGGGTTTTGTGAGCTCCAGGAAGTGGTTCAATTTTAGAGCTATTACTGTACCGCTATGGCGAGCTTGCAGCTCCGCTTGCAGGACAACAGCAGGGGAAGTTGTAGGGGAAGAGGAAAAAGAAGAAGAGAAGGATGCGAAAGAGGCGCCACATGTGGCTGTGTTGTTGAAGGAAGTGGTGGCTCAATTCACGGGTCGTCGGGTGATTTCTTTCGTGGATTGTACCTTGGGTGCTGCTGGCCATGCTTCAGCGGTGGGAATTCAAGACACTTTTCTTGTATAAATTCTGTTGGCTATGGACATTGCGATGTGGTTTGTGAATTTTTCTGTTCTGTAATGTAGCCATGAATTCTGGAAGCTGAATTATGATGTTAGGATTTAGCAAAAAAGCCGGACAATTAATGCCGAATTGGCGATCTAAGGATGCATAGAAGTGAGATTTGTGCTCTACATGGGGAAATCTAAGGATTGAGGTTCAAGACTATATTAAAAAAGGAGGATGTTGTGCATCTGTCGTGATTGTGACATTTAGGGTTTAGGGTTGGAAGCTTGAAGGAGTCACTTACTCTGGGTATTAGGCTGGAACACATTCCCGTGGGTTTTAGCGGTTCCTATTATCAGAATGGCTTATGTTTTTGGTAGGTGTTGGCTCCATTTTCTGGAGGATTCTAAGGATTCAGCGGTGGGAATTTAATACTTTTTTTTTCAATTCTGTTGGCTACGGACATTGCGATGTGGTTTATGAATTCTTCTGTTCTGGAATGTAGCCATGAATTGTGGAACCTGTGTCGGGGTTAAGCAATAATGCCAGGCGATTAGTGCCGAATTGGCGACCTTAGGATGCACACATGCGAGGTTTCTGTCTTTCGTAGGGAACACTGTTGCTTTGAGATTCAAGACTGAATGCAGAAATGAGATTGTTATGTATCTGTCTTAATTATGATATTTAGGGTTTAAGGTTTAGATTTAGGGTTTAGAGTTTGCTGCTTGAAGCAGTCTCGTGCTCTGGGTATTAGGTAGGAACTCAATCCCGTGATTTTGAGTGGTTTACTTTTACTAGAATGGATTATGTTTTTGGTCGGTGTTGGCTCCATTTTCCAGAGGATTCTAACGCAATATTTTAAGCAGTATATGAATACTGCATGAATAGGCTATGATTTCTGGAGTAAGGTCTCAATCCTTGAATCGTGATTATTGGATCTCATAAAAACAGTTTTGACTGACGGAGAATGTAACTCATAGAAGGGTTTAGGGTTTAGGGTTTACGGAACTATGTCAGAGGACCTTAAGCAAAATGGCATGGGTCCGTACCTTATTCGCTGACTGGAACGTATAAGATTTGATTAGGCCGAATTCATGTGTTATCAACCTTGACAAAACTCATTTCTTCTGATACGAAGTTTTGTTATGCAGATTCTCCGAGAGCATCCCGAGATTGAAACCTTTTTAGGGCTTGATGTGGATCCGGTAGCACATGGAGAAGCCAAGCCTCGGCTTCAGCAAAGGGCGGCGTCCAACGTGCAGCTGCACTTGGTCCTCACGAACTTTCGGAATATCAAGAAGGCAGTCAGTGACGTTGATGTGAAGTTGGCTGGGGAGGGAGTGAACGGCATCCTCATGGACTTGGGCATGTCTTCCATGCAGGTGGGGTTATTGATCATCAAATCTCGTCTCTGTAGGGAACCCATTCTTGTGACTTTCAACTGTTTTGAGTGGTTTCCACTCGCAACGGAAATTTTCGGTTGGTCTTGTCCCACATATAGTGGATTTCAATGCACTAAAATATGCATGATGTGTATACAGTATGAATATGGTAAGTATCACATAATCATCCGGCAAGATCGAGACAGTCATTGGACATAGCCTCTTTGCTGCAACCAATAAGAACCCCTGGATACAAGAGATTGATGGCTTTGAAGCTCTGATGATGTCTGTTAATGGTTATGAAATTTGAAAGCTTGTTTGCATATCCACTCACAGTGTACCACATTGGCGCACATTGGCGCTCATAGTCATAGAGGGTCATTACTTGTTGAAGTTTAAAATTTAAGCAACGGATGAACACAAATATGTCCCGAGCACACAGAATCTTGTTTTTTAGTAATCAAGGCGTAGAAGCATGATTCACCTCAAAAAAAAGTTGTTTTCCCAGTTCAAAAATTTACCATAAAAAAACGACTTGAATAAATAAGTAAAATCGAAATCTTAATAATCACTATAATTTGAACTAACGATTTGAACTCAAAGCAAAAGAGTTCTTGTGAAAATCACAAATATGCAATCTACAATCAATTTTAGGAAGAATTTCAATTTTTAGTTTCAATTTTTAGTTTCAATTTTTTATTGAGAATATTGGTTGGTGTTTTAGTAGATCTAAGCGTATGGATATGATCTATGAATCTTATTTTACAACTTTATTTGAAAGTCATCATTAAATTATTCTTTGAAGTTGCATGTAATTATACATGTCCACAATTTTGGAAATATGGATGACCCTCTGGTGCTCAAGGTCTCAATCACGAGCTTAGACTACCCTTGTGAACCATGAAGTAGTTTTGACTGACTAACTGGAGCTACAGGTGAATATGGCAGGGAGGGGTTTCAGCTTCATGAAAGACGGTCCAGCCGACATGCGCATGGATCCTTCGGTAGGGTCTAAGTTCTTCTTTGTTCCCGTTTTCCATGTGCTTCGTTCTCATTCTCGTTGCTTTCTCTCCACCTATTGACCGCAATATGATCTTCGAAATGTAACCTTATTAAGAGCTAATGAAATTTCTGTTCGTCTAGATAATTAAGGAGTGGGACTCATCGTTTCTTTAGTGTGGTTTTTATGCTCTGCTCTCGCTTTATTTGAAGAGTTCTTGTTTGCATTTTGACTCACTTCAACTCCTACGTTTTCACAGAGACGTTTCTCAAGCATTTTGTGACTATTTTCTAAGTGCAGGCAAGTTTAACTGCAGACGAGATTCTGAACAAGTGGCCTGAAGCTGAAGTGGCTCGGATTCTTCGTGACTACGGGGAAGAGAGAAGGTGGAAGCATCTGGCACGCAAAATCGTGGAGAAGAGATTAGCCGGTGGAATCCATTCAACTTCAGAGCTCGTGGAACTCATTGGCGGCAGCTCTTTCGGTAAGAAGCCAAAAAAGAGCCTGCTTGGGCCTCATGGATTTTTGTAGCAGTTTTGAGTAATCCATATGCAAACATTCTTGTCCCCGATTATATTATTATTTGACCAACACGTGCAATTTCTTCACGGAATCTGTTGATACAAAATTTGGCCCCATCTTAATTCTATTATTTTCACTATATGATCCAATTGAATAGGTCCTTTTAAAACCATGAATCCTTGATCCTTTTGGTGTTAAAATAGCCATAACAAACTACATGCAGTTTAGAATGTTCTCAAGGTAATCACACCTAATTAAAATACCAACCTAAATGCATCACTCTAAAATCTTGGACAATGAGTAGATATTGTTTTTTAGGATGCACACATCAGAACTCATTTCTGTTGTAGATCATCTTCTAGTAAAACTTTGAACTCATATAACTTTTGCCTATGCTATTCAAAATTATGCATTCTCTGGTGCGTAAGAACCCTCCTTGATCTGCTAACAAGAATAATTATAAATTCGTTGTGGTTACCTAATGCTTGACCTGTGACGATGGCTTCTGTACAGGACGTCCAGGGAGAGGGAAGGCTGTGCACCCAGCAACACGCACGTTTCAGGCCCTTCGGATTGCAGTGAACGACGAGCTGAGAACGCTGGAGAAAGCGCTGGCGGACGCCTTTGATCTCCTCTCCCCCAAGGGCCGTCTGGCCGTCATCTCCTTTCACAGCTTGGAGGATCGCATTGTGAAGCGCTTCTTCTTGAAAGCTGCTGGAGTTGGCCAAGCCGTTGAAGAGCTGGCCTCTCCGGAGCCACCTGAGTATCGACACATTCCAGGCGAGACCAGGCACAGCAGGTACACGAGACGGAAACATCTGGATGATGGCGCTTACCTTCTTCGAGACAGGAACGTGCTGGAGGGGAGTTCAGGCGTGGTGCTCACCAAGCGCCCCATTGTTGCTGATGCCGATGAAATCAACAGCAATCCGAGAAGTAGAAGTGCTAAGCTTCGAGTAATAGAGAAACTTTGAATTCGGTCCTTGTTTCTGTACATGTGACTTAACTGTGGTTTGCACAGTTAAAGGTGAAGGTGACAATTTTTACCGATTCAGAACAACCTGAGATATAAGTTCAGTTCAAACCTCTATTTGGTTGTAAGTGGTTGCAAGATATGATGTGATCCAAAACCAACAGAGTACCCAATGGTGTCACTTTTTATGTAAGGCAATGATTTTAGAACTTAAATGTAGGTAGACTATAGTTGTAGGTAGACTATAGATAGCTTATCATTTTGGTCAACAAACAATAAGCTATCTACGGTCTACCTACATTTAAGTTCTAAAATCATTATCGTGTGTAGAAAGTGATGCCATTGGGTGCATTGTTGGTTTTGGGTGCTCCCACCTTAGGTCCTTTTTCTTTACATATGGTTTAACTATATTTTGCAACAACATCAATGGTTTGTCCTAATAGAGCGTGCTATGAAATGAAATGAACTTAGAAATGGTTATAAGGTTACAAGGGAGGAATTCTTCAACATGAATAGTACTATTGTAGTACTCATACAATGGGCAAAAATATTCCTCCTTTGTTAAAAGTTATAACCATATTTAAGCTCATTTTGTAATATGCACTATTAGGACAAATCAATATAATCAGAGTACATACCATTAATGATAAGAAATTGGGGTATCAATTTAAATACTCTTTTTTTTGTTAAAAGTTATAACCATATCTAAGTTCATTTTGTAACATGCACTATTAAGACAATTCAATGCAATTAGAATATATACCAATACTAATAAAAAGTTGGGGTATCAGTTTTAAAGTATTCTTCCCTTTGTAAAAAGTTATAACCATGTCTAAGATCATTTCATAACATGCACTATTAGGACGATTCAATGTATATCCAAGGGGATACCAATAATAATAAATAGTTAGGATATCCATTTTAATGTCTTGGGTTAATTGGGATTTGAAATATGATGCATTGAGGATAAATATTCTCCAAAGTTAGCTTATACAAATGAAGGAAGTATAACTTTTAAATTTGCCAATAATATGAAGTTCTTTCCAATTGAATAATTGATTGAGCTAAGTAACATAGATTCAATTAGGTCATTAAAACTGGTTGCTAAAAAGTGATCATTTTTGTTCTTAAAGATTTAGTAAAAAATTCTTTGAAATACTTAGAAACAAGTTTAATAATGTTATTTTCAAACTTAAATCCCAAATATTTTGTCCAATTGGGGGATCATTTTGGAATGGAGGGAGTATCATTTTTTTAATTCATTTTTATTTTGAATGACAAGATGATTTAAAACTAAATTACTTTGGACCCAAAATGAACCCAGTGCATTTGACATATTTAAGATGAATTACCATGATAATTGATGAAAATTATATAGAGAAATGATCAAAGTTTTGTTGACTTTCCTTATATTCTAAATTTGAAACACTCATATCTCAATTGATATTGGTTAGTTTACATGATTCAAAGATGTAACAAGACTAGAAAGAAAATAAATATGGTTTTGGTTTAGCTCAAAAATATTTAAAATCAATATCCTTATAATTGTTTGATTTTTTACCTCTATATGAATCAAAAGCACATTGGATGTGTATAGGATAATCTAATAGAAGTGAGCAAGGGACAAACATCCATGTGGGATTTAAATACTTCTACAATAGTATTTCCTTCCAACATTTAGTTATTTTGAAGTTCTTTGGGATAGGATTTAACCTCCAAAGTCTAAGAAGTAACCGATCTACCGTGACAATGCCCTATTGAATTTACTACCAATAACTTTAAAATTGCTTCTAATTGAATTTAAAATCCTCATCTCTAAATTTTTATTTTATTTCTCATTTCAACATAAATAGAATATGAAACTCAAAACTCAAGTCAAAGAATCCATCTCAAGTTCTATGCCCTACTTTGTTGAATCTCCCTCATTTGGTCACAAGATAGATTAGAAAAGACTTCAATACCTTGAGAGGACTTTTAAATTGAATGTTCATTTGAATTTGCAAGGTTGCAACCAATCTAATAAAATGTACTTTACTTTGTTTCTCATGCAACTTCCAAAGTTGGATGAACTCATGATCAATTTCAAACCTTTACATATATTTTATTCTATACCCCCCATGTTTGAATTAGTTAAAAAATTCTCAAAAAAATTGAGTCAAAAGGGGTGCAAATTCATTTAGAATAGTAGGATGTACTCCATTAATTATTAATTACACTTACTTATTGAATGTCAAAGGAAAAATACAACATGAATCTTGGAGTCGTACTTAACTTTGGAAGGACATTGAGGCCAATAAGTGGTCAATGGATGACTTTCAAGATTAATATAGAAATGAAAAATGCATCTATTGGTTCAAAATTTAGATCATTTTGGACAAAGTACTTTAGTGATAGGTCTCGTCCTTTCAAGGTTAAAAGATATCTCTAGTAAGTGGGTTGATATGCTTTGATTTCTTATAGAAACAATAGATTTATTTATTTTGATTATCTAACACAAAACACGTAGGTTAGAATGTGCTCAAAAAAGTAGTAGATTCAATGAAGTTACAATAATAAATATATCAATTAATTCTGAAGTTTCCAAATTGAAGATAGTAATATCACTTTTTAAAATCAAAATAAATAATTATAACTCATATGAAATAACTATAATAATTGATTTGTGTAAAATAATATTTTTTCTTTCTATCGGTCTAGTATACAATTTTTTTTAAATTTTCCTCAAAGAATTTTAATTTGATGAAGTGCACTTTCAAAAAAACATTAATCATTCATCTATTGAAGGATTAATAGTCTAGAAAAGTTTAGACTAATATTATTATACAAATTTCAAGGAATACATAAGCCAAAGTTTCTTGCTTGACATTGGATAGTAGATAGCATATAAGGGTACGGTTGTTCTTGATGTATGTAAGGTATGCGGACCTATAGTTGTCACTAGCTTATAGTTGCAATTGGGATGAAAGAATAATGTGTGGATTTTTGCAGTTAGAAGAAAAGGCATATTGAAGTGAAAATAGAAAACTTCCACCTTAAAAAAGAGATGCTGGGATCATCCCTAAAAGTCATGAAAATTTTGGTTTTATTTGGTCTTTAGTTTATTTATGTTAAAGATTGAATTTGAATTTTTTTTAGAATGACAACAAGGCACAATTGCATGCTATCAAATCTCATTGGTTTGTCTCATTTGTAAATTAAGCATTACGTCCAGTTGCAAAAAGAAAGGATCAATTACAAAAATGCATCTCAAAAAAGAACATATAAAAGATGACATTTCATGATTTTTTGGATAATTCTATTCACTTCCAAAATGCACCTTAATAGAGCACTAATAATTAGCATAAAGGTATCCATAAATTAGGGGGGATTAAAATGTGAACTTAGGATCATGTGTACATGAGCCTAGAAGTCAAAACTTTGTACATGTATATATTGATAGAAACCTTCCATGATATTAAGATATTGATATTATAGATACCTATATTATAGGTATTTATGTTATAAAAATCTTCAATGATTGTAGGGTATCTACTTATATCTAGGCTCAAGGCTCATTCGCTCACATGCTAGCATCATTGCCCATAAATCAAGCATATGCACATTTTGAAAAAAAAATACAATGAACATCCAACAGTAGAATCACATAATGACACACAAGGTAAACTACCTCATTACAAAATAAATGGGAGCAAGACCATTGTGGGCTGAAAATTAATGGTGGTGTACATTTCAAAACTTAAATGTACACCACCATTAATTTTCAGTCCACAATGGGCTTGCTCTCATTTATTCCGTAATGGGATAGTTTATGACCTCCCAATGGCTTTTTTTTAAGATAGTTTACCATGTCTTCCTTCCCTCAATTCATACTCATATTTTTAGTGTTGATATATAGAAAATGGATGTTCACACCTTGTTAATAGGAACATTTTTCAGTGTTGATATGTAGAAAGTGGATGTTCATACCTTGTTAATAGGGACATTTTTGAGTCTTATCCATTATGAAGTATGTGTATCCATTATGGACGTTTTTCTTAATTGTATTATTTACATCTCAAATAGGACACTATATTTATAGAACATGTAGATGATACAATTATAATCCAAATTTGCAATGCCTTGTAATTATTGAATGCAGCTGAGCAATAGACACAAATTTCTTGTTACTATCATATACCTCAATTCATGCACTTCCTATAATGTCAAATACACAAAAAACCATGTTGCATCCTAAATTGGACTCCTCTTGTTAATTGTGTCTCTATCTACATCTGTCCAACATTCCAGACCCTAGATGAAAAAACTCCCTCAGTCAGCTGAACTATCCCAAACAGAACACCCCCATTCACACCTGATCTTGTAGCTGGAGTTACCCTTCGTCTTGCTTTTCTCCGGTCGTCATCCTTTAGTCGGTATCTGTCTGCAAGAAGGAAGCCACAGCGCTGGCTGCTCTTGTTGCCCGTCCATGTCTGTTCTGCTTCCAGTCTACATCTGATGTTTACAGAGACCGAGATTTCATATTCTAGATCAAACTAGACAGGGTTTAAGCAATGCTGCAGTGAAATGGTGCAGAAAACAGGTTCGAATTAGGGCAAACTCTTGAGGTGCGCAGCTCTGAAATGCACACTTGCACAGCCTTCATAACATTCAATTGGCTCTGGTGTTGCATTATAGAAAGCTTTCGGACCGTGGCATTTACCAATTTAGGAGGTAGCTCTGCACATTTTTCTGCAGTGATTCATCTTCTCATTTGCAATTGGCACACATTTTGGACGCATTTATTCAAAGTTTTCTGGAGCTCGATTGTTTCACGATGCTGCATCTTAGAAAAATGGTGTCTAAAGAAGTCTTCTATGAATTGTAGTCGTCTCTTTTCATGGTAGGATTTAGGGAACTAAATCCTAAATTCTCGTCGATGTTTCTTGTCTTGTTGGGAAACATTTGGACGCATGGATTTAAGGTTTTCTGGAGCTTGACTGTTTCATGATGCTACATCTTAGAAAAATGGCTTTTACAAAAGCCTCCTGTCAATTATAGCGTCTTCATTCATGCTACGATTCAGGGTACTAAACCCTAAATTCTTGTCGAGGTTCCTTGTTTCTTGGTTGTGGTGAAAATGTGGCATGGCTAATTACCTTACTGAGATTGTTTACAGTAGCATCTATGCAGGATCGTTGACGTGTTGACCACAAATCTTTGTTGGATATCATCAGCCAAACACTCGCACCCAGCTGGGAATTTTGGGCAAGGGTTTATATCACCTAGAGACTGGGCTCGAGTGCTGGTGCCCATGTAAATTCGTTTATTCTAATTGAAGCTGGGCAGTGGGTGAAATTCAATGGACAGAGGGGTTCGTCGTGCAAGGCGAGAGATGCATTTGGTGAGTCTGATGCATTCCATTCTTCGATCACAATTACCTTCAATCTTTGACTGTTCTTTTAGACTGAATTTAGAGAGTATGTCATTCGCATCTTTGCACTTTGGGAACTAGGGTTTTCATAACCCTAATTGTGACTCAGGCATGGACAATCGGAGATCATCCTCTCTCTCTCTCTCTCACGCTTGGTGGTATAATGTGTGTAGTGTGTCTGAATGAGCATCTGAGCATCTGAGCACGGTTCCGTTTGTATTATTTAACTACTCAATTGATTCACTGGTCCTGTTGGCCATTGATAGTGGATGCCAATGCAAGTTTGCATGTATTTCTTGGACATTGTATGAATTAACTATGATGTTTTAAAGTGTCGCCGACCAAGAAGACTCGGACGCACTTTTGAGTTTCTCCAAGGGCGAGTGGATTCGCTTGGATTTGCCATCACTACAGTTTATCTGTTATAGGTTTACCAACATTTACCGAGGCTCCTCTGTTCAGATTGTGTACATTTGGGTCAAGAATCTATTAGATTTGCTTATGGATAAGGCTTGCAATTAGGTGTACTTACCTTATCAGGGGTTGCAGTTGACAGGCATGGACATGGATTCTCGTCTATGGAGTCCTCTTCCCAATGAACTCTTGCAGCTAGTGTTTTCTTATCTTCCTGTACTGGACATCTGCAAGCTGCGAGTCCTTTCCAAGACCTGGAAGCAAAATATCGATTCCGTGGACTCTGAATTCAGTCACCTCCTTGAGAAGACGACGTATCCAAGCATGTTTGGTGCCATTTCTTTGAAGAGTGAAGGCCAGTTTTGTGGCGTGGTGGTCGATGTAAAATCGAGGCACCGACAATTAAACCCGTATCCTTGTGATGCATGTGCGCTCGAAATTGTTCCCTCCGACAATTATGTGACCACAATGGGTGCCTCTGATGGAGGCCTGGTTTGCTTTGTTTCGAGAGGCACGATGCGTCCCAAGTTTATAGTGGTGATGAACCCGTTGACAGGAAAGAAGGTCGAGCTTCCAGGCTTACGCAGCATGGACGGTCATGTGGCGTCGAATGTCATGCCGTTGATGGTGCAGCTGACCATGGACAGGCAAACGTGGCAGTACAAAGTGCTCATTGTGGGCTGCATGGATGGAGCTCCCGGCAAGCACTTTTTCGCGCAGATTTATGACTCCGTGATCAAAGGATGGACGGTTGTGGGAGCAGAGCAGCAAAACTGGAATCGAATTTACGGATACGCACACCGTTCTCGGATCCATAGAGAGAGAAGGCTGAATTGTTTGGCTCTCCTTGGTCCTTGTATGTACGACTTCGCTGCAGGAGGACTGCACTACTTTCGAAAGAACAGTGATGGAAGTGACGGACCATACGCGCCATATCCAGCTGCACAGGGAGTACCTCTGGTACTGTCTTTTGACCCCAAGGACAACATTGCACATGCAGTTCTGAAGAACCATCTGTTTGTGTTGAGGAGTCACAGTGAATTAAGCTACAGTATGCCGTTCTACAATTATTTCATTTCTCAGTATGTTTTGGAGGAAAATGCCACTGCTTGGGTGGAAGTGGGGAGAATTCACAACCTTCCTTCTCATGAAATACCAAGACACCTTTATAGCAGTTACCGGAGTTTCTTTCTTGATGCATGTAAAGGTTTCCTGCTGCTGTTTTTAAATCAGTATCTTGGATATATTTACGACTTGTCTGGTTGCTGTTGGCTGGAACTTCCACGAATTCACCCGAGACCTGGGTCTCATTGCAGAGACTTGACTCCGGTGGATTTGCTGTGTGAACTTCGATGGAATGCTACACCGTGAAGCCCATGGGACGTAACTTACGTGTAAGCTTCAGAGGAATGCTACTGCACTGGAAAAGTAGAATTCGTGTAATTTGTTAAACTTTGTAGATTTACTAAATTCCCAATTTGGTTTTCCAAAGTGAAGTCAATTGGCATTTTGTGTAGCAAAGTAGGGACATTAGCCAATTTGGAAAGAAATGAGTGTGTAGAAAGGCCTGGTTAAGAAACTTGATTTCCGAATTTGCCCCATATTGCACAAATCGAATCCTACAGGACTTCCAGAATTGTTATAGATGGATTCAAATGGATGTAGAAAGTAGTCAACTATTACTGATTGAAAAAAGTAGGAAATGGCCGTGGTGTTTACACAATGATTGAGTTTCAGTGCAGTTGACTGATGAATGTAATTATGTTCTAGTAGAATTTTAGATTTGGAGAAGTTCAGAAGAAAATTCTTTCT
This sequence comes from Antitrichia curtipendula, assembly GCA_951230915.1. Taxonomy (NCBI): domain Eukaryota; kingdom Viridiplantae; phylum Streptophyta; class Bryopsida; order Hypnales; family Leucodontaceae; genus Antitrichia; species Antitrichia curtipendula. The sequence goes on from OX579641.1 coordinate 4,955,170, forward strand.
TTGTTCTATTTTATTCAATTTTTTGGAAGTTCATGAGGCAATTGGAATAAATAATGTGTAGCTACACTACGAGAGGCTCCGTCCTTGCATGTAAGGTAGACAAGCTTCCTACCACGTGCTGATTTCCAATCTGAATATCTTTGGGCCAATTCTAAGATGGGCACATGTTTTGGGGGATGTTTGTGCTTGTTTCACAAATCAAACCCAAGAGGAATTATAATTTTCCAATTAAAATTGTAATTTTTGTGAAATTTGAGTGGTTTGCCTTAAAATTACAAAACCACCCATAGAGTGGAGTCATAAACATTGCATAAACAACCCATAACTGGCTTTCAATGTACCTATTGACACTTAAATACTCACCAATAAAAGATTGACTTGATACCTTGTGTTGGCATCAAAATACTAATTTTGCCATAAAATGAACAAATTTGATGAGTTTTGTTGTGGAATTGGGGCCAAAAGTAGGATGACGAAAATAGGTAGTTGGCAGAAATGGGTTGGTCTACCTTAACATTGTCTTGGAATTTGAGTTAGGAGCTATTTGAACTTCTTCATTGTATCTTTTGTCATAATCTTGGTTAATTGTTGGATTATAAAATAATCCAATCAAAAATACAGTATGAAGGAAAACCATGTTGGATGGAACTACTATACAAATGCAATTATTAACCCCTAAAGCCCTGCTTGTCTCCTCGATAGACAATTTGGGTCCGGGTAGGTTCCTATTGTCTCAATTTGAAGTAAAATTTTTTGAGATTTTTTGAGGTTGTGTAGCTTTGCAAGAGCTTTGTGGATATATAATTTTTGTTTCAATCGGATGCCGGATGAAAAAGTTATGGCACAGTGAGCAAGAAATGGAGATTGGCGGGCAGCAAAAAAAATTACAAAATGTCAAAATAATTTTTTTCGAATTTTTTTCCTAAAATTTTATGTTTTTACCTATACGTGAAGCTTTTATTCATTATATTTGGACAAGGGATGAGAAAGTTATGGACAATCTTAGTTTTTCGGGCAATTTAAGCATCTTCTTGAAAAAAAACTTTTTGTTCAACTTTGAATGCTAATATATTCCAATCCGTACAGTCAAATTGGATGAAATTTTTCTACATGATCTCAGACAAGTTAAATACAAGATCCTACGGTTAAATTCCCCAAAAAACAAAAAAATTGTTTTCCTTAAGTGAATACAATAGAAGTGGTAGTTTTGAGTGGTTTTTGGCAGAAAACACCCTCAGGGCTTTAGGGGTTAATGATTTTAACTAGAAGTCTAATTAAATAAGGAAATTAAGAATGAGAGAGATTTTTCTATATCATAAATATAATGATTTAATTAAAAGAAAAATGATCAAATATAATAAAAGTTCTAATAGTTAGAAATAAAATCGTCAAATTATACAAATACAAACAACACTCTTTAGCCTTCAATTCAAACCAAAAGAGCATATAAATTAATTCCTAAATGCATCTAAATAAGGAAACAAAGTAATTTATATTTTAAAAAATATTATTAATTTAAATATAATTTAAAGGTAGTTGAAACAATATTTAATTTAAAGTATCAATTTTGAAGAAGATGTTTAGAATTGTTTAAGATCAAAGTTTGACCATGTAAAGCCTACAATGATAAATGACAAATAGGAATACTCATGTTTACATCACCAAAAGTCAATTGTGTATCTTTTTCAACAAACTTATATGTAGTTATATACAAATGTGATTTATTCTAATCATATACTACAATACTATAGTTATAGGGTAGGATCAGTGGAATATAATTCTAAAAACAGATGCTAAAATATTATTAAAAAAAAATTTAAAAAATTAAATTTTTTTATGCGGTAAAAAAATTGGACAAAGAATCTATATTTAGAATCTATCAAATCTAAATTTTAGGAAAACAACTATTAAAAAAAATTGCTAACCGCGCTCTATACTTACGATAGTCTAAATAGTGCAACCTAGTTCTTTTTAATAAGTCTAAATGTATATTAAAATAATGATATAGTTGATTTTAGAGGTGAATGATGTAGGAGGTTGTAAGAGACTATATTTGTAACCTAGGTGAATCCAACATTCATCATATGAGCGCCAAAAAAACTATTCACTCCACAAAAACATTTATAAATAAGGAGTGATACCAAAATTGTACAAAGTTGTTTCCTCTACAATACCAATAATGGATCCAATCTTAGATGGCAACAAACTCCACTTCATTGTGCCTTTTTACTACTCACTTGTCTATATTATATTTGTAATAATATAGGCTTGACAACTATAGAAGACAAATTAGAAATTGATGTATTTATAGATTATAGTTATTTCAAACATTTTGATATGGCAACTAATTGTTGTGGATTTATGTGGAGTTATTATTGACATCAAGCTTTTGTTTGCTCGAGTTTATGACCCTTAGAATTTTTTCAAACTTGTACACTAAAATTAACAAACTATTAATTCAAATCTACATTTGATAAGCCCTCAAACTTCTAGTTTTCAATGCTGACAAAAAATACTTGTCCTATACATAATGACTTGATCAATCACAAATGAAATATCAAGAAAAGACTAACTATTCATACATTTGGCTTATTTAAGGACCTTGACACAAAATGATGGAAGGTTTGGAGAAGTTTTCAAGGGGCCGAGTATTTTTTCATCTAACTTGGCCAAAATTAGGACCCTTAGTATTCAAGGGTGTCAGTGTTCTAAGACCAAAATATGGATGGTTATAGAATTACAACATTAAATTTGAGGTCCAGTTAAAGGTGTCAGTAGTTCAGCAGTTGTAACATTTGCAGCAATACCTCATTGCATACAAAAACGTCATATTTTCTTTACTTTGCTAGAATTGGACTTTAAAACTCAATAGTGCTTTCAAAATTTGGATGAAAATGTGTAAAGATGAATATGTGACCATCAAAATGCATGAAAGTATGACAATGCGCATTTAATGTAGTAGATATGTATATAATTCATGGATAGACAAAAGTAGGGAATTTAATAAATAATATCTCTTTTGTACATTGTATAATAATATGATTATACACAAAGAGTAGATGGTTATCAATATGTTTTATTTGCTATGATACTATGAAGGTTAAATGCAAAAATGATTTGGGATACACCATGTATTTGAACTTCACAAATTCATAGCATATTCATACATATTCAAAAATTTATCAATTTTTAAAGGAAATTCTTGATTTTAAATTGTCAATGTGTTAAAATAGTCTCATTTGTTGATTCCATCTCAAAATATGCAAAATTGCTTAAATTTTTAGTGATTCTACCTTAGACATATACCATAGACTCTATATGTGTCAATAGATGATGACCTTTTCTAATGGTGTTATTTCGTAGACTATAGGCAGTTTTCAAGAACCATCCTATTGTGTTGATGAGTCACTATAGTTCAAGTTTGGATACCCCTTAGTACATTTCTAGGTATGAAAATGTGCCACTAAAGTATCCACACCCTTTTGCAATTCATTGATCCAAATATGACAAAACATTTATTCAAATTCAACATTAGTATTCAAAAACAACCAATGGAAGTTGAAGAGTTGTTTCAAGCAACCAATGGGAGTTGAAGCATTTTGCTCTTTAAAGATGTATGATCAAGGTTAGTCTAGTACAAGGCTTCTTTTTTTGGCGTTCGAACGCCAGTTTGCACCAGTACGTTCCCCCTGGCGAAATGAGTATGGGAACTGGGAACAGATTGGGACGGCTTGCTCGCCACGGCGACGGTGGGAAGGGACTGTTGGCAGCCAGGGTGGCGACAGCCTTGTCCCGCCATTAGGGTTTAATCGCCCCCGCTGATCACCGAATCCTTCATCGTCCAGCGATTACTCGCCACTCTTTGCACATTACGCCCACTCCCTGCTCCGGACGTTTGCATGCAGTCGCCACATTGTCCCTGATCAATCCGTCATTTGCTCCTTCAGATCGCCAGCGTAGTGGTAGTCGTTTGTGATAATGTCGCCATCTCCCGCTTTATGTTTCTGTTGTTTCGCCATCGATGCGTTCGGTGAAGCTACGCCTTTCGCCAGTTGCTTGGCCGTCGTAGGGTGTACGCTACGACTGGGTTGTAATTCGCCACCTCCTCGAAATTGAATGTTTGGTGTTAATTCCTGTGTCTTTTGTGTGTTTGTTTGTGGCATGGCGATTTTGCACAATCATGCGCGTCGCTTAGGCAGCATGCACTTTAAATTGTGGTTAACAAATTCGTTTGCTCATGATAGTTTCGATCGACGTGGTTTCTTCATGACCTGCTTCAGTCCTCTTTGTTTGTTGTATGATTTCATCAGTAACTCTCTTTTTGCTTTCCTTGTGCATTTGCCGGTGAGGGTCCGTTTGTTTTCATGGAGTCTAGTCGTGATCACTGCGGAGAGGATGCAGTGGCGAATGCTGTCCGTGCGGCTTCCATTGTACGTTCTGCGAAGAAGAAAGCAGACAAAGCTGCGAAGGAGGCGCTGGAGGTTGCCCGGAGGGAATTGAAGCGCACGGGAAAACAAATCGACTTGCGGAAGAAGGACGCGCACAAACAGACTATGAACTCGTACTTCTTATCCACGCGTGGTGCGGCAACGGGTCAGCCACTTTCAATGGTGCTAGACTGCTCCATGCCTGATGTTCCAGGGGCAGAGCCAATGTCTGGTGACGAGTACCCGAGTGAAGATGATGGACGGCAGTTGCATGGGCGTTGCCACAGTATGTCCTTGTCTCCTTCTTGACCACGAACTCCTGGATCTTCATCAGGTTCGGGGGACACAATTGTGCTAAGTGCAAAGTCCCCTTTGATCACAATTTCAGAAGATTCGGAAGAGCCGGACAATTCGCAGTGTGTAGAAGTGCCGGTAGGTTCAGAGGGCTCAGACGACTCCGACTTCGACTCTCCCCCGTCCAAGAAAGGTGGCGCAAGGAGCACGAAGTCCAGCAGTTCACGATCTCGAACTCAAACGCGTTATGATCGTCACAGGAAGTTCCAGACCATGTGGGCGGCCAAGCTGCCGTGGGCAGAGGGCATAATGGCAACAGATGGCATTTTACACATGGTTAAGTGCAAAGTATGCAGCGTCATTGATCGCAAGCCATGTGTGATGGCACCGAAATCTGATACCTTATTCAAGCACGATGGGAAAAGGATTGCAAGAAAAGACCTGCCGCAATATAAGGTGAAAGCTGGGGTGCAGTACATTGCGACGCAATGCAAGCACAGAAAAAATTTGCGGCTGTATGCAGCCAAGTCCCCTACCACCGTCCTTGAGCAGATCAACCACTGCACAACTTTAGAGGCCAGGAAGAAAAGAGTTCAGTTCGCTACATTGTTTCAACTGCTTTCTGATGGGCGTTCAATGCTGGAGTTTGAGTCCCGTCCAGCACTGTATAAGTTACTCGATGTCCCCGATCTTCCATCAGCTCACTGGTGTGATAGTTCCGGTTGGACCATAGCGGGTTATATGTACAAACAGGTAGTGGAGGAAACAAAAAGGCTCATCGGAGCTGCGAGGTATGTAGTTCTTACTGTTGATGAGGTAACCGCTGTTGACAATAGTAGTTTCCTCTCAATTCATGCATACATTGTGCAAGACTGGGTTTGCATTCCTCTTCTGATTGCTCTGCAGCGAGTGGAGTGTACTCCAAATGCCGAGAATTTGACAGAGTTGATTGTCGGTGCTGTCACTGCTAGCGGGGCTCTAAACGCGGGGACATTGCCGAAAAAGCTACTGAGTTTTGGGGCTGATGGGGCCTCCACGCTGCAAGGAAATTGTTCTGGGGTCACATTACAGTTGAAAGAGAAACATGCACCTTTCATAATCGGCGTGCACTGTGTGGCCCATCGGTGCAATCTTGCATTCAAGGCCCTATCCAACTTGGGCATTTTTGCAGACATTGAGAAACTCCTTACCGTGACCTATAGCTACTTTTGCAAAAGTCCGAAGAGGTTCTCTGAGTTCAGGCAGCTAGCAGAGCTTACAAAAACAAAGGGATTGAAAATGCTACGCAATGTCCAGACTCGATGGGTGAGCTTGACTGAGCCTTTGCGTCGCTTATTATTTGAGTATCGCACTTTGATTTACAAAATGACAGCCGACTTAAACGAGAACAACAAGGCAGAGGTTAGTTTTTTTTATCACTATTGCTTTTGAAATGTCAAGTTCAGAGAATTCAAAGTTGTCAAGTTTGCAGCGATAGCAGCTTCGTCTGTGGCTTTGGGTCTACTTGTTTGTATAGTGCGATAAATATTGACCCCATCTGTGGCTTTATACAGGCTTGCTTGCAGTTATTCCTTGATCCCTTTACAGTCCTCGGGATGTGTGCGATGCTACCGTTGCTGGAGGCCGTGGACACACTTGTTCAATTTGCCCAGAAACGCGATGTATACATATGTGATTTCATCACCGCGGTCAAAGTTTGCCAAGCCTCGTTGTACCGCATGTACGATGACAAGGGGACCGCCTTCTCTAGTGATGAGTTCTGGAGTTTCAATAATCTCCTGGAATGCAGTCACAAACAAGTGCACATCAAGTGGATTATCGATTTAAACGACGGGTCCGCAATGTTGTCCTTCATCTGCCATGGAGAGCAGATACACGCGGAGCACAAGGGCTTACCAGTGGACCGTGTCGTGTGGGCTACATTGTTGGCCAAAGTGAAGGCCGAGTGCACTGGTAAGAGTTCTTACCTCATAATCCCTTGTTTGCTTACTTTCTAATCCATTGTGTGCTGTGTTTGTATTTGTGCAATTCGCCACTGCCGCTTGCTTCAGTTTGCTTCCCCGCCAGTTGCTTGACAGTAATGAACGAATCCATTGCAGGTGCTGCTCAAGTGCTGGTGGCGGAGCTTGATGCTCATTTCCCAACCCATAACATCATGAATGCATTCGGTATTTTCTATCCTCAGTACTGGTGCCAATCTAATGCTGAGGAGGCCTTTGACAACCATTTACGGACTTTGATGGATACGTATGGCCATGGGAGAATTTTGGGGGAAGGCGAGAAGAAGGAGCTCATTCTACCGTTGATAGACCGTGAAACTTTAATATCGCAGCGAGCTTTGTTCAAGACCTACATGAAATCCAATGCACGTGCAGCTATGCTTCCTCCGTTTGATGTGAATCCACTAACCAAAGTGTGGCGGGTGTTGAACAGCAACAACAGCCTTACACAAAATTTCGGGGAATTCCAGAAGCTCGCAGAGATGGCAGTGGTTCACGTTTTGGGTTCTGTCGAAGATGAACGGCTCTTCTCTAGCGTTGGGTTCCTCAAATCAAGCTTTGCAACAACCTGGAGGAGCATATACAGGTGGTAGTGGGAATGTTTTCTCAAAACATTTTCACCCTACAGAATTTCCCATATCAGAAGGTGTTTGATGAGTGGTTCATTTCGGGAGGGCGGGGCAGGTATTTGGTGGGAGTATAGTACGAATTGCCAAGTTTGCAGCAGTTTGGTGGTAGCCATTGTTTGTATTGTGCACCACCAAATTGGAGGTAGTTTTTTGGTTTAGTCAGGCTAGGTTAGTCAGATTTAGCCTCTCCCTGCTTGATGATGTTTTCCGTGCTCTGTGACCTGTTCACAGTAGAGTTTTACAGTTTCATGCACATCATTTGTCAAATACATTGTTAACAAGTGCATATCATTGTGCAGGTTCCTAGTCAATTTATGTGTATGTGATTGGTATTTCGGAATTGCTTCTCTGATGTTGTATTCCATTTCGAAGGTGACGCCCAATCCTAGCCCCATGTGACTTTTGTTGTAGCCAATGTTAGCACGTTGTGGAATTCCTTTCTGTCTGTGAAGTATATTTCTCACTTTGGCATCGGAGGGGGTTCTGGGTGGGTGCAGGTACGAGTTCTAGCATGTCAAGGAAACCACAGGTAAGGTAGTTTTTCATTGCAGTTTGATGCTTAGATTTTTTCTCTTGGCATGGCTTGCTTCAAGAATTCATATCAACAGGTAAGTGTAACTCGTGGGCGTCACCTCCATGCTGCAAGCATGAAGAACGTGTTGCTGAACCAAAAAAATCATTGAGAAACAGAGAGAATGATGTTTAACAATGTTAATTGGGTGTTGAGATTGCCTCCACCATTTTCTGACTTTGGCATCGGAGGGGCTTTGGATTGGGTGCAGATTCAGGTCCCTGCCGAAGTCGATGAAATGAACGAGTATACTTGGGGACACTATAATGCATTTAAATAGAAATTGTTGATTTCCATATCGCAGGTGTGTGTTTGGACCGAACAAAATCGCCTTAATTACTTCGATGAAAATGACCATTTTGCCAGTTTCACAACAGTCGTACCCACTGTATCGCCCTTTAACTGGCACAGCAGTCACTGAGTTCGCCAAATGGCCATTACTTAAAGGAACCAATTTGCCAATAATACAACAAGTTTGCACGTAAATTCGCCTCAGGCTACTGCAAGAAAAAATTTAAGTCGCCACCTCAAAACTGCCGACCCCCAGTGCCACATCGCCGGTTCAACCCCTATCACAGAATTCACATTGCCCTGGTCTAGTATCAACAATAAGTGTTTTTGTAACCTAAACTTTGAAATTTTACATCATTTTTTCAAAAACTCTAAAAATTCCCAAACCAGTTGCATTCACTTTTGATATGCTAATATCATGATATGATATTTTTCTTCAATTGTCTTCAAAAAAATTTGTTTGAAATAAATGTTTGTTTTAAGTGTAAACACCTTACTTTAGTAGGGCAAGGGGCGAGATGTAAATGTGTAATTTGTGTTGGAGGATATAACTTGTTGACTTCATGGAATTATCATTATATTTATTTCTCAACCTTATGATGAAGTGGCCGATGGATGATTATAGAAATGAAGAATGCAATTGTTGTTCAAATATCAAATCATTTTTGGATAAGTACATTGGTGATTGATCTTCTCCCTGCAAACTTAAAGCATAAACGAGAACCATAAGGTATTGAGTTTTTACATTGTCCCCTCAATTGATGATGTTTTCAATGCAATTCAACAAACCATCTAAAGACATCTTTCAATGCACCTTGGCAAACCCCATAAAATGGACAAATAATATTTTATAATATTCTCTTTTCTAGAGCTGCTCAAATTGACTTTTCATAATTCTTTGTTACCACTGAGGTAGGAAGCCTATTGTAGACCATTCGGTTACTATGCAAAATTCCAATTATTAGATTTCCAACTTTTTTACAAACTTAGGGAGTATTTCACATGTATTTTGGTCAACTCATTTATAGAAAATGAAACACATTATAGGTGGTCAAAGAAAAATCAGAAATTTCCATTGTGGGCCCTAGAGGGGTACTATTCTTGCCCTTTTGGATGCTAATGTGTCTCTCTTCATTTCCTACACAACTTCATTGACTATTCAAAAGTATCCCTTCATATTGGAGAATAATTAATGAACCTTTCGCCATGTCTAAAAGCCACACGGTCATTGAATTTATGAGATGGTGACTTTTCAATCCAAATCCAACCATTTGAACTCCAATTTTACTTTGCGTGCAATTTCTATAGTAGGTTGCAAGAGAGCAAAATTGAATCTTGGACTAGGGGTCCATAATGGATCCATTTACCTTATATTCCCCCCCCCCCCCCCTCAAACCCCCTTTTAAAACCAAGTTTAGGAGGATTTTTGCAAATTGATAACATTGGTGACTGAATTGTGTCTTATATTCTAAATAAGGTTTGTGATTGGTCCATTAACCCCTAAAGAACTAGGGAGCTTATTTTAGATTTTTTGAGAACTTGGAAAATCTCTATTGGATTTATAATTTGGAATTTTTCCATCAAATTTTTTAAATGGATGCTAATCATCCTAATTTACATGTAAAATTTGGTTTCATGTCATTTTAATCAATATTGTAAAATTTATAGTTTTTTCTTCAGTTTCAATATTAAATTGAATAGCTAAAACTGTATTCTAAAATTAGATTAATTAATTTTATTTAACTATATGGATTGATACCTACTTTAAAACATTTGAATAATTTAATTCTAAATAATGAAATGAAAGATTTTATTTGGGAGCCATATAGGTAGAAAAAAATACATAAAATCATTTTTTGAACTCAATTTTGAAAATTTTAAAATAAAAAATAAAATCCTAAACCCTAAAACCTGTTTATCACAACATGTTAGTTACATATTGGGACTAACATTTCTCAATATTCAAAAATATATATTAATGTTTGTATTTTTTTTCATTATGAACTACCTTTCACTTTATAAATAAAAAATCTAAAGATAAATATGAAGGATTTTTTAGTTAATTTTTTTGGAATTAGTTTCAATCCATTTTTCAATATATTAAATAAATCATACAAGTTTTGTATATATATGTTTCTTTTCTAAAATATTAATAGACAAAACCTCGCTTTTAGAAAGGGCTAAAAAAATACTTAATTTGAAGTTTAAGCACACTTAATTTAAAATTGGTGGATGTTTTTAACTCTAATATTTCAGAAAGATGATGCACTTGAGCAAGCTAATTAAATAAAGGATCCTACGGTTGTATGTATTAGAAAATAAATATAGAAGAAAATTTTAGCCATACCTTGAGTATGAATATTTTGAAACAGTTTTGGGTCTCAAAACACCATAATATTTTAGGAATTAACTAATTTTCATACACATAGAGATTGAGTGTGATTAGGTCCCTTAAAATTAAAGTCAAGATGCAACTAAACTTTGAAGTGAGGATATATAGGCTTACATTAGAATGCTAAACATAATTAGTAAATATGAATGAAAAGCATTTTCTTAAAGCTTTTTTTTGTTTTTTTTAAGTTGACTCTTTGTATCATTTCATCATCTTCTAAACACGTTGTCTTTATTTTGATTGATAATTTGCTCAAAAGCAAAAATGAAATGATTCAAGTGAAACATTGGAAAGATTAACTACTTTCTAGCAAAATTGTTGAATTGCTACAAAAGCAACTGGGATATTATTTCTCTATCATAGATGAATGCACCATTATTGAATTGAATTGAATTGAATAATAATTTTGTAATCCACATTTAACCCCTAGAGGTCAGAGACTATGTTTTCACCAAAAATGCTCCAAAACTGTCATTTTTAGTACAAGTACCAAATTTTAGAAAAAAATATTTTTGGACACATGTAACTATAGGATCTTGTAGTAAGTTAGTTTGAGAAGATGTGAAAAAAAATTCAGAAATTTTCACCGTGTGGATTGCAAGATTTTAGCGTTTGAATTGACAAAAATCCTTTTTTTTGTCCTGCAAAAACTGGGCAGCTGCACTTCACAAGATCATATTTGTATAAAAAAAAATGTCCAAAATGGTGGTTACTCTTTGGATTCATTCTTCATGGCTACATGCTTGAAATATTTAGATCATTTGGAATTGTACAACATATAGGAAACAAATAGTAAGTAGAAAGAAATAGAGAATGACTCAAAATACTAAATTGTCAAGAATTTTGTTATGGAATTGAAAAATGACAATCCGAATGGTTGTAATGTTGTAATAAACAATCTACACCCAAAGTTTTTTTTATTTTTTCAACTCTATTGAAAATTGAGTTAAGTAAAGGACTATAAAGTTTATTTAGAGTAGAAAATCTATAATTGTTTGCAAATTGAAACTCCTTGTAACTTTCATTTCATTAATCAAAATGAAATGATTCAAAGATTTCCACTTATATATATAAAGAGAGAGAGAGAAAAAAAAAATTCAATTTTTATTTTTTTAAAAGTGATATTTAAAGATTTATTTGAGTTGCTCACCGAGTAGTGAAAAATACATATCATACTAAAACTTTTTAACTATGCAATCAAAAGTTATGAAGATTGTTGGGCCTTAAAGCTACTCCTTGGTCACATATTGTGTGAAAATCTAAATAAAAATAAAATAAAAACAACGTATGCTCAAAATCGTTATGTTGCTAAAAAATGATGTTTGATCTTTTAGGGGGTAATGTATCGTCCATAGACAATTTGGGTGTAAACATCTTTATCAATTTCGTGAAGATCACCTCCAACACTATTGAAAATAATCATTTGGATCACCCATCTAATAGCAACAATAAAATGACAAATTTAATTGCTTTAATTTTACTTTGAAGTGCAAATGTAACATAGGAGGAGCATAATCTGCTTGCATTCTAAGAGTTGTGTTTATAATTAAACTACAAGGTGTGATTGTAAGGATGAAAAAATGGAGTTGCACTATTACTAAGACAATCTAGCATCACATCTGGACATCTTTTAATAAAAATGGAGATGAAATGTGGATGATATCCTAACATATATTCCATATTATAGTTTTTTGTATTACCCATTGTAAACCAAGGTGGGCACTTACATGTATCTTGTTGGACCACATTTGATACTCATGCTTTGATTTTTTGGATGTCCCTTGTACCATTGATGATCCGTGTTTGATTTTTACAATTAGCATCTAAGAACTTGAATAATATTCTATGACTACAATATTTGAAAAATTGTATCTAATTTTGTATTAGTCCAAAAAATATAAATCATAGGCATTGGTTGTCGCTTCTATTTTATTTTCTACAAAAAAATTTAATAAAATAAATCAACTAATAGTAAAGAGGGCCTGGCCTGATTAGCTTTTTAGGTCCAATTTACACTAGATTCAAAGGTAGGGGACAAACAATTTTGAATGTTTTTGATTAACTAAAATCAAAAAGTCTTTGGAATATGAATTTAAGCCATGAAATGAAAGTTCACAAGTCTCCAAGAAGGTCCAATTACATAGCATAAAAATCCTCAAATTTTGATTCTTTCAGAATTATAATTAAACCCTCTCAAGGCATCTCAAGGAGGTGGCTTAAAGAGAGAAACTTTTCAAAGTACCAAGTCCATTTTTTTCTCTATTTGTTTTCTCTATATTAGATATTTCATAGATTTTTTTTCCAATGTTTATCAATTGCAAACATTTTTTTTTCCAATTTCATTAGCTAGAAATGATTCACTATATGTTAGTTCTTCTTGAACTTTCATTCTCCCCTTTTTCAAATCTATCCCCAAAAAATATACTTCAAAAGATGGGTAGTGAGGAATTGGACTACATTGAGTTGAAGAATTCACATAATCATGACTTGAGTTGTTGGATAATAAGGTAGATTAATCCATTTCCACCAACTACCTAGCTAATTCCATCATCCTATTTGGGCCTCAATACGTCCCCAAAATTCATTCAAATCTATTCATTTTTTGACAAAATTAGTACATCAATGCCAATAAGGGATAACTTGTCAATCTTTTAATGGTGAACACTTAAACCTTGAAAGGCCCTTGAGGTCCTTCCATTCAACCGGTATTTAGCCTCATAACTCTTCAATTGTAGTTTAATATAATGAACTGTGATACATTTTTATTTACATACTATCATAATCATTACTTTACTTTGTGCTCAAAAGTATTTGGTCAATGTTTTTATGATCAAATACCACCAAATTCTTAAATATATTATACAACCTCAAAGGGCTTCTAGGCTCTTCAAGGGTTTAGCACCATTGGGTACATGGAATGATAGTTATGGATTATTCATAGGAAGTTTACAAATCTATTCAATGAGCAAGTTTTGCAATTTTAGGGCAAACTACTTCAAAAATTCACAAAAATTACAATTTTTATCGTAGAATTGTAATTCCACTTGGGTTTGATTTGTGAAACAATTGCACACCTCTGAAAAATACATGCTTGTTTTAGAATTGGCCCCAAGATATTCAAATTGCTAATTAGTGTGGTAATTGGCTTGTCTACCTTATATTTCCAAGGATAGGCAATGAGAAAATGGGTCATATTGAGTTGAAGAACACCTAGAATCCTAGCTTGAGTTGTTGGAGCAATAACTTAAGGTAGGACCATCTATTCCCAACCAGAGCCCCATACCCAATTGCAAGGTGTGATTATTTCTAACCAAGGTTGGAATAGATTTTCCAACCAAAATTTGGAATGTTTTTTTCCCTCCTTTTCAAGGTTGGGACTAGTAAGGTCATGACACATGTCCTAAAGTAGTGAGCAAGAAAGTAGGAAGTATTGAATGGAAAAATAGTTCTTCAATGATCGAAATTGGAAGACTCTATATATTAGACATGGATTCAGACCAACTTTGGGCTTCCAAAACTCGTAGTAATTTTAGTTCAAGCAATGAAAGTACCAATTTTTTGGCAATCTTCATTATCATTTCTATTTATGCACCTCCTAAAACATTTGCTTCACCTTGCTACTCCAGATTCATGTCCATGATTGCTTATTTGATCGGTTATGGGTGGCTGCACTAAAGTAGAAGCACCCAAATGTAACACGAGTCGTTCTCTGACACCTAGAAAACGACCTAAATCCAAGCGCAATTGGACCCAAAGTAGACAAGTGGGGTTCCAAGAAGTTGTCACTCTCATGAGGACTAACCAATCACCCATGTGTGATCCAAGCTTAGAGTGTGTCGGTTTTAGGTGTTTCCGTGCCCACTTTGGTATTAGTCTAGTGTCCATATTAGGTGCAACTACACAGTTGATTTCAAAGATTCGTATCATATTCATACAAGCTCTAGAAAAATTACAAAACCAATTTTGTTGGTATAAAAAAAACCACTTCCTAACAAGCGCACATCATTTTATTTTGTAGCTATCCTCAAGATTTGCAGATCCTGAATACAGTAAGTGTCACATTCAGGTGCTTCTACCTCGTATAAGGTAGGCACCCCCCAAATGGCACCTGATCTTAAAGCGCCATCTACAGGTTGTGTACATTTCCAAAATCAGTTATGTACCTATTTGGATGGAGCGCTTTCAGAAACAAACTTTGATCCTAAATAACTTTTGCATACGATGTCCAAATGCCACGTTCTCTGGTGCGTTGGAACCTCCTTTCACTTGCCAACAAGAATATATGAAAATTTGACCAATCTAATAGTAGTAACTAGGCTCAGTAGCAGAAAGTGGCGGTTTTGGGTGTACCCACCTTACTCTCCAGGCAATTGAAGGCAAGTTGCTGCAACAAAAGAACGAATTTGGTGGCAAGCCGTCGGGGGACCTCACAACCTCCCCCTGCAAGCTGCCTGCAAGCTGCTCCTTGTCTTAGGTTGTGTTGTGTCATGGTGTTGTTTTTTTGTGCTACGTGGGTTCTTTCCCTGCCAGTCCACTTGTGGCTGCTGGCCGGTATGTATTTTTTCCTCTTTGCAATGAAATTCCGCTTCATTTGTGTAAAAAACAAAAACAAAAACAAAACCGAATTTGAAACTCTTATTGCGATTTGAGTCCTGTACCTGCCCCCACGCCTCGTGCAGCGGAAGGGAGGGAGCGAGGGATGCCGAGGCAGGCTAATTTGAGTCTCACCCTGGATCCTTCATGCCGCCAGGCTCTCGCCAGCTTGCAGCCGAGCTGCCCCGCCTAAATTCGGAACTCGCACCTCCGGCGGAAGCGTATCGCAGTACTGTAGTGCACGGCAAAGCTCCATGATTTGTAGCAAAGCTCTCCGCATCACCCACCGCTAACGATTAGCTCGAGTTGAAGCCACGCTGAGATTCCTCCGGACAGACAGACAGACAGACAGACAGAGCTCACGAGAGGCCACTCATCGCAGGCTTGATGAAAACGATGGGGGAAATTCCAAGTTGGAATTTTCAGAGTTGGAATCGTACAACACTTTCATTCTCCCCATTCTCAATCTTCAAAGAGGAACTAACTTAAGGTAGGCACCCCCCAAATGGCACCTGATCTTAAAGCGCCATCTACAGGTTGTGTACATTTCCAAAATCAGTTATGTACCTATTTGGATGGAGCGCTTTCAGAAACAAACTTTGATCCTAAATAACTTTTGCATACGATGTCCAAATGCCACGTTCTCTGGTGCGTTGGAACCTCCTTTCACTTGCCAACAAGAATATATGAAAGTTTGACCAGTCTAATAGTAGTAACTAGGCTCAGTAGCAAAAAGTGGCGGTTTTGGGTGTACCCACCTTAGTTGTGCCTAGTGCCGTTGCCCACAGGAATTGCCAAAGTAAAGTAAAAGTCATTTTCTACTTCTTTTTTAAATTCATAAAAAAACTTCAAAATTCAATATCTCTCACACCGGAGATCGAGATGCCACGAAACAGAGTCAGTGCATCCCTCCTCGTACACAGCTTTCCGATAGTACCAAACATACAACTGGGGGACACACAGGGTGATTGCACGAAACACTTGTACTATTTGTTGCGTTTTGCAATAGTACTCGTGATTTTTTTTGAAGTACTTTAAAATTCAAAAATCAATTTTAAAAAAATTCAAAAAATATGACTAATGTATGCACCTTTAAGATGAAGGTAACCACCAAAGGAAATTCATTAAAAAATTCTCTAAGTAGGAGAACTAAAAAAGTACCAAATCGCTAGAAAATGCATACTTTGATGTTTTAATTAGTAGAAAATAGGAAAAAACTTAAATAAAAATAAATAAAAATTGGCCATTTGTAGCAACTTTATGAAGATGGTCATTCAACAAAAAAAACACCAAAATAATTTTTTTCATGTTTTGAAATGCAAGTAGAAAGAGGCTCACTTTGTGAACTTCTACACCAAATAAAATTAAGTATTTTTAAAATTCCTTTGGACAATAGCTACAAGTCTACTAAAAGACCATCTCTACCAAATTTCAGCTCCAAATTCGTTTTTATGGATACTAAATAGTACTAAAATCCCCCAAATTGGCATTTGTGACAAAATATCGGGGGCTATTATTAAATAGTAAAAAAAAATTTAAAAATTCCAAAAAATTACGCAAGGTGTATAATAGTTATAAGTACCTTGTCTATGAATTTGGAATCATTTGGAGTCAAAATGCAAAAGTTATGGCTAAAAAACTAATCAGCATGCAACATGTGACAGAAAATAGTACAAGTGTTTCGTGCAATCACCCACACAGTCCAGGAGATCTCTCCGTAACACTCAAAACAAAACAAACGGCCTAAGTTAATGAATGGATGAGAACGTGGCACTCTATCCTTGACTTGCGGTTTAGAATCCACTCCATGAAGATTGAGGAATTTATTTACTTCTCTTTTAGAAATGAAGAATGGTCATAAAGATTGAGAAACCGTAGTGAAGATTGAGAAGCCATGGACGGAAGATTAACAAGTCATGTCCATTTTCTATATTCTTCACACATTGGTGAAAAGGGGAGTCACGCCTTCTTCATGGAGAAGGGCTCCTCTTGGCTCCTCTTTTCACTCCACACCTTCTCATTCTTCATAGAAGTTTCATTCTCAAAGGAAAAGATTTGAGCCCCCTCTTGTTAACTCTATAACATTGTTGCAAACACTAAGTGAGAAATGGATCACAAAGAATCCTTCTATGTAAAACAAAAGTGCAGAAGCTCAACCTCATGACATTCATTCTTATTCTTCAAGTTTTTTTTAAACGGAAGCAGAATATTGGTGAACAATATAATTTGGGTATCCCAAATAAGCCAAGAAAATCATAAAACACAAAATTAACCACTTCACAATAGGAAGTAGTCATTATTACATTTATCTATCCTAGTGAAAAAATTGGAATTTTTGAACCTTGGATATAATAAGACTATATGTGGTCTACAAGTCTTATATTTGAAGGGCAATCCATTCTTCTTCATGAAGTCCAATCCAAAAGTTTGCCCTTCAAAATGGCATTCTAAGTCTCTAAAAGACTAAAAAATCCACTTTGGATTTTGTGAGATCTTGGGTAGTCTCTACTGACTTCATAATTGGGAATGTTTGCGTGACTTCTTAGGATAGCTGCTAATTACGTGAATTTTTGTTTCTCGTCATCCTGACAAATATTGCAAAATTCACAAGTTTTCTTAAATTTCAATGTCAAAATAGGCAACTCAAAATATATCCTCATGTTATATTATTTTATTTTATTGGATAGATTGAGTCATTCTTGAAATATCTACTTACAAACATTTGAGACATTCTATTTTGACTAATGAGATGAAAGTTATGAGGAGTCTTATTTTGCTAGCAATGAAGGTAGAAAGAATACATAAAATTCTTCTCTAAATTCAAGTTTTTATTTTCCATAAAAAAAGAATAATACCTAGTAGATATTTATTGCTTACTAGAACATTCTCACCATTGGAAATTACAATCCTCAATTTTGTCAAAGTTATTGGTAACTTAATTTTTTCTTTCATAATATACTACCTTCCACATTCCACTTTTTCTTAAAGGTGATTATGAATTTATGAGGGGTTAAAATTTTCCACGTATTCTCAATCCATTTTTTAGCATTTTAACAAAAAAATTTAAATTACAGGACAAACTTATTTTTTCTAATATTTTTGAAAAGTCAAAGCTTTGCCTTTGGAATATTAACTAGTGTAATTGCCTTTGAGGACAAAAAATGTCTATTGGATGACTTTCATATAGACTATCAAAACAAGAATGCACTTATTTATTTGGAAATGTTTTTTTTATTTTTATCACTACCTTGAAGATAGGGTCATAACTTTCTTAGTAGTCCTTTTTTTAGTTAGCTACTAGCTATATACATTCCAAGATGGCAAGATATATTTTTAAGAATGTTAAATTTGGATTAAAAAATTTGTCTTTGTTATTGTTGGCTAATCTTCATCCAATTCACTCAATTGTACATTTTGTTTAGTTCCAACTCCAATACAATATCATTAGGGATAGTCACACCTTCTTTATCCCATTGTCAATCTTTAGAGAATGGGAATGTGTCACTTTCTTGTTGTCTCTTTGTAGCTTCTAGAGGTTCCATTCTCTGAAGATGGGGAATGTCTATTATTCTCTTCTAGAAGTGAATAATGGAGGTAAAGAAGATTTTTATGCTAAAGAATTTTTTTGACTATTTTGGAGTTCTCGTTCACCATGCTTGTTGCATTTCTATTTTGCTACATCCCGAGTTTTACTCTCGCATGTGTTTTGATCCATTTGCGCCTTTTGTGTGTCAATTGTTCCTGCGCCATGTGCACATTTGGTGTTGCCTGCATGTTATGTGCTAGTAAATCTGTTTTTCCGATTATCCATTTTCATTCTCTACGCCTACAGAAAGAGTATCACACCTTTTTTTTTTTATGGTTTGTGGCTCCTAATTGGCTCCTCTTTTCTCTCCACAACTTCATAGAAATTCCAGATTCGGAGAAGGTGTGACTACCCCCATATTGATTGCCACCCTGGCTAAATTCAAAAGTTTGCAGGAACTGGAAAGCCTTGTGGGAACGCAGTTACTTAAATGTACCCCGTTGTGACTCCCAAGGTGGATTGCCGAGCATCCCACGGCCACTCGCCCCCGTCCCCACGGTTACCGATACCCGTCCCCCCCTTCACGTCTTCAGCTTCTCTCCACTGTAGTAGTGTAGCCTAGGGGCGTCCCTCACAAGGCGGGGGGAGCTTTGATTGGGAACTTTTCACCCTTTTTGTTGGCCATTGCAGCAGCCAGCTTCCGTCCCCAGCTGTCCGTCCCCAGCTGTCGTTTCAGTTTCATCGATGTGGCCCGCATTGCGCGTGTGCGAACTCTGTTCCTTGTTGTCAGTCCAGCTTCGTCTTGTTGTTGTTGGGAGTTGGGACTTGGGAGGGGGAAGATCGAGAAAAGCTCAAGACGAAGCTCATTCAAGCTTGCTGTAGTTTTGAAATTAAGCTCTGCTGGCGATGGGGGCGACCGAAGAGGCCGTCGTCGTCACTCCCTGAAGAAGAATGTGGTGCCCTGGAGCCTCGGGACACAAGGTCTGATCGAGCTTCCAGCTATGGCGGGAGCTGGTTCGCCTCTCCTGTGCGCAATTTTAGGGTTCTTAGTAGTCGTCGCTCTGGTTTCAGCAGATCCAGCGAATGACAAGCTTGTGCTGGAAGCTTTCAGAACCGGGATCACGAATAGCGCCTCCCTCGGGTGGACGGATCCCGATCCTTGTCAATGGAACTCGCACAACGTGAAATGCGATGCGTTAGGGAACGTGCAGCAGCTACGAGTGCGCGCGGCGGGGCTTACAGGAACTGTGACGCCGAGGCTCAAAGAGCTTTCGGAGCTCACTTATCTTGAGCTGAACTTCAACTTCTTCACGGGGCCGATGCCGTCACTCTCGGGACTGTCGAAGCTTCAAACGGCGTTCCTTGATGATAATGATTTCTCCTCCATACCTGGGGATTTCTTCGATGGCTTGACCTCTATTGTTGAGCTTCACGTCGAGAATAATCCAAATCTCAATGCGACCGAGGGCGGGTGGACTTTACCTGCTTCCCTAGAGCTTCCTTCTTTAACCATTCTCTCCGTGACGAACGCTAGCGTCATAGGGCAGCTTCCTTCGTTTCTTGGTACCCTACCAGCGCTTAAGACCTTGGAAGCTTCGTACAATAACTTGCAGGGCGGCATTCCAGATTCATTTGCTTCCTCCAGCCTCCAGGTTCTGAAGCTGAACAATCAGCAGATGAATGGGAGCCTCACTGCCGTCGGCGGAATGGTTGGACTGCAGACGCTCTGGGTGCAGGTCAACCTTTTCTATGGTGCTGTGCCGACGGGATTGGAGAAAGCTGCTGGATTAATAAGCTTGCGGATCAATGACAATAACCTCGTTGGGAGACTACCGCTTGGGCTTGCTACTCTGCCATCCGTGAAAGAAGTGTGGATGAACAACAACAAGCTTACCGGTGAGCTTCCCGCATTTGCAACTTCTGTGACGACGATTGTCGATGCTGCGACGTATTGTGCTGGAGTGGGGGTGGCGTGCTCGGCGAATGTGAATTCGTTGCTGGATTTTCTAGCTGCGGCGGGTTACCCTCAGCAAGTGGCGCGCACATGGATTGGGCCGAATCCATGTGATGGTTGGACTGGAGTAACGTGTGACGCTTCGGGGAACATCATTACGATTGTGTTGATATCGTATGGACTCACGGACACGATCTCACCTTCACTGGGGAACTTGACATCCTTGACGTCGTTGGTGCTGTCGAAGAATGCTCTTACAGGTCCAGTTCCCGATTCGCTCACCACATTGAAAGCGTTGAAGACAGTGGATGTCAGCAACAACAACCTCTCCGGGCCTTTGCCTTTGTTTGTTTCCACTGTGAAGTTTACGTACCTTGGGAATCCACTGTTAATGCCTGGTGCTCCTCCTGCTTCTGCCCCTGCGTCTGCTCCTGCGTCTGCTCCTGCTAGTGTAGCGGCTCCACCGGCGGCTGATAACGCTCCTGTTGATTCACCACCTGGGTTGCCTCCTGTGGTGTCTGCCCCTATTGGAAATGTGCCTCCTGTGGCGTCTCCTACGAATGCAACAGGTGAAAATCAGACGAGCAAAAAATCGTCTGGAACTGGAGCTTTGATAGGGGGGGTTGTGGGTGGAGTGGCAGTGGCTGCTTTTGCGGCTATTGTGGTCTTTTGTTTGTGTAAAAAGAAACGGAAGAAACTGCAGGGTGGCAATGGAGTGTCGATACATCCACGAGTAGACTCTGGATCGGATAGTGAACTGATGAAGGTGATGGTGGAGAATAGTTATAGCAGTGCTAGCCATCAAGCTACCGTGGGCTCGTATGGGGACAGTCTTCACAGTGGGAGTTCCTCGAATGATCATCAGGTAATTGTTTTTGTGGAATTTTCCCACCCTCTTCAGTAGTGCGTTTCAAACCTTATTGAATGTGCTTTGAAGTAGTCTTGGAAGTGCGCAATCAAAGCATTCAACCACAACATCTGTTTGGGTACCCCAACTTGGGCTTCTATGTCAAATGGTGATGAACAATCGTTGTAGTTACAGTGATTGAAGAAGAGGTGAAAATTGTGCCTCTCAATTCAACGCGATGCCATTAGATACTTAAAATTGATGAGCAACGCAATTAACATTGAAGACTTAATATGTACATTCCTACCGACCGTTGGATTGCTTTGTTAAAGAAACAGGATTCAGCAAAGTCTGATATTGCCCTATTGTAAGAGGTCGATATTTTTGTGTTGTTACCTGGACTGATGTTTGGATGTTCGACAGGTTAAGGAGCAGGGCAACATGTTTATGTCGATCAACATGCTGAGGGTTGTCACAAACAACTTTTCAGAGCAGAATATTATAGGTCGGGGAGGCTTTGGGGTGGTTTACAGAGGAGAGCTGGAAGACGGGACACAAATTGCGGTTAAAAGGATGGAGGCAGCGGTAGTGAGCAACAAAGGCTTGAGCGAATTCCAGTCAGAAATTGCTGTTCTTACAAAAGTGAAGCATCGACATCTTGTGGGTCTTCTAGGGTATTGTGCGGATGGCAACGAAAGGCTTCTAGTTTATGAGTATATGCCGCAAGGCACCCTTTCTCAGCATCTGTTTGAGTACCGGGAGATGCAAGAGAAGCCGCTCAGCTGGACGATGAGGCTCACCATTGCGCTTGATGTTGCTCGAGGCTTGGAGTATCTCCACAATTTGGCCCACCGGAGCTTCATTCATCGGGACTTGAAGCCTTCGAATATCTTGTTGACGGAAGACTTCCGAGCGAAAGTGTCGGACTTTGGGCTTGTCAAACTTGCTCCGGAAGGGAAGTTCTCGGTGGAGACCAGGTTGGCAGGAACTTTCGGATATCTCGCTCCGGAATATGCAGGTAATGCAAATTGGGACCTCGCACATAATATTTAATCCTCAAAGATCGAAGGATTCGTGGTTCTGTAAATGACCTTTTCGATTGATCATATTGTGGGAAACGTTATGTAAGTGGAGCAATTTTTTACATCAGTAGCTTGAGTGAAGAGTATCGCATATGTTGGTTAAAAAATCAAGTAAGACTTGAAGATAAAAATTCCCGTATGAACTCAAAACCGCTAAGAGAATGTGGCAAATATGGACTTCTTCGTCCTCAGGTTTACCACCCTATTGTCACGTTCTCGATGTTCATCTTCTAATCTCATCCCCTCTTTAAATGACACTGTAATTGCACATTCCCTGTATATCCTTAGAATCTGACATGTTGTATACACATCAGATTGGACAACTTGTGAACATGCTATAGGACAACTTGCACATATGAAGTTGTAAATATGTCTGAGTGCCAATCGAAGTCCATTTGTCAGTGTCATTAGAGAGGGTTGAGTGCCATTTTGGTTTTGTAGCCCATTCTGACAGCTTTTTTGACTCCTTGTGCAGTCACTGGGCGAGTGACGACGAAGGCGGACGTTTTCAGCTTCGGCGTGGTGTTGATGGAGCTTCTGACAGGTCGACGAGCTCTAGATGAGACCCAGTCAGAGGAGAACATGCATCTGGTGACGTGGTTTCAGCGAATGATGATAAAGAATAACAACAACTTCCGATTGGCAGTAGACCCCACCATGAACGCGGACGACGAAACCTACAACACCATGACCATCGTTGCGGAGCTCGCTGGACATTGCACTTCCCGTGAGCCGTACCAGCGTCCTGACATGAGTCACGTGGTAAACGTGCTGGCTCCCTTGGTAGAGCAGTGGAAGCCCTCGAGGAAGCACGATGACGATGAAGCCTGCAGCTCGGGCGAAGACCTCGAGCTTTCTCTCCCGCAGGCCTTGAAGCAATGGCAGGAATTTGAATTTGATGGGGACATGACCTACACCCAGCGCTTCGACGACTCCAAGTCGAGTCTTCCTGTTCGGCCGACCGGGTTTGCAGACTCCTTCACCTCGACAGACGGCCGGTAATGCTGCAACCACCTCTTCGAATTCTCGTCGTGCATTTGTCCCTAGAGTTGGACCGACTTGCTCTGCACTCTACTAGAAAAACTTGCGAAATTTATTCAGCAAGGTCTGGCCAGAAAAAACAGGTCCATAGCTGATCTAGCTGATAGCAGCTCTGGAGCCGTGAGCAGCACGAAAAAGAGAGCTGTCGAGAGGAGTACCCCTATCTCCCTAGGTCAGGAGTTAGGCCAGTTGATGAAGATTCCAATTGGACAATTTTTCTCATACATAGAGCAATGTGTCTTGATGTTCAGCAAAGGTGCTTTCCGGCCTTTGTTTGGCGGTGTACAGTATGCAATTCCCCCTATGAAGGTTTTTGGCTGCCTGCTGCCCTTATAACTCAGTCACTGCATCTAGAATCTGCTTCTGACGGTGACGAGTTGACAAAGGAAGGCACAGCCCAAGACTTGTTCGTCTGCAATGACCTCTGCAGCTTTCGTGACAGTTCACCTGATCAGTTGGGAATTCTGTTGTACTTGTAGTTAAGCTTGTACCATGTCAGCATTTTCTTGGTTTTCTTTCCATGTCGATATCCTTTCACATATTGAGGGTGTCGTTCAGCAGTGACGTGTAAGAGCTAGGATGTGGTAGTGATCGACTGAATCTTCAAGGACTTTCGGTGTCCAGTACCAATTCACACACGATTGGCAAAAGAAGAGGCTTCCGATAAACGGACTACGGTAGTCTTCTCTGAATTGCTAGCGTGGTTCACTGAAAGCTCTTAAAGCTTGTAACCCAAACTCTTGTTGATCACTTGTACATACATTATGCTATTCCTGCTTGCAGGACTTTCACTAAGTCGCTTTATTTTTCTTGGCCATTCTTTGGTCTCTTTTGTTTTTTTGTTTCTTATTTTTTGGCACATGTGACTACAAGTTGCAGAGATTTAATCCTGACATCCCAGGAGCGAATTCCAAGGCGTGAATGTGATCTAATCCTGACACCACATGGCAGCAGTCATCAACATTTTGGCTTGGGTAAGTACCAATGTGAAGAGGCTGTGGTGTAGCCCTGTCACCGTCCTGTCTAAGCTTAGGTGGCAAATTTGTACCTCCGAACGCTGCAGTTAATGCAATGCACTGGCAGGTTGCAGGCAGTGACTCGTCTGTCTGTGGTCCTTCGAATTTCGTCTGTTTCTGGGCCCAGTACGTCGGTGCCTGGCAGTTCTTCAACATAATTTCCTATTGGAAAATATTGTACCCCTTCTGACTGACCTACGACTGTGTCTATGTCAATTAGGGCTTGCTTGGTCTGGTATTTTTTACTGGAACAATGACTCTGCCCTGACATGTGTTTTTGGTGTGATCTAGTGTGATCTCACATGTGTTCATTCACCAGTGAAATTCGGGTAACTTCACTGCAGGAATTCTTCTGTGTGTGTCAGTTACAGCCTGTTTTTTTGTTCAACTCAGGTAGCCGCCTCATTCTGACCATTTAAGCAATGTACCGTATTTCTGGTATGCATTTGGTGAGGGGGGGGGGGATCCCACCTTGGAGAAATAGATTTGAGGAGGGTTCCAGAATTTGTTCCTTTTTTTTCCCTCAAGAAAGAAATAATTATGAATTTTTTTTGTAAAGATTCCATTCAACCCATTCTTAATATAGAAGGCAACGCATTTCCAACCATAGACTGATTACAAAATTGACCATGCTTCAAAGTAGGTGATAATTGTGGCTTCCAATGTACATCTTGTGATCATTATATGCTTTCAATGTACTTGAGTTGTCACCTAATCACGTGGGTTGTCACCCTAATCTACAATTGATTGGAAACAAAACAGTCTAACTAACAAAAATAGATAGTGGTCGGAAAGAGGTCAGATACCTTATGATAGAACCACCTATAGTTGACCACTTAACCCCTAAAGGACCAAGGCATATTTTGGGCAGAAATTGTGAAAAATTCACACTTTTTAGGGCAGTGAGTAAAAAATGAAAAAAAAAATTTCAAAATCCAACCATACCAATTTGTACTAGACTACTTTGAATGTGTCAAAAAAAATTTAGAAACTTTGACCATACGGATTGAAAGATTATAATATTTGAAGTTGGAAGAAATTTTTTTTACCTTATCTAGATTTTCAATTGTCCATTGAATGGACAATTGTCCTTTAGGGATTAAGTAATTCCATACATTTGAAAGTTATTTTTAATAAAATATAGTCATGAACCTCTAGAAGGAAATAATTTCACTCTTAGAAGTAGTAAAAGTGACATAATCATAAAATAGGGATAAATTTAAAAAATAAAATGAAACTACATATCATTATTTTTCATTCTAGCCTTCATTTATGTTTACCCCCCAAAGACCAAAAGTCCCCTTAGGGGACTTTTGAGGCTTGGATAGATTCCTATCATCTCAATTTTAGCATGATTTTTAAAGTTTATTTTTGAAAATAAGAAACTTATTAGCTTTTGGGAAATATCATTTTTATTTCAATAGTTGCTTGAAACCAAAAGTTATACTATCTAAAGCTTAAAATAGAAGTAATTGGATAACACAATTTTTTTTGCAAAAATTGAGGATAAAATTTTAAAAAAATCGTCATAAAAAATGATTTTGCCTAAAAAAAACACTTTGATTCACTTTATTTTGACTAATGATGAGAAAATTATGGAGAATCTATTTTTTCAAGCAACCTAAATATCATCTTCAAAAAATAATATAATTGGATGCATTTATGAATTCAATTTTCACAATTTTTCAAAAGAAAAAGTTCCACATAGTTTAATTTTTGCTAGAACAATCTCACTATTGGCATTAGTGTGTTTCAATTCCATCTTAAAGCTATTAACAATTTAGTTTTTCCTTCTATCTCATACTTACTTTACTTAACAAATTTTTAGGAATCAAAATTTTTTTTTAAATTAAATTTTTTTTTCCCACAACTTTCAACTTAATTCTTCAAATTATAAAATTCTTAACTCAAAAAATTATTCAACAAAACTTTTAAACTAAGAAATTCAAATTCTTAAAATCCATTTAGATAAGGTTCAAGAAAAAATGTTTTCTTCACTTTAAATGCAAATATCTGGCAATTTACATGGTGAATTTTTTTGAAATTTCTTCTGCACAATTTTATACTAGTTAAGTGTTAGATTGTATGGTTAGATATGCAAAGAAAACAAATTATAAAAAGTTTTGCACTTTGCAATAGAAATGGCGGTTTTTAGTATTTTTTGACAAAATAAGAAGCCTTGGTCCTTTAGGAGTTAAAACCTTGGATAATTTCATATACAATAATAAGTATAATTTTTTTTACACATGATTTTAAAAATTAAAAATCACAATAATTTGCTTTTTTCACCAAATTATAATACTGTGATAAAAAGACCACAATTTCATTAGTCAATAACACAACCGCTAAATTTATGTTGATGCGTGGTATTTTGACATAAAGGTCACATAATATTTTTAACTTTGCTTTTTCTTGGCTTACATAGGATGTTAAGAAGTACAATATCTGAATACTTGACAAGGAATACATGTTAATATAACAATTGGTGAAAGCACAAATATCGAATTTTACAACCATGATCTCATGAATATAAATATATTGATGCTCACTTGTAAGGAAGTCAAAAGAATCCTCTCACAAGGAATTAAGAATGTTATATCGACGTCAATTTTCAACAATGATAGATAAAATTGAAACTACGAGATCACTTGAATTGTTACATTCAAAGACCACCTTTTAGGGAGTCACGTTGAACACCTCAATGCCCATTTCTTAACCAAATTATGCACACTTACCTAGAAGGATCAAGCATTCAAGGTCATAAAGAGACCAATTTGATTGGTCATATTGTAGGAAAATAGATTTCAAAAGGGGCAAAAAAAATTTATTACAAGAATTAGTGAAATTTAAGTGTTAATTAAAATTTTAATAAAATTGCACAAAAGAAGCTCCCGAACTTAGAAATTGCTAAAATTAACTTTTAGCCCAATTTGAGATGAGCAAGGTTTTTTAGAATTTTGAAGTGCCAAGAATCCTTTTAGAAAACACTTCGAGGTTAAGCAAGTGCCTATGATTTCAATTTTTAGCATGATCTTTTGAATTTTTTTTGAAGATAGGAAAACACGTTAGTTTTTGGAAAATATAAATTTTATTTCAATTGGTGCCTAGTAACAAAAGTTATGTCACCTCAAGCTCAAAAAGCAATTTGTTGGGCAACAAAAAAAAACTACAAAAAATTGAAATAAACTTTTTAGAATTTTGTTTCTTGTAGATTATATTTTTGTATACATAGAATGCTTTTATTCATTCATTTGGATTAGTGATGTGAAAGTTATAGAGCTTCTTCTTTTGGAAGCAATCATTTTATCTTTCTAAAAAAATAACATACTGAATTTGTTTTTTAACTAAATGTAAATTGTAAAGTTGAAATTATTTTTGGAATTTTATTGTATGTTTTGTATGTGTTTTGATGGATTTTGTTAAACTATTGGGTTGTCGGAGTTCTAATTTGGTTATTTTGAAGAGTGTTTTTACCAATTTGAAAGTATTTTTTTCATTGTTTTTTTAAAACAAGTCTAATTGGATGAGGTAGTAGATTGTCAAGTTGCGGAGGAAGTCACCTAGATGGGGTTAGATTTTGTCAAAGCAATGTGAGGGAATTATATATCCGGTTTCAATTGAAATTTTGCCCAATTGGTGGATAATGTAGCCTATTTGAAATGGAACTTGTGTTTAAGTCAACTTGGAATGGGAATGGTTAGTAATTGGTAGTTAGTTGTTGTGGAGCAATTCCAATTTGGTAGTTGCTGTTGGTTAGGTCGTCTCCTTGTGAGGTAACCGTCAGCTTGCATCCTATTAAGGATGGTTCTTCTTCATTTTTCTTTGACTCACTTAGAGAGAGAGAGAGCTCAGTGCGTGTCCCAACCCATTTGGCTATGTATTTTTGTATTTTTTTGTATGCTTGAGAATGGGGTGATGGGATGATGAAGTGAATTTGTGGTAATTTGTGGTGATTTGTGGTGACAGTTACTATTTGGTTGATGTGATTGGTATGTCCAAATTGGATGTTGTGATGTAGTGAGTGAAATCTATTTGGATGTGTTACAGTTATTGAACAATTTGCAACAGTGATTTGATCACCAATTTGGAAATAATATAAAAGTATTCTCAACCGAATTAATGTATTGTAATAGAAGTGCAGTGTATATGCATATTTGAAATTGTGTAGAATTGAGAAATTATGTAATGTGAATTATAGTTGTGTAGAGAGATGAGATCAATATGTTGATGTAGAAGTGATCTGTGAGCCTAATTGAAAATTTATAACCATTCAACATGCAAAGTGTTTAGAATTTGCCTAGTATTAAAATAATTTACTATTTAAAAAAAATGTTGGTGTTTTCATTACTAGATCTTATGCATTTTTTCACAAATCAATAGAAACCGCAATTTTGACCAATAAAAAGAAAATTGAAGTGCTAAAGATTTAGAAATTATATTTTAGATGAATTTTTGAAGTTATATTTTCAAACTTTATTTGAAGAAAATCTAAAAATAATTTTATAATTTTGACCATATAGATACTTTCTACTTTTGACACTCCACATTATGCAAACTTCAAAAAAGTTATAGAACTTATATTTTGTAACATATTTGTGTTTTCTCCATAATCCTTGGGCTTTTAGAGATTAAAGCAAACATGATGATAGAAAATTCCACAACAAAAATTGCCAATTAGTGTGAGAATACTTAATACAAAACTTCCAAGGGGAGATCAAGAATAATAACTAGAAGATACTACAAGAGACAACACTAGGTGCATGGACTAATTGAGTTTGCAAAATTCCCTTTCTCATTGAAGACTTCACTAATAATGATAATTAGTGTTCCTTACCTATTACTTGACTTACTCTAATTTTCATTTAATTGACAAATTGTGTTCAAGTTGACATTCAATGTTGGTAATAGTAGTGGTATTCTTGACATGTAATGCACTACATGTCAACATCAACACTACTAAAAACTACAAAAGCCAACAAATAGTGTTCAGGTTCACATGTAGAGTTGGTAATGCTAGTAGTGTTACTAGTAGTGTTGTTGACATTTAGTGCTAGAATTCGAAATTAGTGTTGCAAACACTAAACATCATTGTTAGTGTATTTATACCAAACATTTCTCCAACATTATCTTACACAACGACAAGTCGTTCTACTCAATCAAGAACATTCAATCCAGTAGTTTTTGCGTACTCTAAGGACTTAGAATTAGGAGAAGGATTACAGATTACAATCCTCTTTTCACTGAGTTAGTCAATGAGTCAGGGACATGCTTAGTACTTGATTAAGCCCTTGGCTTTGAGCCATTCGAGAAGCTCACGCAACCCTTCCTCAAATGGTCTCGTCTTGTAGTCCAGCTCCCTTTCCGCCTTCGCACTTGAATATGCCCACTGGTGCTTCAGAATATCTACAGACTGCACACTCCATCCATCAGCTCGCCTGAGTCTCAAGCGTTCACTTCCTTGTGAACGATTTCAGAGATCTGGATTTAAATTCATAGCATCTCATGACTGGAATCGCTGAAGGTTTTAATCCTGTGGAGATAAAATTTCTACAGGACAAAGAGTTTCAACAGAACAGACAATTTCTACAGAATAGAGGAGATGTCTGAGAGTGAACTTTGAAATAGAAGAGGTCTCCGTTAGATTCGAAGGTTCAGTTAGATAACAGGTAGCTAATCGCAAGTGTCTTTACGCAAAACCCAAATAGAAAAATGTATAATTTTTCACGTATCTCTTCTACATATAATCCTCATTACAACGAGTTTCTTGAAAATCTCAAAAGCAAGATTAGACAATCTGAGAATGTCATTATTCCTATGAACACATGGGAGATTTAGAAGAAATTCAATCTATCATGAAGGCCCTCCCAAACATGCTTCTATTATTTTTTATCACCTATCTCATTTTCATTGGGTATCCAAACTGTTCCTCTTTGGATAGAGACAATAAATTTTGTGCTCATAAGAGCTACATTTGGAAAATGTGGGGTTTCTTGAAACTTACCTGAGAGGTAATGAGAGGTGCTTGGTGACTTATGCCAGTGCACGCACCAAAACGTGCCCACTGCACGCACAGAAAGCCTGCCACATCTAGAATCCACATTGGCACTGTGAACTTGGGACGACTCGTGTTGGTTAGTCTTGCTGCCATGTCAAAAACCTCATGGAATGACAGGTTTTCTCCACACAACAAGTATCTCTCCCCCTCCTTCCCTACTTCCATTGCAGCCAGAAAGGTCACGACAACATCATCAATATGGCAGAAGGAAAACTTCTTGTCTCTTGCGCCAATGTACCCAGGCATTCGCCCGTTAAACCGCTCAATAATCTGCAACAACAATAAGCAACTAATCACAAGTGTCTCTTCCCAAAATAGATATGTATAATTCACATGTCTCTTTCCATATAATCCTTAGTTCATTTCTCAATATATTCTTTAGTATAATCTTCCCAAGTTGAAAAATTCAAATATCCTATTCAAGAATCTTAAAATGCCACTATTCTTCAAACCATTACTCACAATTCTACTAGACAAAAGACGTTCTTTCTCTGAGTGAAGGATCCCAACATGACACTATTGCTTTTAACCCTTTAAAGCCCAAATCTTTTTTTGGTTGTTATTGCTTATTAAAATTTTCATTAAAATATATTATATATACCTCAATTTCATCATAAAGAAAGAGTGCTTTTTAAAAGACTCAAGCATTATTTTGGATGAATGAGAATTCATTTGAAGGAAAAATCACCCCGAAGCCTCTGTCCATCATCCAGAATATGGACTTTTAAGAGTGCTGGGATACAACGAAGATGAAAAGAGGAGCACATACAAGCTCAGCAACAGAGTTTCCTTTGGTCATTGTACCGGGGCCATATATCATTCCAGGGTACAAGGTCACGATTGGCACACCCTCCGCAGCAGCTTCTAGAGCGACCTTGTCAGCGAGAGCCTTTGATTCTTCGTAGGGGGAGTAGAAGGTCTTCAGTGAGTGGAACTGCATACATCCTCAACTCCACAATAAACTTCTCTGTGAACAGGTCAACAGTATGGTCCGAAGTCTCTCAATCTTCCACAAAAATGTCCAACCTAAAACTATTGCCATTAAAAATTAATATGAGACTGGACAAACAACTTTTATGATCTTGGATCCCAACTCACAATCTACTCCAAAAAAATTCTAATTTCATTTGCAATGTGATCTTTTTCCAAGACTAGAGAGTCAAGTTTGCAATAGTCCGCTAGCACAAAAACTTCAATGGAAAATCATTAATATTTTGTGTCTGAACATTTGTTGATGCTAAAAATACCAGAAGCAGAAATTCGGTAAGATTTTGTCTTACTTCAAAGTTTAAACAGCACCTGCTTTGCTGCCTGGGGTTGATTGACGAATGGCTTAAAAATAATCATACAACTTGACAGTGTCATCGATTCCAATAAAAAAAAGTGTTGTGAGAATCAAAGAGAAGCCAAACCTGCGTTTCGTCCCCAATGTATCCGTCTGTTGGACCCACGGCGAAAAACGAAGAAGTGTAGATGAGCCTCTTGACACTGGGAGTCGCCTTCACAGCTTCTATCACCACTTTCAATCCTTCCACGTTCACCTATTCCAGTGAAGTGCATGCGCACACAGATATGTCCGTTTATCGTACCAGAATAATTTCAGACAAATGTGGCAAGGTAAGAACGCCTTTTGATCAAATGTTCAGCCGCTTTGCATCTCCTTAATCAATGTGTACCTATTGTCGAAAGAAGCGAAAGAAGCGATTACAGAACAAAACTTTGACCAGAAAACTTTGACTTTAAACGGTATCCATAACCCGCATTCTTTGGCGCATTGGAATCCTCTTTCATCCGCCATCAAGCAGATATAAAAATTTGATCATCCCGATAAGAGGAACTGTGCTCAACAGCAATTTGGGGTGTCCCTACCTTAATGGATTGCTAGGGTTTACACTCCACTAGAAGAATCCACTAGATTCACTAGAATAAATTCAGTATTCTAAGGTCGGTAATGGATTGCTAGTGTTTACAATGCATCGATTCGGCTACGCATCCTAGCAATGCTGATGGACAAAACCGACATCTAAACCCTTCATTTTGAGGCAATGGAACACATCCCGACACACATCCAATTAAGCTTTGACCCTAAATAAATTTCGTACACGACATCCAAGTACCGCATTCCTCGCTGCATTCCAATCCTCTTCCACTCGCGAACCAAAAATACCCGGAAATCTTCAAATTAGGGATGCAATCGCGAAAAAACTGAGAGTCTTCAAATTAGGGACGCAATAGATGCTATTGCGACAGCCCCGGAAATCTTCAAGTTAGGCAATTGCAACTGATGCGATCGCACGAGAGATTGACGACGCACCTTAACGAACACAGACGAATCCGGCAACCACGATCCCACGGCTGCGGCCGTGTGCACCACCCACTCGCAACCCTCGCACGCCCTCCTCACGGACTCCGCGTCGCGAATGTCGCCCTCCACGAGCTCCACCTCGGGCGGCAGCTCTGTCAGCTTGCTGGTCTTGCGCACCAGCGCCACCACGGAGTGGCCCGCGTGGACCAGCGCCCCGCACAGGCGGCCGCCCATGTATCCCGACGCCCCGGTCACCATCACACGACCCATTCTCACACTCTGTTTTCTAACTGTCTCTCTCTCTCGGCTTCTCCACGATCACAAATGAACTGGAGCTTGGATTCAAGCTGCAATGGGGAGGAGCATTGTGGAGACGAGGAGCTTGGGCCTTGGGTCAAATCGAAATTGCGTAGACGAGCTTGCACGGGCGGGGCGATGAAGACGGAAGCGACGATGGAAAGGACGAACTGAAGATGGAAGTGACGAACTGACGTTGGAAGTGACGAATTCAGTCAACCTAAAACTGACAGAAATATAAGCATGGTTTTCTTTATGGTTTCATTATTGTTATTATTGTATTGAAAAAGTTTATATGGGGTTGTGATGGTAGTCAAAAGGAGATCCAAGATTCTCTTGGAATACATCTTTTGGACATCATATGAATAAATTATTAATTTTCAAAAATGCTAAAAATAGATATTTTAAAAACTCACATTAGGCTCTCGTAATTGGTGGGAATACCTTGTAGGCAAGAATCTGCAAATGTTGGGTTCCAAGTGTAGTTTCCTTTTTATCCCTTACTAAACACCAACCATAAGTTGTTTAGAAGTTTGGGGTCAACTGGGATAGAAATTAGACGAAAATGAGGGGTCCGTCTAGACAAGTCTGTCATATATTGGTACAAATGCAGATACAAATTTGTACACATGTATGAGTGCGGGATATTTGTATTTGTACATATATAGATAGGTATATGTACATATATAGATGTGGATACAATTTGTTGATAAAGGTGTTAATTATTCCATATCTTTTGCATTGAACTATGTCGTAGGCTTAGTCGCAATTAGTTTGTCCATTGTGATTCTGTTGAATCTCACATCAAGATATTCTATTCTTTAGAAGTTGTGTGAACTCAACCATGTTTACTATTGATTGCAAGAGATTGTTGAACTCTTAAACTCAAAATTCAATAAGTAATTGACATTTTGCATCCATTTGTGACCCTCAAAGGAGTAGATGGCATTTGTTATTATTTCATAAGCTATGTACATAACTAATTAGAATTCCTTTTCCAAGTGTATTTAGGCAAATTCACAATAACTTTGATCATCTGGATTTCTCCAAACTTGTCATTTGCAGTAGTAGGAGTAATTGACCATTCTAAGGAATGACAATGGAGTCCTCTTTTGTTTATGGATTTGTTGAGTATTTGGTTTTGCAATGCCATTATATTCTTTGCAATATTCAGTATGTAATTCTACAATGTTGAAAAAAAATAGGGAGTTATAAATTAGCCTCCTTCACCATTTACAAAAAAATAGGATATTGAAAAATACATGCCAGTAGTTTTTTATGTAAAAATAGGGAAGCAAAAAATACTTGTAAACACATAAATATCCTCCAATTAAATACCCCATTATCACATGTGATATGTAATCGCATAAGGGTGTGAAATCCTTGAGATCATTCTGCATTTCAACCTCATGGTTAGATGGACAAAAAACCCAGCTATCCCTTTAAACAACCAAGAATGATACGTGACAATTTCAAATTTTGATGTGCGTTAAAAATCAACCTAACACAAGGTGGTATGGTTACAATAAAATAGGACATGAAGGCAATAGTTTGTAAGTGAGATATCCATCAATTAGATAAGGAGTGTTTTAGTTAATCACTTGAGGACTTGAAGTATTCTTCAAATATACATTAATGGTATTTTTATTTTGTTATGCAAAGCATTGATTATTTATTTCTAGTTATCATATATATTTTGAGTTTACAAGCACTAGTTGTTAATTTGTAATGCAGGTGAAACACATTAATAATCCGCAATCACTAAAGCATTATTGGTATTTGTAAAGGATATCTTGATGTACTATATAAAGGTTATAATTGACCAAATTGCGTTTAATTCCCTTCAAATGCTATGATCCCTCAAAATGTGATGGTGTTTCAAGTTTGAAATGTACAAATTTATGATTGGACATTGCTACCCATGTCCCTTAGAAAGTTGCCCTTTGAGCTCTCACCTTCTTGTTAGCATTCGTGCCTTGACACAATGTTCTCACCCATGCAAAATGCATTCCCACTACTCAATAACATTTTTGCCCACTATGTTGCCACCCATTTTCCTTATGCAACTATTTATATGAGCTTTTTGTCTTGTTATATGCATTCTCATCCTAGCACAATGCTCTTACTCATACATAATGTATTTTCCGCATGTCCATATTGATTGATTATATTGATTGGGTTTAAGTGGTACGGGTGCATACATATGGGTACTAGTATAAATTGTCACATCTAGAAACTCCATGCACTCAATAATGATAAGCTCCAACCGGAAATTATTTTTTACTTGACCATAATCTAGGCCCTGAAAACCTGAAATTGTCCTTCCCAACCATCTAAACATCCTATTCAAAATGTCCATCCACCGGATATATTGATGACCCTACCATGTCCAATGTAACACTCTTGACCTTAGCCTCTTCAAGAAAAAACCAACCCAATTCAATTCATAATTTTTTTGACAGATACACAATATCTATGAATTTTTAAAGCTAAAATTTAAAAGCATAGGATATCTATTTATGCCATTAGATTCCTTTTAATCCCTTGAAGACAAAGGGATAGTTTTAGGATAGTTCAATTTCTAAAACTATAAAGATGTACTATAAAATAAATTTAGAATAATAATTTAATGAAGACTTTTAAACAAAAGTTATATAATATATTCTATAGATCATATCCATTTGATAGGTGGTTGGATATATTATTGCACTAATCAATATTTATCAATAAAAATTTAAGCTTGCAAAATTCAAAATTTATTCCAAAATTAATTGTGGATTGAATATATATAATATTCATGTGAGTTTTTTTAGTTCAAAATTTTAAGCTCTAATTATAGTGATTTAAAAAGCTTTTTAACTTTTATTTATTAAAGTCATTCTTGAAAGTTTAAAAAAAATTGAAAAGTCATTAATTGAGGTGAAACATAATGATACTTTTGTTATATATATATTTTCATTTGAAAGAAAATCTTCAAAATTTATACTATATAAATGTTAAACAAAAAATTTGTTCAAAATTTGAATTTTGGGACCTTAAGTGATGAAATAACTAACTTTGAAGCAAAAATTGTGTCAACTTCCATTAACTGTATTAAAGAATTCTTCAACTCTCATTGATTTTTTGTAAAATTTTTGGTGGTTCTTGGTGAATGAAGGTGACTATTCAAGGTCCAAATATAGGTGATACTAAAGAAATAGTAGCACTTTTAGGTGACTACAATTTATTGGATAGAATACTAATGTAACTTGTGCACCTGTAATCAGCAAGCATACTTGATATT
Organism: Antitrichia curtipendula; assembly: GCA_951230915.1. NCBI lineage: Eukaryota > Viridiplantae > Streptophyta > Bryopsida > Hypnales > Leucodontaceae > Antitrichia > Antitrichia curtipendula. The sequence continues at coordinate 4,991,773 of OX579641.1, forward strand.
ATTAAATATAAATTATATTTGTTAGATTTTACAAGCAAATGAAAGGGATTGATTCCAACACACTTTACATGCTTTATTTGGACATTATATGAATAAATTAGAAAAGTTTGAAGTATGTAGATTTAACAAAAATTGACATTGGTATCTTTTTGGCTCACATGCAAATTTTGATTTTGAACATCTTGTGTCATCGATATTTAGATGGCATATTTAACTACTTCTGGACTATTCAATGAATTCTGGACTAAGCACAGCCTATACAAAGATCGGGGGATCTCCCGATGTTTGTATAGATCAGGAGATCCCCCGATGCATGTATAGATCTCCCAATGGTTTGGATTGATCCCCTGATGAAAATTTAGATAGATCCCCCGATGCTCAACCGAGAGATCTCCTGATGACTAGTATGAATTCTGGACTTTCAAAAGTCCAGAAATAGTTAAATATGGCATTTAGGTTAATATATAATTCCAATGTTTTTTTTTGGTTCAAGTGTAGGTGTTGAATTTCAAGCAATGATGGTTATGGATGCGCAATTGTACATACTTTAGATTACTATTGTTAGAGTGTCTTTTAACTTTGTAAAGATAAAATATTCAAACCCTACAAGCTCACCATCAATCTAAGATTCAAATTCCAAATTGGGATTTTCTTGTCTTTAGTAGATATGAATTTTTAATGCGCTTCCAATGATAATAATTTTAAGCTTTAATTTTGCTTCTATCCAAAGACAATAGTATATACGTATATTTGGTGAGTCATTTTATGTGTTGCATTAATGATGGTCTAAGAGACAATCTTATCAAGCAAGACAATATAAAATAAATCTAGAGTTTTTGTAGCAAAATAAATTATGGCTTAAAAATAAACTAGAGATAAGTGTTTTTCTAAAAGTCATAAAAGTCATCCTTTTTTTAATCCCTATTTTGCTTTAATTAAATCTAAATTGCATTTGAATTTTTATTCCACTTGTATTTTGAAAGGAATGACAATAAGGCATGATTACATGTAATTCAATCACATGGGATCTTTATTTTCTTTTTTTTAAATTAAAGTTTAGGCCCACCCTTACAATTACAAAGAACCTCAAAGATGCTATGATTATTTTTTTAATTTTACAAATGAAGGGATATTCCAAATAACCAAAAGATGGAAGACAGAGACACAAATAATCCTCAAGCACCTAATGGTGAACAACCAGTTGAAGCAAGAGAATTCAAAATCATAATTGTCGTTTTCATCCTTAACCCTTAAAGGATTGTGAGTATGTTTTCACAAAAATGTTCCAAATTTGCCATTTCTAGTACATGGAAGAAAAAATTTCAGAAATTTCCACCATGCGGATTGCAAGATATGAGCCTTCAAAATCACAAAAATCATTTTCTTTTAAAACCGGGCAGTTGCACTTCAAAAGTTCACATTTGTATGAAAAAAATGTCCCAAATGGTGGTGCTTCTTTGGATTCATTCTTGAAGGCAAGTTGGCATCATTTGAAATTGTACAACATATAGAAAAAAATAGTAAGTAGAAAGAAATAGAGAATGATTCAAAACACATAATTGTTAAGAATTTAGTTGTGGAATTGAAAAATGTCAATTCCAATGGGAGCAATGTTGTAATAAACAATCTACATCCTACAAATTTATTTTTTTCAAAAAATATTGAAAACTCAGTAAAATAAAGGACATCAAAATTTATTTTAGAGTAGAGATTCCATACCTACCTGCAAACTAAAACTCCTCATAACTTTTGACTCATTGGTCAAAATGGAATGATTAAAAGCTTTCCACATATATATAATTCTAGAAAACCAGTTTCAATTTTTTTTTAGTAATAAAAAACAGGAACATATTAGTCCATAATTTTTAACTTATATTTCCAAATGTCATGAAATTTAGTGCATATGTAAGATATTCCTTATCCCCATCTTTTAGTAAAAATTTTTTTAGTAAAAAGTAATTTCAAAAAATCTACCCGGACTTATCCATTTATGAGAACATGTTAGGCCATAATTTTTGACTTATATTTAAGAATGTCATGAAATTTAGTACATATGTAAGATACTCCTTATCCCCATCTTTTAGTAAAAATTTTTTTTAGTAAAAAGTGATTTCAAAAAATCTATCCGGACTTGCCTATTTATGATAACATATTAGGCCATAACTTTTGATCTATATTTCCAAATGTCATGAAATTTAGTGCATATGTAAGATATTCCTTATCCCCATCTTTTAGTAAAAATTTTTTTAGTAAAAAGTAATTTCAAAAAATCTACCCGGACTTATCCATTTATGAGAACATGTTAGGCCATAATTTTTGACTTATATTTAAGAATGTCATGAAATTTAGTACATATGTAAGATACTCCTTATCCCCATCTTTTAGTAAAAATTTTTTTTAGTAAAAAGTGATTTCAAAAAATCTATCCGGACTTGCCTATTTATGATAACATATTAGGCCATAACTTTTGATCTATATTTCCAAATGTCATGAAATTTAGTGCAAATGAAAGATATTCCTTATCTCCACCTTTTATTAAAATTATGGCCTAAAATATGCAACTTTGTAGTGACACATACCTGCCCATAATTTCTCAATAGATGAGATTTGGAGATCTGGGAGGGCCGTTTTAAGCCCGTTCTTGGCAATGTTTCCTCGGCAATTAAAGAATGCCTCTGTCAGAGAAAAAAAAAATTGAAAAAATAAAAAAATAAAAATTTTAGTCTTAAAATGAAAAAAACGATGAATATTTTGAATTTTTTTTATAAAAATATGACGTGGCAGTCTCTTAGCCACGTCAGGCAGTTGCTGCGACGCAATTCTGGAGGTTGGGAACCCTAGGGAACTTGCATCCCTCTAAGGGGGCTGAAAATCATCTAATGATGTTGCCCAAAACACATGTTTGTCCTTTAGGAGTTAAAGGACATTCCATGTTCCGTTTTGGTTAAGATTCTATATTAAAATATATCTTTCAAATTTATTTTTTTCATGTAGTAATATATCCAAAATTTAACTTCAATTTTTCAGAATTTAAAACATTATAATGAAATGTATATATTTATTTTTAATTATTTATTTATAAAATTTACAATAATTACAAAAATACTTAAAATAATATGAAATTTTTAGCAAAATTAGAGATGGTAGTAATAAAAATTGTGGTATAAATGTTGTACTCCTTGAACTCACATGAAGATAAATTTTATAGGAAAGTTCAAAAATGCCAAATTTTAAGTTTTCAAGATGCTACCTTCAAAATGTTACAAAAATGATAGTTTTAATGATTTATGAAAAAAAAATTAAAGAATAAGAAGTAGATTATTGAAAGAATATTTTTTTGGTCTAAACTCCAAAACATTTAAAATCATGGACTATGGGAAATTCAAGTTTGATCCTAAAATTATGCTCCCTATAGAGGTTTGTCCTTCAATGTTTAATATAGAGTTGCACAAAGATTTTTATATACATATGTACATAATATACAAGATTGTACCCTGACCTCAAAATCCATTTTGTTCCGAGAATAAATGACTTAAAAAATGTCTATATATTGAATAAATGTCATTGAAAATAAATAAAAATGGAATTTGCAAATAATTTAGTAGTAGCTAAGACTTTCAAAAACAAAAATTTAGGGGCACTTCACACTATGGCCAAAGGTCCAAAGGTCATGAATTTCCACCAATTAAATTTTAAGAAACCAAGAACTCGGCCAAATTGCCTATATAAAGCAAATTGCCTACATGGCAATAAACTACCTACATGGTGACAGATTATTGAAAGAGGTTTGGATCGGCCAAAAAGGAAGATCCAAACTACGGGTATGGTTGAGAGGGTGTTGAATTTTTTTCATAAAAAATCAAAAACTGACAAGCCATTAGATTGGTATAGGTTTATGGGCAATTTCGTTAAAATGGCATATTCCGTATGCCATTTTCAGAGCAACCACTTTGAACTGCAAAAGTGACATCTACGAGGGATATAGATTACATAAATCTTTGTCTTATATAGATTTCAGAAATCTAGCACAAATGTGCATTTCAAATCGCGCGGTCTGAACTTTGAAAGCAACATCTATGACTATTGTAGATTTCAGACATCTATAAGTGGTTTAGATTTCAGAAATCTAGGACAGTTGAACATTTCAGAGCGGCCGCTTTGAACTGTGACGAAATTGCAGCTCGCCATTTTAACAAAATTGCCCATGTTTGAACTTTGGACTTGGCCTTTGGAGGCTTCACACCATAGCCAGCCAAAGGTTCCAATTACTACATTTTAGTGCCTATTTACTATCCATTTCTTTGGACTCTCAGTAAAATTTAGCCATTCATTCCTATAGCCTTCTCAACTTGGATTGCCATGGTGTGAAGTGCCCTCAAAAAATGTGTTTTGTAGTTGATTACCCCCTAATGGTCCAAACAACATTTTTTGGCAACATAGTGATTTTAGGCAACTCACTACAAATGGAATTTTTATTTTCTTTATTAAAATTTTCACACAATATGTGCCCAAGGAGTAGCTTAAATTGTGACAATTATCATAACTTTTGACTACATGGTTAAAAAGTTATTGTATGATATGTAATTTTCATTACGCATCGGATAATTTGGGAGGATCAAAAAATTCTTTAAAAATCACTTTAAGAAAAATAAATTTGGAATTATTTTTTTAGATTTATATATAGATGGAAAGTTTTGAATCATTCCATTTGATTAATGAGATGAAAGTTATGAGGAGTTCTAGTTTGCAAGTAATAATGGAATTTCTATCTAAAATAAACTTGAAAGTCCTATATTTAACTAGATTTTCAATATTTTTGAAAAAAACTAAAAACATTGGTTGTAGATTGTTTATTACAACAATATAACCATTGGAATTGGCTTTTTTCAAATCCATAATGAAATTCTAAACAATTTAGTATTTTGAATCATTCTCTACTTCTTTCTACTTACTATTTTTTTCAAGCATGAATGTGAAATATTTTTTGTTTGAAATTTAGTATATGTATTTCCAAATTCTTTTTTCAATTTTTTTCAATTATGGAAAGTAATAAGTTGTAGGACCTACACATTTTTGTGCAAAAAGTTTGAGTAATGAAATCTAACCATTTGGAAAGAGTTGAAAATACTTCTTTTTAAAATTCAAGTGACTTGACCTTGCTATTGGTAAGGTTTTTTGTTCTAAAATTTTAGGATGGTGTGTTCTTCCAAATTAACTAAAGGATCCTATGGTTAGATTTGTCAATGAATAAATATAGATGCGGATTTTAGCCTTGCTTGGGTTTGAGTACTTTGAAGTAGTTTTGAGCCCAAAGACATTGAAAACCTTTAGGGATTAATCCCTATATGCCCAATCAACGATTTTTTTCTAACTATCCAAAAAATAGATTGTATTTTAATTTTAAAATTCAAATTAAGATTGCTAACAAAAATTATAAGGAAAATAGTGCAAATTATTTAGTACGTGCCTAGTGTTAAGAAGTTTACTATTTGAAAAATGTTGATGTTCCAATATCAAATCTTACACCTTTTTCACAAGTTGATTAAATAGTTATCACCTATTACTAAATTTTTTTGAGATTTTTATAATTTTGGTGAATTTTTGGTGAACTTTAGATAGTAGTATTCAAAATTCATTGGAATAAAATCTATAAGTAGTGCTAAAATATTGATCTCATAGATACTTTCTACTCTTGATGCATAAGATTGTTTTCTTCAATGCAAACCTCAAATTTTTTTATGGAACTTATATTTGATAATACATTTGTGTTTTGTCCAAAGTCCTTGGATCTCTAGGGATTCAATAAAGATTTGAGGTATTCTCTAGAAATACTTTAATCTATCAATATTTGATTGTTGAAGTCATAAAATCTTTAACACTACCGTGAACACTACTTTACATATTGACATATACTAATTAAATCTTGTTCTAATCAAAACCTCAAAAAAATATACATACATGTATTAAAATAATAAAAAATAAAAAATATTAGAAAATTATTTTGAGATTTTCAATAGTCTGAATGAAAGGCATTCAATATTAACATCTAAAGTTCTTTGATGTTTAGAGGCCCAAAACCTACTTCAAAATACTCATCCCTAAAGTAAGGCTAAAGTATTCATCTTTGTTTTTTTAACAAATTCAAAAATACGATCCTTTATTTAACTTGTTCAAGTACATGCTTCCAAAATTTTAGAATGTATTCTCACCAGTCGCAAATTTAGTGTACTTGAACTTCAAAATGTAGTTTTTTTTAGTTCTTTCAAAAGGTGAAGTTTATTTTTTAATATTTTTAGAGAAAAACATTTATGTTCCATAAATTTTGCATTTTAATCAATATGTTGTAAAATGGATTGTAAGTATATGTAAAAATAATTTATCTTTTATATTCATCTTCAAGAAAATAATAAAATAGTAGGTGGAACCAAAAGTTATCCCAATTTTGAGAATGTTCTTGTAATCAATTGGTATCCTTTCTTTTTTAATTTCAATTTCTTTTCCAAAAATTGGCTTTATCTTCTTTTTCTACCTTTATTGCATGCAAAATAAAACTCCTCACAATTTTCACCTCATTATTCAAAATTGAATGGCTCAAATGTTTTTGAATAGGTATCAATTTATAAAACTCAATAATTCTTAAATTAATTATTATTTTTAAATAGATTTTTATCTACTCAGTTTGACATTGAAATTGAATAATCCTTCTAACTTTTGCAATATTTATCAAAATGACCTTAAGCAAAGTTTCACATGTAGATTAGAATGATTTACATTCATAATAAAAATTTCATGAAAAAGTTCCAAATTATAAAGTTAATAGAATCCAAATTTTCAAAAAAATCTAAAGTCGGCTCTTCAATCTTTTAGGGATTAATATTGGTATTGTTGAGGAATGAAGATCCATAAATTACAATTATAGTCTTTGACAAAGTATTCTTAAAAGGATGGGCCTACATTAATTACCACTTATTAAAACTTCACAATCACCCTCGCAATCACCTATTGTCCTACTCTTAATGCTATCGTTTTGAATTTATATATGAATAAAACTATGATTATTTGATTTTTCAAAGATATAATTGTATGCTTATCAATATAAGACATAAAAACTTAAATTCTTTTTTATAAACGTTCAATATTAATGTGAATTTTTGAAGAAAAAAAATAGAAAAAATTCCTTGGGAGAGTCACTATGGGTACATTTTGCATACTAAGTGTGTTCAAGGAATATTTTTGAAGGGGATATTATTTGTTGATTATAGAATTTAGAGGGATCCTATTGTCACCTAATATTTTAATGGTGTTAGTTAAAAAGTGTACATTACCTAGTATTTGATTTATATTTCTTTTTTGTAGGCATCTACTTCTACAGTTGAATATGTTTGTTATAATTTTTAAGTTTTTGGTTTTAGCAAAAATAAGAACCAAAACTAAACTCTTGCACCTATGAATGCATTTGAACAACCACATACAAACTAGCCCTTTTAATATTTGAGTCTGTAATTCATACTAGACCCTATAATGATAGAAGACAATCAAGATATTAAAATTTCATATATATGAAAAAAAATGTCATATGTTTGCCACAATGCAAGGCACCAAAAGAAGTAAAATTTTAAATGCTAAGAAAACGTGACAAAAATATCATATTGTCTTTTGGTAGAAGATGGATTATAGCAGGATAGGATTGGGACTCACAATTCCACCATATTGCATAAACAAAGGGCACTCTAAATTCAATGTACTACCAACACAATGAAAGAATTTTGGATTGATTATAGGATTCTCTTAGCCTTACCTTGTCTCTGTAGGCCTTGCACACCATAAATGCATTATAATGCAAACGTTGCAAACAATGATGGTTAATGGGAGGTCCTAAGCTATAATTGCACCACTTATTTGACATCATTGCTTACACTCTTGAAGCTCATTGAAAAAAAATGATAATTGCTAAATAAAAGTGCTAGAATTCTAATATAATTGACAATTCAAATTTGTGGCAATAGTAGGATTGTAGAATCTTAAAATTCTAGGATTGCGAGTGAATAAAATTTCTTTTGAGTTAAACTAAAAGTGAGGGAAGAGCCCGCGAATGGCAAAAAGATTTCTAATTACTTATTCACGGTCGTAAAGTCTCTTTAATTGAGAAGACCAAAATGGATTGTGCATGTAGGCAACTTCAGTCTAAAAGTAGAGAGTTATTAGAATTAAATGTAAAATTATGTTAAAAATTCTTTTCAATATTTATTCTAGAAAGCATTTGAATTCTTATACATATGAATGTTTTTAGGAATGGAAACAAGACATGACTTACTCTACTTGAATTTTTTTGGAATGTGAACCAGGTATGTTATATGCAATCTAATCACTGCAAGTTGATTTCTTTCTAAATGGAGGTTTTGGTCTTACCTTTGCAAAAATACAAATATGCACCACTTGTAATATTCATTTGTGTTTGATCCCTTTTTGTTGCAAAGGTGGGATCAAAAACTCCATTTAAATAAAAGTCAACTTGATGTGATTAGATTGCATGCAACATGCCTTATTCACATTTAAAAAAATTCAAGTAAAGAAATCATGTCTTATTGTCATTCCTAATTACCTTAAAGAGGTGTAAAATCTAAATGCATTATAGAATAAGTATTAGAAGAGACAATTATACACATGATTTTTGTACGGCTTTACAATCAATAATCTTAAAGTTCAATTATTTACAACATTTTTTTGAGAGATGTATGCCATATTGTACACTTAGTAACTACCTAACTCATGAAGTCATGATTGTACACTTAGGGGAAGTATGAAAGTTTGTACAAATTTTTATGATCTCAGATTTTGGCATGGTTTTCAAAAATTATTTTTAAAATAAAATAAAAATTAGCCTTTTAGAAATACAAATTTTATTTCAATCCATTCCTAAGAATAATAGATTTATTTATATATTTTACTTTCTTCTAATTAAAAAAAATTTACAAAATCAAAATCAAGCTTTTTTTCTTTCTAAATCCTCAATTCAAATTTTTTATATAATTTTTTTAAATTTAAAATTTGCAATGCAAGAATTTTTTGAAGTTAAGAGAATTCAAAGTCTTATAATATTGTATGACAAGGTGCCAAAATAAATAAATATCACTTTAAACACAAAAGTCTTGCAACATACGTAGTGAAAGTTTTGGGAATTTCTTCCATATGTTATTATATTAGTTTAGTGCAAGTTCCTATGGTTAAATATGCAACAACCTAGACAATTTCTTATAGTTTTTTTCCATGCACCAAAAATGGTAGTTTTTGAATGATTTTGGGTGAAAGAAGGACCTTTCTTTATGGATTAAATAGAATGAAGGTTGCTAGTATGTGACCCTAGGATCTTGAGTCTATGAGCCTAGTAGCCTAACCATCTATATTATAGTTGCTTATGTTATAAGCACCTTTCATGGTTATAGGATACATGTCTATATTATAGGTGCATATGTTATAATGCACCTTCAATGGTTGTAAAGTACCTATTTAAACCTAGGCTCAAAGCTCATAGACTCGCATTTCTAAATTCCCTTACTAACATTGTTGGCTCATAGAATTATGTATATTTGTAGTGTATTTTCTGTGTATTTTTCACCCACCTATGATTTTTTTAAATATATATTAACTAGAATTTCACAAAGTTAGTACATTTAAAGTTTTTCCTACTACTCACTCTAAATTTTTCATTATAAAATTTAAAATTCCTTTTGATTTTATCATAACACCATTATACAAATATAGCATGAACAATTTTCATTATCAAAACTTTCCTTCGAGTTTAATCATGATTTTTTTTATAGAAACTAACGTTTGAAATTTTAGTTGCTTGATAAGTAATTGAAAAATTGAAAAATTGAAAAAAAAAAGATTTGAATTTGAGTGATAAAATTAACCATTATTGTTTATGGTCATATATTGTTAAGGGCTAATGGGCTATAGAAACTTAGCCTTAGTATCTTTCTAAATAAAACTTAAGGTTTTCAATTTTTTTTTGTTTAATTAAACTTCTTCAATACTATCTAAGTATAATACCCAAAGTTTATTCACAGATTTTATATTCAGTAAGGCTATTTTGATTATGTTGCATAGCAATTCATAATCTATGTGACAACATTCTATAATTGAAACAAATCATTGTCCACTTATTAGGTAAATTATATTGGTTGGTACCTTAAGTGTCAGAAATATATTTAGTTGTTGATGATAAGTTAGGCTAAGAAAAATGTCAACAAGAATGAGTTCTATCACATGAAGATTGTTAATCAAGGTGGGAATCCAAAAATGGAGATGAATCTTTATTATTATGTGGAGATGCTGGTATATACCAGTGCTGAGAGGTTGAATCATATATAGGAGTAGAACCTCTAGAGTTTTTAGGTGTAGAGCCTCCAACATGATAGCTGGGAGTAGAGCTTCCAATATGATAGCAAGGTGTAGAGCCTTCAACATGATAGCTAGAAGTAGATCCTTCTACTCCAAGGTTGGGAATAGAACATCTAGAATGAACCTTGGAAGTTGTTGAATAATCTTTTGGTACTTGTAAAAACCAATGCTTAGAAGATGTATCATAACTAGATACTGGAGATGTTGGAGTATAATAAGGCTCGAGAGATGTTGGAGTATAATGAGGCTCTGGAGATGTTGGAGTATAATGCGGCTCAGGAGATGTTGGAGTATAATAAGGTTCGGGAGATGTTGGAATATAATAAGGTTCTGGAGATTTTGGAGTATAATAAGGTTTTGGAGATGTTGGAGTATAATGAGGCTTTGGAGATGTTGGATTATAATGCGGCGCTAGAGATGTTGGAGTATAATAAGGTTCTGGAGATGTTGGAGTATAATGAGGCCCATGAGATGTTGGAGTATAATGAGGCTCTAGAGATGTTGGAGTATAATGCGGCGCTGGAGATGTTGGAGTATAATGAGGCTCGGGAGATGTTGGAGTATAATAAGGCTCGGGAGATGTTGGAGTATAATAAGGTTCTGGAGATGTTGGAGTATAATGAGGCTCGGGAGATGTTGGAATATAATAAGGTTCTGGAGATGTTGGAGTATAATGAGGCTCTGGAGATGTTGGAGTATAATGCGGCCTAGGAGATGTTGGAGTATAATGAGGCCCAGGAGATGTTGGAGTATAATAAGGCTCGGGAGATGTTGGAGTATAATGAGGCTCAGGAGATGTTGGAGTATAATAAGGCTCGGGAGATGTTGGAGTATAATGCGGCTCAGGAGATGTTGGAGTATAATGCGGCTCAAGAGATGTTGGAGTATAATGAGGCTGTGGAGATGTTGGAATATAATAAGGTTCTGGAGATGTTGGAGTATAATGCGGCGCTGGAGATGTTGGAGTATAATGAGGCTCTGGAGATGTTGGAGAATAATGAGACTTTGGAGATGTTGGAGAATAATGAGGCCTGGGAGATGTTGGAGTATAATTAGGCTCTGGAGAATCACATGAACTAGTGGTAGAAGATGTACGTGAAAGAGATTTTGAAGAAGTATGAGACCAATTTGGCAATGATGGAGGAGCATGTAGTGAACAAGAATTACATGATGATTCAAGGTGATTGGAACTAGAAGTTAGTAATGATTTTTTATTTTGATCATAGTTGCCTTGTGGTTGTGATTGCCAATTTGGGTCACCAGAATTTGTTGAGGCTAGAGCTTGGGAAGGATGTTGTTGTCTATCAATTCTATCTGATGATGATAGCCAACTTCCACCACTACCTCCTCGAATTCTTTGAATCAGAATACCCCAATTTTCATATGGTCTTTTTTTATAAAAATTACAAAGATATTTATTCTTTGACATGGAAAAAGTTGATTTGCAAGTACTTTTTGATTGAAGTTTATTTTCATAATTCTTAAGGTTTAATAAATTCAATTTAATTGAAATATCTTCATCCATTCTTACTACTAATATAATATGTAAAGAATTTATAATCATAAAATATATTAAATTCAAAATATTTCATGAACTTGATCTATTCTAGTATCTAGATTTATTTGAGAACAATTATCTCATTTCTTTTAAATAACAAAAAAGCAAGATAGAAAATCTATTTTTTTATGTTATAAAATATTGATTTTTAAAAGTATTCAAAATTGAAAATTTTAAAATCTACTTTTGCAAAATAAAATAATTATTTGTCACTAATATATCAAAATAATTATGTAATTAATAATAATTTGAATTATGATCGTTAGATTTATTTATACTTTTTATTTTATTTTATTTTGTATTAAATTTGTAAATTTTGAATTTTGAATCTATTGGCATGTGATACACAATTTTTTATTTAAATTTTAATATTAAATTATAAATAAATATAACAATCATAATTCAAATTATTATTTATTACATAATTATTTTGATATATTAGTGAATGAAAATATACCCAATACATCTAAGACTTGATAAAATATGATATAATTATAAAATTTACCTTGAATATGATGCTAAATGTAATGCTTTTATTATTAAATAGAATTAAAAATTAATATAATTTTTTTCAATAGATATAATAATTATTATTATTTATATTAATATTAAATTTTTTAAAAACTATAATGTAATAAAGATTATTGTGGTAAATTCATATTTACAAGTATTTTTAATAAATGATCTCTTTAAGTTATACGTGACTATATAAAATGTAGGCTATTGAAATTGTGCAAATAGCAAATTTTTAAAAGATTCATCAAAAGTTAATTTAGTAAAGCTTGACTCTATGTATTTGGTTAGATTGAAATTTCAATTTTTTCTATCATTCATTTTACACTTTGTAGTTGTTTTCTAGGTAGTGAATGGTCTTTGGTTTTTGGTTCAAATTCCCAAGCAATTGAAGGTGCACTTTTAATTTTTGGTGATGGCCTATGCTAAATATCAACATTTTTGAAGAGAAAAAATATTGATGATACTTCAAAAATATAAATTTAAATACTTTATTTCAAATTATAATTATAATTTTTCAATAATAATTTATCAAGAATCATATATTTCAAATCTTTTTTGATTTTTTTACATTTGAATCATTTTAAAAAGATTTTGAATTCTATTTTATTTTATTCTAAAATTTATAAATAAATAAAAAAATTGAAATGTAATCTCTACTTTTAAATTTCAAAGGATTTGTGTCATTTAATAATCATATTCCATTGCATGATTAGACTCTTCTAATAAACAATAAAGTTCTATCTCTTCAAATCTATAAACAATTATATTTTGCTTATTATACTATTTTTTTACGCTTTAAGTTATTTGTAATTTCTTAAAAAAAAACATACAGTTCTATGGATTACTTGATATTTTAAGTTTGATAAATTTATACCAATAGAATAGTGTTTTTTATTCTTCTAAAGATCATTTGATTCCAAAAGGTGCTTGAAATTGTATCATACAACATTTACAAATTACTATTTTTAATTTTTTTGCTCATGCTTAGAAAAAAACTCTTAGAATACAAAAATTTCAAATAAAAAATCCATATTTAATATCAAACATAAATTTTTTTGCATTCATATTTATTAACCTATATCAAAATCATTAAAATTACCAATTTTTTAAAATCATATTTTTACCATTTATTATTGAAAATCAACCTTAAACACAAGTAGGCTTCATAAAATTGTTATCTTTTAATTTTTTCCAATTGAAATATGTCAAGTATGGAGGTTGATTTACAATAAATATAAACATTTAAAAATAAATAAATAATTATTTTAGTATCTATTATACTATATTATAAATAGAAATTTATTATTTATTATTGATGACCACGTCAATTCCATATAGAAATGCATTGGTGTAGAATTGCTAAGTTCTACTTCTATATACAATCCTATGCATGGAACTTATTCCCTTCTACTTTAGATTGGTACTTGACAAGAGTAAAAATATAATTAATTAAAAATATGGCACCTATATTGATTTTTTTATAAAATAAAAATTATAAATATTAGTTTTACAAATATATTCTAGAATTAAAAAAAATAAGGCATACTCATACATTCTATTGTTGATTGTATATGCAATATTTATGGTTTAAGTTTATTGAAGGGTCACAAGCTTAAACTTTGAATTCTAAAAATTAAACAATTTAAAAAAAATCTAAAATCCAATATCTTAATAATTTATGATCTAATGTCTAAATAATATATAATGATTTTGGTGCAATGGCATCCTTTTAAAAATGAAAAAATAAGATTTGTCAAAATAAAAAATCTATTTTAATTACATGATTTTTCAAACTTCCTAAAAGCCACTTGAATGAGTCATATTTTAGAGTGCAATAAAATACACCTAGGTAGTGCAAAAGTGTGAATTTTGATTAAATCTTGGTCAATTAAAGGTAGGTATGATCTCAATTTTTTAATTTTGGGAGTACAGAAAACAAAGAATATTTTAGAAAATACATAAGAGATTCTATATATATTTTTATAATTTAAAACATGCTTTTTATATCCAAAAAATATTAATGAAATTAATTCTAAGACTATTTATTTTCTAGGTTCATTAACATTATTAGATCAATTTTTAAAATTCTAATTCTAATTCCTCTAATCCATCTTGTTTATGCATCCATCTCTATCTGCATTGATCTTCTATGGGATCAATTGAAAAGTGATTGAAGAGCCATGCATGCTATCTTTTCTATTCTTATGATCTATTGAGAGCCTCATATGAAGTTAAAAGGTAGTCATGAGAATATGGAAGGTGGAATGGAAGGAGGGCACAACCATGGGGATCAAGGAATGCGCTTGCAAATAAAGAAGAGAAAACACACTAGCGTTCGTATAGATGCAGATTATAATGAAAAGGGAGAGGTGGTAGAGTTGTGGAATGAGGATTGAAGATATTTGGGAGAGAACATTTGGAGGTTCTACTTTGGAATTTAGGATATTTGTGGATGAGGGTTTGAGTTTTTTGAAGGGTTAGGGAATTTTTAGGTTGGGTCTCAAAAGAAAGGTGGTGGGATTTAAAAGCTATGTTTCTATGGGAGTTACCAACTAAGAAGAAAGAAATTAAATGTATTGTCTTTTTGTGGTTTGAAGTAGGTGTGAAAATTTGAAGCATTAGATGAGATTTCGGAGTTCCCAAATTGCTAGGAACATGGAAATTGTAGCAATTTGATGTGGTAGAACTACAGTCACATTAGATAATAATATTTAATCCCTAAAACACCATTGTCCTTTCGAGGGACAAATGGGATTTTGGGCAAGTACCTATGGCTGAATTTTTGTCATGCTTTTTTTTCTTCTTAAATTTGAAGATAAGAAATTGATTAGCTCTATGGTAAGATAATTTTTTTTTCAATTAGTGCCTAGGGAACAACAGTTAAACCCAAATAAGCTCAAAACAAGGGACAAGGGGTAGCAAAAAAAAATTCAAATTTTGAATTTATTTTGGGAGTTTTTTTTCGACATAGAAAGCTTTTATTCATTCCATTTGGATTTGTTATGAGAAAGTTATGGACAATCTTGTTTTTCGGGCAATTAAAACATCTTTTTGAAAAAATAACTTATAGGAATCATTTCTAAATGCAATTTTTATAGTTTTTCTAAAAAAAATTCCACATGGTTTAGTTTGCTTCCTAAAACAATCTCACCATTGGGATTAGTGCTTTTTAATTCTATTTTAGAGATATTAATAATTTAAAATTTTCTTCTATTTCATACCTACTTTTGCTTAATAATTTTTTAAAGAATTAAAAAAATCCCCAAAAACTGATTTTTTTTTTCTGGACACTCAATTCAATTCCCCACAATAAAGACTTAAAGCTCAAAACTTTGTAGTGCAAAAAATTTAATTTAAGAAGATTCAAAGTCAAATAATCTAGTCCCGTAATGTGTTGAAAAACATGTTTTTTTCACTTTAAATTGCAATATGTGCGGTCAAAAATTTTGAAATTTATTCCACACATTCTCATACTAGTTAGGTATAAGATCCTATGGTTAGATGTGCAAAAAAGATAATTTTCAATTTTTTTTACTCTTTGCTATAGAATTGGTAGTTTAGAGTGTTTTCTGGCAGAAAAAGGCCTTGTTGCTTTAGGGGTTTATTATTTTTTTAATATTATTTATAATAATAATAATAATAATTTATTTTTTATAAATTTAATATTATTTTATTATTTTTAATTTTGGATAGCAATGTCTGGTTTATAGCATTAGGGAAAGGCCCAAAATAATGCTCTACTAGAGCCGAAAAACATCTAATGTGTTTGTAGGAAGTAGATACTTACGAAATTAAAATTGTTGGAGAGTATGAGTTTCCTTCTATGCAATGGAGCTAACAAATTACAATAAAATTGTATAATTGAAGTCCTGAACTATGAGAAATTGGGAACTTTTTTTAATTAGAGGTGATTTGGGCAATGCTATTGAAAGTTTTTCTTTGAGAGACTTAGTACCTTGGGACAAGATTCTAAGACATAGAATCTAACACAGATTTAGATTGCAATAAGAATGACAAAGTTGAGTGGTTTGAATTATGTAAAAGATGAAACGTATTTATAGTCTATTAAAACCAATATGAAATAATAGTCTATTGAGGGTTGTTATACTAGCTAAGTCATGAAGGCAAAGGTACCAAGTACTACCCTTGAATGGTGCCTTCATTTGAAGGTAGACTCAAATCATGTACTATAACAAGTTCCCATCTTTAAAGAATATGTCTTAAGAATGGAGGTAGTTTGGGCAACAAAATATGAAGTTTTACTTTAAAAATTAGGTTTAAGTAATATTACACACAATTGGATTGGAAAACAAATTACAAAATCATGTAGCTAAAATTGTGAACTATATATATGTGAGCCCCTATGCAAGATTTAGGCTTTGAAATAGAGTCAATTTAGATACTACCATTCAAAGTTGCTACAACTAGTCTAGTACTTTGAGACAAGATTCAAAGACTTAGCATTCCAAAAAATGTAAACTATGACATCACCTTTAGGAATCAAACTTGATATTTTCATAATGGAAGTAGAAAACAACAAAAAATTTGCAAAGTGGATAGCAAGTTGAGCTTTCGAAACTCATCTAGATTCAATACTATAGATGGATCCACCCCCACAGTTGTGATGCAATGTTTTGCAAATGAAGAGTCCCACCTTTTATTGTGTTTGATCACATTCAAATGACCTTGACCAAAAGGGAGTTTTGTCAATGTAATCAACAACATTCTAAAATTAATGAGACTCTCTTGAAGACTTGTCATTAGAAGAAATCTAAAACTTCTAAAAGGATTTTAGTTTAGAGCTTAGCCTATATCTATCCATATGAATTGTCCTTGCCAAAGTGGTGGACATTTACCCAAATGGTTGTTCCAACAATCATTAAATCTCATAATTTTTGCGTACAAAGGTTGAATGAGAAGCTTTTCTTTACTCTAAGTTGGAATTCACTAAGAAAGGAGGACAAAATCCACATCATCATTGGTGGCATCAATCAAATGATGTGTCTTTGATAAGTTTGATATGTAGTGATATGTGGCCATAAACAAACAACTTTTTAATGAAAATTGACATGAATCAACAACCTAGAGAGGTTGGAGTTCATTCTCTTACATATATCCTCAAGTTGCTCGCTTGCATTGGTGTCAAAAAAAATGTTCCAGGCGGCCTTGTATTTGAAAGGCAACTTTTGATGTCTTAGCAAAATATATGAACTTGACGGAATTATTACATTCATGATCCACGTGCCCTAGAAAAATAAAATAAAACTAACTATTCTACATTGACACCATCAATGTTTAATTAACAACTACTTTCATTGTCCCAAAATCATTGATCTTCTCGTTCCTC
Source organism: Antitrichia curtipendula (assembly GCA_951230915.1). Taxonomy (NCBI): domain Eukaryota; kingdom Viridiplantae; phylum Streptophyta; class Bryopsida; order Hypnales; family Leucodontaceae; genus Antitrichia; species Antitrichia curtipendula. The sequence continues at coordinate 5,009,598 of OX579641.1, forward strand.
TAAATTTTATTGCAATAAGCTTAATACTACACTTTGAAAAGGCTCTAAAACTCAAAGTTTCAAGAGGACAAGGGTGCACCAAACTGTTGAATTGTTTTGGTACCTTACTGTTGAATATTTTACAATGATTTTCAAACAAATGGAATCATTTTTGCTTTATTCACTAATGTCATCCTTTTTTTTTGTATATCATTCACAAATGGATTTATATTTGTGTTAGTGAACAAAATATAACATCATATTCAAATGCAAAGTGAAAAGGTCTTAGGCTTTTACGTATAGATTTTGTTCTAATTCCGAAGTTCCAGCTGGAGATGGTCACCATGGAAATGATCATCCTTTTGAGTACTTTGTGAATCAATTTGCTTAAGGCAAAAACACCCAAAATCAATGAAAGACACTCATTGGAAGTCAAACTCTTGTGCAAGACCTCCCCTTTCCACACAACATTTTGGAGATGAACATCTGCATTTTTTTGTCTCACAAGGGAAGGATTCTTTGTCATCCATTACACACTTTAAGGCCGCTACGTTGTTTCAAGGTTTAAGTAACAATACTAGATTCACATGTCTTACATAGGAAGATACTTTATCATCCATCGGACACTTTTAGGCCGCTGCGTCGTTACAAGGTTCAAATAATAACATTTCAAGATTCGTATGTCTTGCGTTGGAGGATACTTTATCATCCATCGGACACTTTTAGGCCGTTGCGTCATTACAAGGTTCAAATAATAACATTCCAAGATCTATATGTCTTACGTTGGAGGATTCTTTGTCATCCATAGGACACACTATTAGGCCGCTGCACCATTCTAGCGCTTTAAGTAATAACACAAGACTCGTATGTGGGGATCATGTACTTGATGTTGATGAAGGCGTCCTCGCCACCGTGTTTCTCAAAAATCTGGAGGGTGGTTAATACCAAGTCTCCCATTGTCGACTTCTTTTGTTGCGCGTAGTCAATGGCATCCCCAATATTCAACGTATTGTTCCTGAAGATGTTCATGATCGGCAAGAGCTGCCGGTAATAAGGCACCAACGACTCCCCGATCATCTCCTCGGATTGCACCAACTTGATCAGCAACTTCACCGCCCACGACCCATCAACCAGCCAACGAACCCACATTCAAATTTCAGATTTTTACAAGTACTAGGAAAAAAAAAAACTTATCAAAACATGGATCACATGTTAGAGTTAATCCCTTTAACGCCTCAACCCTTTTTTGCACATTTTGCACATTTTTGCTTATATCTTTGTTCAAAAATATCATTTACTGAAATTTCATGAAATTGGTCAGTAAGGAAGGTTGTCTTTTCAAGATTCAATTGTTACATTGGATGAATGAGAAGTTGGTTGGACGAAATAGCGCCTGCAAGCCCTCTGTTCATCGTTCAGAAAATGGACGTCGGAGCCTTTAAGAGTTAATCGTAAAGTGTGCAATGGAAGACCAAGGAGCCGGAGTTTGAGAGAGAAACACATGATGAAACTCCTTGGAGCATCAAAACTGGAATCCGATGGAGTTTGGTGATATGTTTCTTTTTGAACTATTATTAGTTAAACCTTCCTCTGAGACCATTGTTACAACTCGGGGCAGCCTTTACAATTAACTCTATCACAAGAGTTGATCATAAAGAAAATCCTAGATTGAAACAAGGATGTAAGAGGAAGATTTAACTAAGAAATAGTACAAAAACAAACACAACGCCAAATTTCATTAGACCCCAGTTTAAAGTTGGTGCTTCAAGGAGCTTCGTCCTATGTTTTCCTCAAACTTTGGCTCTTGTTCCGTCATTGCACACACTTTACAATTAGCTCTATTACTAAGCAAATATCTCTACTAGTGAGGTCTGAAATTTGATTTTTGTAGTTGTAAGTTGCAACTAAACTTGGGTGAAGTCCAAAAATGGCATTTAATTTGAACATTGCTAGTATACAAAAGCTACAATAGGTCGAAGTTCAATTGATTACCTGAATCCTTGCCCCAATTTCACGGTTCAGTGTTCAACATTTTATATTGAATATCTATTAAAGATTGTTTTGTTTTGCAAAGTGCTGTCTGGCTGGTACAGCCACTTTTGAGTGCATTGTGACACGGATGTCACAATGCACTCAAGAAAAAAAAAAAATCGATTTTTTTTTCAATCCCCCTTGCTGAGCTCAATTAATTAAAAACTTAATTATTAATTAATTTAATTATTAATTAATTTAATTATTAATTAATTTAATTATTAATTAATTTAATTATTAATTAATTTAATTATTAATTAATTTAATTATTAATTAATTTAATTATTAATTAATTTAATTATTAATTAATTTAATTATTAATTAATTTAATTATTAATTAATTTAAGTTTTAAGTTTTCAACCCTCCGCACTTTATAAATTTCAGGGGAGGGTTGGGTGACAATTGATATGGGACAAATCCCATGGTATTTCGTATCCGTATATTTGTATGTATCCGTATCCAAATCTGTATAATATATATCATATCATGTACCCCATACCATATCCCGTATTCATATCAATATTCGTACCAGTATCCGTATCCATGTCAATATCCGTATCTATATATTTTAATTTTTTAAGATCAACAGTGTGGGAGGGGGGAGGGGATTTTTCTTTTTTTAATCGACGGCTCTCATTTTTTAGCACAGTGAGGGGTGGTGGTATGAACACACACAACTCAGCCAGCCTCTTTTCACCGGATTGTATGACTAGTTTAGTAGCTAGCCCTTTCAATTACGATGATTGATGGATTCTACTAAATACATTAATTTAGTTAAGCTTAAAAATTGGCCTAAGTACTTAAGCATGATTTTCTTCCCCAATTTGTAGTAAAACTTTTATTTATTTAAGAGATTGAAGTTTCCACCTGAAGTGTGACACCAACCACCTTGGCATCTCGTGTGTTGAGAGCATTTTTTATGGGCACAATTAATTGCGGAACAACAGGCAAAATTTTCCCCTCACCAGCCTGCACCCAAAATTATTGAACTCAACATTAGGGCCCCTCCATAATAGCAACGTATAGTTTCAATGCAACAATGACAATCTACTTGTCACTGCTCAAAAAAATGATGACTCTAACTTGTGAGTCTCAAATGCGAGCATACAAGTCTTGAGCTTTGGTATAAGTAGGTACCCTAATAACTATTGAAGGAGCCTATAACATACGCACCTATATCATGTGTATCCTATAATCAAGGAAAGTGCCTGTAATATAGGACCTTGCAACATAGGTATCCTATAACCACAAAAGATGTGAATAATATAGGTATCCATAAAATAGATGCCTAAACTCATAAGCTCATGGACTAAAGACATTAGGTTCACATGCTAATAATTAACTTTGCTCAAGAAAAGGTGTAATTTAATGACCTTTCCTTCCAAGCTACTCAAGTTTATTTGTTTCGTAGATGCATCCATTGTTTCATAATAGAAAAATGTGGTACAAAAAAATTAGTGTGTCTCACACTAATTGCATTAACTTGACTATGGTACTAACAAAAAAAAGAAAAAAAGAATTGTATGAAAGTAAACCTTGAGAAGATCCTCACAGCCTTTTACGGCCAAAAATCGATACGGATCCTCCTTCTCGCGAACACCATCAAAAAAAAGAGGCAAGTAAAAATGGTAGTCCACCTTCGCCAACTCCACCTTCCACTTGATTTGTAGCCTTGTTTGATTGTGATTAATAGTCAATGGCAAATCACCTCTTTGGTAGCATTTCCTAAACTGACAACAAAACAAATGCAAAAAAAATTAGGTAAGGAACTCCAAAAAAAATACTCTAATAAATGTAAAGTGAAACTTAACATAAAATGTGTCACTCATCTTTTCTTTTGAGAACTGATGTGGGATCTGAGATGAATAGACTCTTCATTTACAACAACCTAATATAGTTGTCCAAAGTTATCTCTCTCTCTAAAACTTACCAAGCAAAATGGCAACATGATTCCATTAAAACCTTAGGTCCATAGGATTCTACAAATAAGCAAGTGGACAAGCTACATCAATCATTTTGATTTGTTTTCAACTTTTTGAGAATCAAAGTGTTGGGATGGCAATCACTTAAAAATTTGGCGAAGCACTGTATTTCTTCATCCATCCATCTTCATAAGAAAAAAAACAATTTTTCATTATATTTATGCATTTCTTCATCCAAATTCAACAACTTCATCTACGTTTTAAATAGAAACGGTTATGTATATATGACCAAAGATTGAAGGCCTTGGATTAATGTACCAAAGTATTGGGAGGATTGTCCCTCTCCTTAAAAGCTCCAGACTCCGGGGGCTTGGGTTGTCGGAGTTTCGAACAAGGTGGGCAAATTCCTTTTAAAATCTTTTCTCCATCCCCCTTTCTTGTGTAGTTTTTAGGATATTTCCTCCCTACTTTATACCTGCATATATATGTAGCATGGCATAGATGAAACCCTCAAACATATAGGAATAATTTTACGCAAAAACACAAAGAAGGTACATACTTCATCAAACAAAATTCGGCACATTCCATTCCATTCCAATGGATGTTATGGCAAATGAAGACATAAAAAAAAATGAGGACCTGAATTCACATTGGGGCGACCAATAAGGTAGATCTTTGTCAAGAATGTGGATGCGCTCGTGTTTACCAGGTAGTCGAGAAAACTGCAAGACAACAACGGTCTTAGTTGGACTTTTTTTTTTAGTAAATGGCAAATTAAAGCAGATGATGTGGCGGTATGTAAATGGCCACTTATCCTTGAATGAAAATGGAATGGGGTGAGGTATTACTAATCACTTATGGGGATCTACAAAACTCACACTGGGAATAAGTAGTTTTTTACATACCGTGCGTGAAGGTCTGATTCGGCACTCAGGTGTCAAAATTGAATTTCCACATCGGATTTTCAAGAGTCCAAGTCACCTCACAACATTCACGTAATGACATGTGGCACTTTTTTTATTTAAGAAAAATGACTTAATTTATGCCAAATCTGACCTTCACATAAAGTAGTGATAAGAAAATCGAGCTCTTATACCCAACAGTCTCTCCACAAATTTACAAACCTCCCAAATGTCATGCACACTCTAACATATGTTAAAATGCTTAAAGTAAAGCAAATAGTATCCTCTACACTAAAGTATCTACATCTAAAATACACACTTTTGTTCAAATCACCAATCTTGAATACAATTTAAGGAAAAATATCATATCACAATGTTAGCAGTTGAAAGCAGTAATAAATGCAATTGATTTGAATTTTTTTTAGAGTATATGAATATACTACAAATTTCCAAAGTTGAGGTCATTGACAAAAGACCATTGCATTTAATTGTACATCCTTGAAGTACAAAATTGAATGCGCCAACTCTCAAGGGGTGCTTCAAACAACTCTTCAAATTCCATTGGTTTCTTTTGAAAATTAGTGTTGAATTTGAGCTAACACTTCAATGTCATATTTGGATCAATGAGCAGTTCCAAAGAACTCTATTATTCTAAATGGTGGCAACTGATTGGTGTTGTAAAAGGGTGAAGATACCCCAAATCCTCACCCTTTAAGTGGGTACCCCCCCAAATTGCACCCTACCTAAAACCGCCACCATCACCATGTATACATCTCCAAAATCAATATGTACATACGTTGAAAAAACAATTTTAGAGCATCTACCAAAACAAACTTTGACCCTTCATAACTTTTGCAAACGGTATCCAAATGCCTCATTTTTTTTAAGCATTAGAACCTCCTTTCACTTGCCAACAAGAAAATCGAAGAAAAATTTGACCGGTCTGGTAAAGCTTGAGCAAAAAGTGGCGGTTTTGAGGGTACCCACCTTTAACTCCTACAGTAAAAAAAAAAGACACTTACCGGGACAGGTATGGTCTGGTCAAAGCAGGATAAAGACTGGGGCGGCATCTCTGGAGGGGGTTTGCCTTTGAATTTTGTGTCAACATACTGATACACCAACATGGAACCCGCAATGTCTTGGAGCGCCATCTTGCCAAGGTCCTAAAATTCCATCAACATGGGATGCGTGTCAACTTCTACAAAATAATCGCGTAACGTAACTTGAAAATCTTCAAGAACCCTAATTTTATGAGGGTTTAGCATTATTTATTTTTGGTTTCAGTCACTATTATTTTAAATGAATTTTCTAATAACTAGCATTCTATCTTAAAATCTGTAAAAAATCTCAATATAACAAATATGGCCTTGGTTGTCTTCTGCAGGTGCATACATGGTAGGTGCATGTAGGAGTGCAGGGGTTGTGATTGACCCTGGGATTCCAAGGCCTTACTCACCACCAAAAATAGAAAGCACCTTTTGCACTATGCAACTACATTCACTTTGTTTTACTAATGTAGATGTTGGTAGCACAGTTTCTTGGGATCACGACTTGTAGGTTACTCCTAAATTTCATAACCTATCTTTTGAAACAAATGCAAATGAAAACAAGGTTTAGGATATCAAAACTTGATGATCATGTGTCCTATTGATTGTTCTCAATTAACAACAACAACTCATCTCGTGCAATACACTTGGTTGGCCTTCAATTAGCAAGTGATGAACTAAGCAAGACTTGGCTAAATATCTATGGTCATTGATCTTTGAATAGAAATGGAGTTGTCAACTTCACTAGTAGTCTTCACACTTTTAATTACGGCATACGAAACCATCAGATATGGGATGAAAGACAATTTGATCTCATTCAAGAGAGTTCGACTCTTGTATCCAAAGTGATCTATATTTTCAGTGAGCTATATTTAGTGATACTAACCCCAATACTGAAAGCACACTTTTGCATCTATTATATTAAGTAAGTAGTGTCATGACCCGTCACGTTGACATTCACATTCTAAAGAAAACATCATCCAATTATTTCATCCAACATTCACAATGAAAACCTAGAGCACACAACGAGTGAGCGTTCTTCCTAGATTTGATTTGAAGTTGCTAGCATTGGTTTAACAATGCATAAGATGGCACAAAGAACAATACCTTGGGAAGCTTATAGAGTTGGACGCTTACTCCACCACCATTCCAAAGACACTAGAGGTTGTTATTTCCATCCTTGCTGTTTTCTGCAGAGCCGGTTGGAACGAGCGGGGAGCACGTTTTCATCACATCACAATACACCACCAACCACACCACCGCTGCACACTTCTCCATCTTTTTCCCACGTCTTATTGGCACCAACTGATGAAGGCCTTCATTGCATCCTGACAGAGAATATTCAAGTTGCAATGAGGAGGGGGAAAGAAATGAAGACTCTAAGGTTCTCAAGTTCTCAACAAATAAATAACAGCGTCGACACACACGAAAGAAGAAGTTGAATTCATTATGTCTACATTCAAGTAGAATTATGCAAAGTAAAATCATGTTTTTTTCGGTTCAGGAAACTATTAGACATCACCAGAAAGAGAGTCATCCCCTGGTCTCCTCCATATGGTCACAGTGATCTATACGTGACTTGGGAAGCTTCTGTATGATCGATGTGACTGAGGTATCAGGAGACCTCCCCCGGCATGAATCAATGATAAAGACTCTCATAAAAGTTTCTGAAACAATCTGATTGACTTCACTTCTGCATTTCATCTAACATTCTAAAATTCCACCAAAATAGAAGCATTTGATGATGTAGCGGATAATACCTTAGTAATATTGGTGGAGCAGTTGTCAGATAGGAACGAGAGATCGGGTGTGCTTGTTCGCATAAACAGAAGCTGAGGTGGCCTCGGTACTTGTTGTACTGACAATGCTCCAGAAAATAATGTACGATAAATGAGACTCAGAATTGTAATAAAAGAAAGCAACAGCAACAATGTTGTCCAACTCTTCCAAATTACAGACAGGGAAAAAGAATCGAAAGACAAGGTCAACAGAGTTGTTGCTGCAACGACACCAGAAGACCCTCGGTGCGCTCAAAAGGCGGATGGAGAATACAGTTAAACTTACAGTCAGTCAACAGTATTTCAGATTTGTAATTGAACCACCAAACAGAAGGGGTTGCCAGCATCTATCCACGACATTGCTCATTAGATTTTACGCCCACAGTTTCACTGAACAAGGTCAACATCTCCGCTTTGAATCGACTCTTTGAGGATAAACCAACATAATGGAATACGCCTGCTGAGGAAAAACGACAATCTCTATAAACAATGTTCAATCTGAAATTTCCCACTGGTCACTTCAATGTAAAGACACAAGAAAATTCAAACAATGGATGTACACAACGACGGGATGAAAATCAAAAAGTGGACATGCAGTTGTAAACGAGGAGTCTACAAGGCTTTTGATGGCAGTAGGGAGTGAAATGGAGAAGAAAAAATGCGATCGACATGAACAGGAGAAAGAACGAGTGCGAATGTGCCGTACATTCAGACAGACAGGAGAAGAGGGTGATGGGACAACAGCGAGAAGGAAGAGAAGAGAAGAGAAGAGAAAAAGAGAGGTTCGCCTGAGTCGGACGGTTACAGGGATTTAGCCGCATGAACACTATCATAATAAGAATGAATGAAAGGGGAAGAGATCTGCAAGATGTTAAAGGGCATTCAACAGGGACTTGAAGAGACAGACAGTGATGAAAATGGATACAACAGCCTGGCGTCCCTCAATAGCTCCAAAAGCACGGGACTCACCATGTAAGGCACACACTCACTAAGGATAAAAAATATCCTGCAGTCTCCGACTTGATCCGGTTAAGTTGGAGACTAAGCGTTCACCGTTACTAATACGTTTATCTTCCAACAAGACACTGACCCTAAAACACACCTCAAGGTGAGCTCAAGCAAAGTTCCAGGCTCGCAACATCGTGGTCATGACTTCGGTTACATTGGGATACTCCTCCTTATGATTCGATTATACCTTGACTCACTAGGCTACATAATGTACTACATAAAACTTTCAATAGGATTGAAAACCAACTTTCGTAGCTAGAGAAAAAATCAACGGATGTCTACAAATGTATCTTAACCCTCCAAGGATTCGTGATTCGTGATTTCAGAATTACCATTTTGACTGATCATACCGTGCAAAGTATAATTTAAGTTGGGGAAATCTTTACACAATAAGATTGAGTGAAGAAAATTGCATGCATGTTGCTTAGGAAATAATTATTTGAACAAATAGAAATCCTCATGTAAACTCCTCAAAACTGCCAAATAAAACATGAGACCGGATATGGTCTCCTTCGCCCTTTTAGGGTTAAATGAAGAGAAGGCTCAAGATGCTTGTGCCTTGTGCCAGTTGATGCTTCACAAGTTACAATTCAGTTGCATTTGGTCATTTTTGGTGGTCACTGTTCAAAAAGAGAGCACAGTAACGCACCTTGGAAGTCTGCACTCTCCTCCGGAAAACCTCCCCCAAGACAGACTTTCCTGAGCTCAGACTATATACACTCCCAACAACCAACGAAACCCGATGCAGCACGAAAGAAAATCAAATGACCCAGGCCATTCCAGGCCATTCCGTCTTATTACTGCTCCCAGTCTTTAAAACTGAAAATAAAAAATGAGTATCACAGAACAGGCAAAACTGTAACGCCAATAGAACGCAGGACTACGATTAGCTTTTAGGGGTTCTCTCCCCATCTCTTCGATCAAAAGTGCACTAACTTCTACATGAATACTAGCTAAGTCCTTGGTCTTAGCAACAGTAAGTGCCAACCAAAATTACACATGATTCAGCACTACCCTTCATTCCGGGATGTGGAACCGGTCCAAAATAAAAGATGCTAATGACTGTACACTATTCCATTGAACCTGAAATTCAACGGCACCCTTCGCTGCACCCGCCAGCTCCACATTTGCTAATAATATATCCTGACCTGAACAGCGGAGGGCCAGAATTAGTATCATGGACAAATAACTACATAGCGAGGAACAATTACAGAACACAATCCCATATACTGAAACCCTTATCAAATCAAAGATCCTCCCATTCGGTGGAGTCATTCAAGAAACTCAAGAGTACAAAAATTCAGGTATCACGTAGAACTTTTCAAATAAACTGCCGGGTTTAGGATCAAAGAAAGAAAGAAAAACTGCCACTCACTTGATAGTTAGCCTTGGTTTGCATTACGGAGCAAATCTTAATTCCAAATATATCGCAATTTCCCACTCGGGAACATCCTTCACGGAACCCTATGCTTTGAGGAAAATAATGTACAGATTATGAAAAACGGTGGTTCACCTACTACTCTTGCAAAACACCCGGTCCACATACTCAGCGTCCATCCTGGTAGCCAAACACAACAAATTTCAACAACCGAGCATATCTCACAACACCAAAACACGCAATTTATATACGGCATTATATACATGCCCAGCACTGATGAAGAAACAGCAAGAAGGAAGTGCAAAAAAACGTACTGAAAGAAGACTTCGATGCCAACCCGTGTGCCAATTTGTGATGCCAAAACAGTGCTGCTCCATTGTTACCAAGAATGGTCGAACATTCCAGTTTCGAGCTTCTGGTTCGAACTGCAATTTTCCTAACTAGTTCTGCAATTCTGTCATTTCCTTTTCCACATCCTGTGTCCTTGCGCTCCAACCACTCTGATGAAACTGCAAAACGTTGGCAAAGCGTTTCAAATGGACTCCAAGCTCGAATGCGAAATCCTTCTTCGTAACTATGTGCTGCTCCAAATCCTGACAACACAACATCTACCAAGCCATAACGCTCTCCCACCGTAACTCTAGTCATCCACGCCGACACTCGTCATATACATCGACCAGCTTCGAGTCTCCTGCGTTCAGAGCTATTCCTTCTAAAAACAGCAACCGATAATATCACCACATTTCTAAGCAGACTCGATGTCCCTGAAATTTGAATCCGGAGGGGTATCATACTCCAAGTCGTCGTACTCCACCGTTGTAAGCATCTGATGTCGCTTGATCAGAAGAAAAGCCACCACCGCCACTTGCAGTAACGCCGCTATGGACGCAATCACCACCCCAGCTTTCTCAGATTCGTTCCAAGTGTCCCCACCAGTCTTCTCATTCTGTTTGATACCCGGTGGAGGTGTAGGCGATGGGTCCGATGCAGGAGAAGGGAGAGATTCACCAGCAGCCGGTGAAGAACCAACTCCGGATGGTGGAGGAGGGGTGGTTGTAGGGGGTCCTGCTGTAGGAGGAGGAGATCCTACCGGGGATGGTGGTGAGGCTGCCGGTGAGAATCCTACTAGAGGTGGTGGTGAGAGTGGCGGTGGTTGGTCTCGGGCTGAAGGAACCGGTGGAACGGCGATTGGAGGTGGTTTATAAATTGGAGGTAGAGGCGGATCATTTAGTCCGGAAGCTGTCGGGAGGTTCACGATTGACAGTAATAAGCCTAGAAGAAGAAACACCATGCGCACATGGAAACCATTCTCAACAATTTGAATTTCTCTTGCTCTGTTCATGATTCCCATGGACACCATTTCTGACCTTGATGTATCAGATCCGGAGTAATGGTTGCTTGGCATAAACCCCAGTTCGAAACACCACCCCTGTAACACTACCATATCAAATCCAAATGAGCCCAAATCACCATCTCTTCCTCGTAGAAGCAAATGGACGCCAATAGGAACGCAAACTTCCCGTGAGATTTACTCGAAAAGATCAAGAGACTGATCACCACAATCTGAGCATGGAAGAAGTCAAAAGAAGAGTACGTCTACAACGAAAGCACGTCGCACGCTTATCACGCGATCCGACGAGTATGCCTGCACTGAAGAAGAGTTCACGCGTTCCCATCACGTCACACGAAACTCCAACAACCACGGTTCATCACACCCTACTTGCGCGACCCAAAAACTCGAAACGAAACGAAAACGAAACATCCAAAAGCTCACAACACGAACAAGCGCACAAGAGACGAAACCTCTGAATTCAGCAACAGGGCAGGCTCGAAAACCAACAGTCCGACAGAGGGAGCCGTAAGAAAGGGGGTTAAGCATAGAAGTACGTACCAGAATAGGCTATAATCCTAATGAGCAGAACGCGAGAATGCGAAGGCGACGCAACGGTGCTGATGGCGGTGACTTGCAATGTAACCTAGGCAAAATCTGACGAAGCACTAACAAAATCGGGCGCCCTGGAAAATCCCAGCCGCTAGGTATAACATCGGAAAATCTCAAGCGTTTAAGAAATCAGGAGCATCTGCGAAATCTCAGGCGCTAGAAAAAAATCGGGTGCCACTGGAAAATCGGGAGCGTTGCGGAGAATCTCGGGCGTCTGTGGAGTCGGAAGCGATTGAGAAATCTGAAACGCGCTTGGGAAAGAAACGTGGTTGTGAGGGTGGTGATGGTGTCCGAACGTGCTTGCGTGATGAGCGCGAGTAGCCAGTGTTGCGATTTGATGATGACGGAGATTTGTTTGATGAATCTGTTTGTTGTTTGGGTTGGAGCGCGTGCTGCGGAGACTTGCGGAGACTTGGCGGACATTGCTGCATCTTCGCCGCTTCCGCAGGCGCGGGCTCCGCCATAGCCAACGCTACGCTTGCGCTTGCTGGCTAGCCGGCCTGGGGTGACTTCTGGAGCCCATCCGCCCACCTTCCGTTCAACTCGGGTCTTCTCGAGGAAGGCGCGGACGAGCTTCGTCTCGTATTTTTGAAATTTTGAAATTTCCTAATTGCGGAACGACGGAGGGGGAGGGGGCGTATTTTTTTTATTTTATTTTATTTTGGGTGGGTGGGTGGGTGTAATTAAATTTGAACCAATCCCACCGTTACAAATGTAAAAATTATTATACAATTATTAAAATTTCAATAAAGACAATATATGGATCAAGTTTACAAACACCTCTTTTGGCCAACAAAGTATCCATCTTCAAAATGTTCATTGTATAACATAAATCTAATAGACACTTGAATACATATATTCTTATAGTATACAATACTCCATACAAAAGTACTACTTATACAAAGGCACAACAAAGCAATACAAGAAATGCACAAATTGATAATGTCACAAAATATGCAAATTGATCATGTCATATATAGCCACAAGATGTTTTACACTGATGAATGCAGGCTTATTCAAAGAAAAACCACTTTCACAATTGTTTCACTATTGCTACTACTGTATTTTTGCCAATCTAATAAAAATTGCAATTGCAATGCCAAACTTTTGTCATGATCTATTGTGTATAAAAACTCTACAACACCAACATCTTCTACCACTACAACCAACAACAAATTGGCAAATACATTTTTAAGAATTCACTAACTACAATGATAGATACATACAAGAACCAACAAATATCAAACATTCATAGAGAATATTAATAACATTGGGTGGAATGCTAAACATTTTTTAATAAATACAATTGGTGCTAGAGAAAAACGCACATACACAATTGATCCCCAACCTATACAAAATTCTATCACTATCAAACATATCATCAATAACACTATTAATAGCATAATAATTAAATATTCCTCTTATATGTTATTTTACAAAACGTAAATTAAAAACCAATCAATCAACATAGGTCAACATTCATTATTCTCATAAAATTGTGTAAAAGTCAAACATAACACCATTTCAATATGTTCTCTAGCTATTATAATTTTAGGAAAAGTATCACATAGTCTCCCTTCTAACGGAGGTACGTAGTCTTGGTGTCTATAGTCCAGTGTTTGGTTGTCCATAATCTTTAGGTTTTGTTGTGGGACCTAAAGTAAAAAGACTTTTAAGCATGTTTACACCCAAAAACTTTAGGTTGGAGCCCAAAGAAATGGAGTGTTTTGATTGGGTCTTTGCTTTGGGTCAATAGCTATCTTCCAATCAAAACACTCCATTTCTTTGGGCTCCAATTCAAAGTTTTTGGGTGTAAAAAGATCCTTAATGTACGCCAATCTTTGAGAAAACTTGGAATTATTTTTTTCTCTAATACAAGTATAATTTTTTTATAATCTTTTGCAAAAAAAAGCCCTCCTTCATGTCTTTACAACAAGAATACATGAGATTTGGGGCTTCCTAAAACTAAATTTTGCCAAGTCCATCCAAGTGAGGATTGAAAACTTTCAAATCTTTCTTTTAGTGAATTATGCAATAAAAATAGAAAAATATAATTTAAAATAGTATAAAATGGCATCTTTATCTTAGAAACCATCACCACATGAGTAACATGGTTGGAGACCAAAAAATATACGCTATATAGCACACCCTATTTGCCCCATGTGACTATTTGTACCACTCTTTATGACTCATTAGATGTTTTTAGAGGGCATTAGAGGGCCGTTTCAAGCCCGTTTCCCATATTTTGTGAATAAGCCACTACGGGCTAGAATAAAAAATAAATAAACAAATTTTAATCGAATTTTTTATTTTTTTTTATTTTCATTTTTTTAACTCATTCAGTATTATTATATGACATGGCTGAAGTTCATCCATGTCAAACTACTAATTTGACGCAGTTCCCACATTCCCAATAGCCTTGAGAACTTGCAGCTTTTTACAGCCCCAAAATCTCATCTAATTATTATATATTAGTAGTGTGCATTTAAAACTTTCAAATGTAAACTTTTCATACACAGTGGCATAAAATAGGATGTCTTTTGAATAGTGTTGCAAATAGGGTCTCCTACCTTGAAGCAACTTGTATCATGGAATGTAAGCAAATAAAAAAAATGGATAGAAACATTTACATGTGTATGTTCACCCATAAAATGAACTATTAGTAGTAATAGCTTTCATTCAAATATTGACAAATTTAGAATTTAGAATTTTGGCAATTTCATTTGAAGTTTCAAACATTTTTCTTAATATTGAAAGAACTAGTGCCAAAATCAAGTATTATTCATAGAAAAAATGTATTGGCTGAACACTAAACTGTGGGATTTTAAATTAGGAGGAAAATGTAGTAAGTTTTTACTTACCTTGGATAATCAAAATTTGAACTTTTTAAATTCACACTTAAAATTGGAAAATTTGTATAGAAATATCCCAGCATACAAAGTTAATCATTCGATAGTAGACGATTTTTTTTTCATTTATTTGCTTGATGAAGATATTGAATTTTTTGGATACAAATCAATATAGCCATTGCCAAATTTAAATTAAAACATTCCAAAGAATGGGGATGAAAGAAGACCAAAACTAAACCAAATCTCTTATTGTATTACCGAGGATTTGCCAAGGATACAATAATCTAAATGCAATATAAAAATAGAAGTGTACAATATCGAATACAATACTTATCAATTAATAAAACCTAAAACTATCTAAGAAAACTACAACACTTAAGTGTGCATTACCTATCAATAAAATTTACTATTTCTTTACAATATCATGGATGAAAGTATATGTGTTTATTGGATGAACAAAATTGGATGATTTCTCTAACTTGAGTATATTTTAGTGTATATTGTTGTGCTATACAATAAAAAATCAATGAATAGACCACGAAAAAAATGGAAAAATTATAATTTAGTATGTTGATTGTATATCAACTTTTATGCATACGCACTTAGTAGAGTGTTATATATATCTATATATCTATATCTATATATATATACTTATAATATGATACTCGATAAAATTTAATCTAAAAAAAATATCATCACACTTGAATATGCTAAAATTAAATTCAATATAATATTGCACATGATTTTATAATGCCATATTTAACTACTTTTGGACTTTTGAAAGTCCAGAAGTCATACTAGTCATCAGGAGATCTCTTGATTGAGCATCGGGGGATCTATCTAAATCAATGGGAGATCTAAATTTTCATCGGGGATCAATCCAAACCATTGGGAGATCTATACATGCATCGGGGGATCTCCCGATCTATACAAACATCAGGAGATCCCCCATCTTTGTATAGACTGTGCTTAGTCCAGAATTCATTGAATAGTCCAGAAGTAGTTAAATATGCCATTATAGAGCTTTAGCATTTTTATGCTTTCAAAAAATTGATGGTATTATCAAGATCTTGTGATATGAATTTGTAACATTTGGTCTTTCATTTCTAGCTACAAGTCATCATCATATTTTGCTTTATAGGTGGATTTTTTCAAGAGATCATTTTTATATAAAACCAAAACTACTGCATCAACAACAAAATTTATATTGAGATTTGTTGTGTCTACAAGAATATTTCTAGATTATGTGCTTGCAACGAAGAGATGTATTTTATTCATTTGACATCAAAATCCAAATTTCCTCATGTTTACTTTATCTTAATTTGGATGTACTTCTAATCAAAATTGTATGTAATAATTCTATATTGCCTTGATAAATTTTAATTTTTGCATATTATTGCTTATATATTTGCACAAATATACTAATTACCTCAATTTCATCAAATTTATTACAAATTAATTTATTTTTTAAAGATTCAAGCATTATTTTGGAAGAATGACATATATAATCTAGTTCAAAATTTGTTGAAATTTATCAAGCCTGCAAATTGGTTGTTGGAATTTTAAAAAGTCCAAAATAGGGACATATATATATATATATACCCACATTGTTTAATTTATATATACACTTTTTACTTTTGTTGTTAAGTGGGATCCTACCTCAATTGTTAGTGTTGTATCTTTAGTCCATACTTTGGAGTACCATTCCCAACATTTTGGGGATAATTTTTAAGTTTTACCAACTATTTTTCTATAATTTCCATTAATATTGAATCAATTTCTCAAGAACCAAGTTCTATTTTTTTTTTCTGTTTTTTACTCCAAATAGAAGTTTTATAGATTTTTTTTATTTCACCCAATTTTTTTTTATGTTCTCAAATTGCAAATGATTTTTCCAATTGCACCAGCTAATATTGTTGTCACTTATCCAATATCACAATCTCGATTCTTTTGGGATCTAGTTGATTTTATTTTTTAGATTCTTTTGTAGTTATAATGGCTCGGAGACTTGAAATGGATGAGCCTAGAACAAGGTAATCTCTTCTTAAAGCAACCTTTCAAGAGATGGTAGCATTTAATAGGAAGCTAAACTCCTAAAAACAATTTTCAGTAAATTTTCATTGGAAGAAAGATTGAATTGGCATCTAACCCAATTTAGGTCAATTCTTTTAACCTTCGTAGAATTCATTATGAATTTTTGAAGTTGAAACGGGGTGGTCACAAAAAATGCCCCCTTCTTGAAATGGACACTATTGTTACATACTAGAAAGTAAAATGTATCTTTGTGGTAATGGTCGCTTTTAGAGCAAGGTCACTTTTAGGGTCAATTTTCAGTAAATTTTTAGTTGGAAGAAAAATGGAATTGGCATCCATCAAATCCAAATCATGTCATAATTTTTGGACCTTTGGAGAATTTGTTACTAATTTTTAAAGTTGAAACGCAATGGTCTCTAAAAACGACCCCTTCCCTGAAATGTACACATTTGGTACATTGAAGAAAGCAAAATGTACCTCTGTGTTCCTAATCGCTTTTAGAGCAGGGTCGCTTTTAAAGCACCCTACCTTATATAGTATAAATTCCTATCGGTGGATATAAATTCCTTTTCCTGTGCAAACGCGTATTTGAATACTACTTCGTGGCAAGTTCATGTGCAATTGGTAGGGCCCTGTTATTTGATTTTTTCGGACTTTTTTATTCTGTGCCTTCGTGCAAAATTGGACTTTGCAGACTAGCTTTATTGACAAACAAAGGCTGGTAACTGGTTCTAATTAAAACCCTTTAATTCTGGGGTGGGGGTGGTTTGGCGACGAATTCATTCTTCAAGGCAAGTTGGCTATATGCTTGAAAATTTTCAAATCATTTGGAATTGTACAACATATAGGAAAAAAATAGTAAGTAGAAAGAATTAGAAGATGATTCAAAATACTAAATTGTTAAGAATTTAGTTATGGAATTGAAAAATGCCAATCCCAATGGTTGTACTGTTATAATAAACAATCTACACCCAATATTTTTATTTTTTCTCAATTCCGTTGAAAATTGAGTTCAACAAAGGACTTCAAAGTTTATTTTAGAGTAAAGATTCCATAACTACCTGCAAACTAAAACTCCTCATAACTTTTTGACTCATTGATCAAAATGGAATGATTAAAATCTTTCCACATATATATAAATATAAAAATACAATTTCAAATTTTTATTTCTTAAAAAGTATTTTTTAAAGAATTTTTTGAGTTGCCCGCCGAGCAATGAAAATTACATTTTATACAATAACTTTTAATCATATAGTCAAAAGTTATGAAAATTGATGGGCCTTGAAGCTACTCCTTGGTCACATATTGTGTAAAAACTTCAAAGAGAAAAAAGAAAACTTCCGTTTTTAGTGAGCTACCCAAAATTGTTATGTTGCCCAAAAATGGTATTTGGTCCTTTAGGGGGTAATGTAGCCCAAATTATCCCATTTATTGAAAAAAAATTGTTGTGCATTGATGCATGTAAGACTTTAATAGGTTATTCTCTAGATGTTTGCTATGGGTCTTTTGCATGTCATAGGTTGGTTTACCTTATTATAGGTCATAAAACCTTTTAAAAGAATATTGTACTCAACTTGTTACATCCATATAGATATATGGATATGTTGAAATGAAAAGAATTAGTAGAAATTTGTATTACTAAAAGGAATTTGTATTGCTAATATCCCCATAGAATTAGTGTACATCAAGTGATTTACATGAAATAAAGTCCGTTGTGGTTTGTTTGTGTGAAATTTTTAATTTTAATTTTTAATTATGACTTCTATAAAGATTTATGCCCCAACATATGGTTTTCTAAATTCTATTACACTATGTATTTTTATTGGTTGTTGTTTTCTATATGTATTTTGAGAAGTAACATGTACTTCCATGTCTATACATACATATAGGCTAGAAATTAATTCATGTACACTAATCATAGTAAAAAATAATGAAATTCTAAAATGTATTCAATGAAATAACCTAATTACAATTAAACCACTTTTATTTCACTGATACTAATCCTATACCTGTAATTTTTACTTAATGCATTGGGATATAACCACTTGTCAAGACTTTTGACACAATTGTTTGAATATTCAACTTGTCCCTAATCACCCAAGATATCTTAGACAAAATGTACATATGCTATAAAACATATATGTTATAATTTTCTGAGATTTTCATTAAAATACAATATGTTATGTATCATCAATACAAATTCAAAAAATATTTATAAATATTTTTCAAATTTATTTCAAAACAAGTCATTTTGATAAATTTTTATTGAGCTCATTCTTTGTATTGTATTACAATAAAATTTTACATTGATTCCAAAGCACAAAATGGTCATATTTATAATCACAAAACATCTTTATTTTTGCCTAATACTAATTTTATAACAAACTTTGTACTTATTTATTTATTAAGAAAATTTAGCTAAGAACAAATTAAATCAAATTATGTATAGATATGCCATTTGCTTTATAGGAAAAAAAGGATTAAAAAAATGTATGATGTTACCAAAATTTTGTCCAATTTCAACCAACTACTACAAAATGAATGCATGGATCACTAGGAATTAATAATTCAATTATAGTCTTTGTGTTTGAATATTGAAATTTAAAAACTAGCTCAATAGTAGTTTAGATTGTTACATGTATAGTGTTTTAATCACTCATATGAACCAACTACAATACAAACACAATAGTATTTTAAATATTATAAATCTACAAAGATTTAACTACCAATACAGATTGGTAGTAATAATAAATTGGTAGCATGGAAGATGATTTCTATTTTATTTGACTATAGAATCTGAAATACCTATAAGATCTAATTGCAATAGTAGTTCACAAATTGTTAAATCAATTTAGTTATGTAGGGTTTCAAATACCCAAGTATTGTAGTTGAAATATAAGTTTAATAGTGTGGAGTAGTAATTTAGATGTTTCAAATTTGATAATGTTTTAACCACCTATATGAATTTGTTTCAATAAAAGCTCAATGATATAGTAGATTTTTTTAATATTAGTGTTTCAACTACGTATGTAAGTTGTTTGGCAATTTTAGTAATTTAAATTCAATGATATAGGAGATGTTTTTAAGTTCATACTATTTTAAATGCATATATGTTTTGTTGGTTGGCAATATTAGTAAAAACTCAATGATAGAGTGGATGTTTTTAATATTATAGTGTTTCAATTGTGTATTTATGTATGCAAGTTGGTTGCCAAGTTTATAATGTATCAATTGTGTATGTAAGTTGGTTGTATCAAATGTTTTTAATGTTACAGTGTTTCAATTATACATGTGAATTAATTGGCAATATTAGCTCAATTGTAATATTCATTTATTTAATTTTCAAAATTTTCAAAATTTCCTAGATTTTTTAAGACCACAAATTTTTGAAGATATGAATTTTTTTGGGTTTCAGTATCTTGCAAAATCTTTAAATGAAAAAATTATGAGATTTTTTTTTACTATAGACTTATCCTATATATTTTTGTAACATGCCTTTCTCTTGATCATGAATATGAAATTATTGCCCACATAGGTCTTAAATTATGTAGGTTGTAAATCACACAATTCAAAACATTGTCTAAAAACATTGTGGACTAATTAAAGAAACACACTAGTTTGGATCTACTACAAATCACTCTTGCAAACATTGAGCACTACCGGTTGGTGGTGCAAGAGTTACTTTCAAGTTATTGTTGGATTTGTTTGTTGACTAGGGCCTATATGTTGTCAAAGCAACACCTATAAAAGAGTGAACATTAAAACATACCAAGGTGAGATTTAGTGAAATTAGTGGCATGGGACAAGGGATGCTTTTATGTGAGCTTAGGAGCATGAGCCTATGAGTCTAAATATTATACACCTATATTATACGTGTCTAAGGTAAACCATCCCATTGCGGTCAGAATTTGAGTAGGCCCCATTGTGGTCAAAATGTTAATGGTGGTGTACATTTCAGTTCTCAAATGTACACCACCATTAATGTTTTGACCACAATGGGATGGTCTCAAATTCTGACCGCAATGAGATGGTTTACCTTATATTTTAGAAATTGTCCATGATTATAGTGTATTTATGTTGTAGAGACCTATATTATAAGTATATATATATTATAAACACCTTCAATGGTTGTAGGAGATCTACATCAATGTATGGTTAAAGATGACATACTTGCATTTTCATGCTCACACACTAACATTTTTAGCATTGGACTCTACTTGTTTGAATCATCATTTTACCTTTAGGTAATCTACATGTTTGTAAAGTTACAATATGGTCAAGTGATATACCTATATAGTGTTCTGTTTAAGAATAACAACATTCAAATGAATGATTTTAATTGTTAAATTATTAGAGTATACTTAATGTTCTAAAAGTTTAATATACAAACGTGTATATGATTCTATATAACATTGTGTAAGGCATAGGCCTTGCTGCTTCCTACAAATTGAGATTCTTTTTACTATAGGAAATCTTGCATTTAAGCTTGTCAATGAATTGTGGGGCCATTATGTATGGAATAATTCCTAGTATAATGACACCATAGAAAGACCTTACTTCCCTATTTACCCCCTAAAGGACCAGCCTGCAAAGTTTGGCAACATAAAAAAATTGGGCAAGTACATGTGGCTAGAGATTTACAAGTTTGAGGTTGAAACTTTAATAAAAGTTGGGGATGAGGAGTACCTTTCATTTGAACTAAATTTTATGACATTTGGAAATACGAGTCAAAAGTTATGGCCTAATATGTTATTTTTTTTCTCGGTCGGGCAGTCCGGGCATATAAAAAAAAATCACTTTTTTCAGAAACAAAAATTTGAAACTGGTTTTCCAGAGTTATCTATATGTGGAAAGCTTTTAATCATTCCATTTTGACCAATGAGTCAAAAGTTAAGAGGAGTTTTAGTTTGCGGGCAGTTTTGGAATCTCTACTCTAAAATAAACTTTGAAGTCTTTTATCTTACTCAATTTTCAATATTTTTTGAAAATAATAAAATCATAGGATATAGATTGTTTAATACAACATTTCAACCATTGGGATTGGCATTTTTCAATTTCATACCGAAATTCTTAACAATTTAGTATTTTGAAGCATTCTCTACTTCATTCTACTTACTATTTTTTTCCTATATGTTGTACAATTCCAAATGATGTGAAATTTTTCAAGCATGTAGCCAACTTGTTTAGGAAAAAGAATCCAAAGAAGCACCACCATTTTGGACATTTTTTCATAAAAAATTGAGCTTGTGAAGTGCAGCTGCCCTGTTTTTCGCAGGGTCAAAAAAACAATTTCAGTGATTTTGAATGCTTATATCTTGCTATCCATGTGGTGGAAATTTCTGAAATTTTTACCACATATTCTCAAGTCCACATACTACAAGATCCTACGGTTACATGAGTCAAAAAAAAATTCAAAAATTTGGTACTTGTACTAAAAATGGCAGTTCTTGAGC
The DNA here is from genome assembly GCA_951230915.1 of Antitrichia curtipendula. Taxonomy (NCBI): domain Eukaryota; kingdom Viridiplantae; phylum Streptophyta; class Bryopsida; order Hypnales; family Leucodontaceae; genus Antitrichia; species Antitrichia curtipendula. The sequence goes on from OX579641.1 coordinate 5,031,921, forward strand.
GTTTTCAGCAAAAACATAGTCACAGAACTTTAGGGGTTAAGAAATTTTAGTATACTTTATATTTAGAGATGCTAAATAAATGCTAGGATGGTTTCAGAATGCTTTTGAAGCTATACAAAATTATGACTTCAAAAATATTTAACTAATTCTTCAAGAATCCAAAAATATGAAACAATTTACAATAGATGCACCTTTCATTTCTGTCTCAAGACAATTTGACCAAAAATTATTTGAAGGGATCTATGCACCCCAAATTGCCAAGTGAACCATATGTTGTTTCATATTGCATATGGATATAGTTACATTTATATGTTCATTATTACAGATAGAGATTCAAAAATCAACCTTAACCTATATCTTTTGAAACTCTAAATATTATACACATATATCTATATCTATATCCATATATTTTTTTCAATTGTTTGTAAAAAAGTCTTTTCTAATTTACAAGACATGGGACATGGATGCATGTTAATCCTAGAAGGATGTTGCTCTATCACCAAGGTGGTTAACCAAAAATACTCAGATTCTTGAATGAATAAATGCATTTTTAATCTGTGCACTTTAAAAAAAAGTCATTTATCATACACTTTTAGTTCTTGACCTAGTTACATGGTTAAGTTCTAAAGCCCTAAACTGCATTTTTTGGCAACATAGTGATTTTGGAGAGCTCATTACGAATGAAATTTTTATTTTTTTCTTTGAAATTTACACACAACATGTGCCCAAGGAGTAGATTTAAGGCCCAATAATTTTCGTTACTTTTGACTATAGGGTTAAGTTTCAATAAGGGTATCTCTTTTTGAACATACTAATTAGGTGATTTTTGCTTAAAACCTCCAAAGTTTCTCTATTTTGTTCATTTTGATCAATTAAAGTGACTATAAAATGAAAAAATCCTACATGTAAATGAGATCAAGATGCAGAGTTGTGATGAAATTTTTTTGGATTTAAATTTTTTTGGATCTATTGAACTTATTTGTATAAATTGCTTAATTTTAACATTTACAAGCATCATAGTATATAATTTACTAATTTATTATTAATAAAATATATCATTTTATATAGAACACAACTAAACGTAAGTGATATCCAAAAATGATATTAAAATTAAATTGTTTGATATTCCAAATGCTTGATTTTGAGGATTTTAAGTAAGTAAGACACAATTTATTTATTTTGACTAAAAACATTAATTAAAAACACTTAAAAAACTTTGATTGTAATTAATTTTTTTTCCTTAATATGTTATAAATGTAGACAGTTAAAACCACATTGGATAAAATCATACTTTATTATAATTAGAAGATGAACTTGTTTGACATACCAAGTTACCAACGTGGACTGAAATTGTAGTGGAGACAATTTTTTGGAGTACCCTTACTGAAATTTAACCCTACATGGTTAAAAATTTATTGTATGATATGTAATTTTCAGTGAATTGTGGGTAGCTCAGGCAACAAGAAAAATAAACTTTTAAATCGTTTTCTTAAGAAATAAAAATTTGCAATTGGTTTTCTAAATTTATTTATATGTGGAAAGCTTTGAATTTAATATTTATGAGGAGTTCTAGTTTGTGTGTAGTTTACTTGTAGTCACAAAATCTTTACTCAAAGATAAACCTTAAAATCCTTCATTTCACTCAATTTTCAATATATTTGGACAAAAATAAAAACTTTCGGTTTAGATTGTTTATTACAACATTACAACCATTGGAATTGACATTTTTCAATTCCATAAATAAATTATTAGCAATTTAGTATTTTGAATCATTCTTTATATCTTTATACTTACTATTTTTTTCCTATATGCTGTACAATTTCAAATGATCTAAAATTTTTCAAGCATGTAGACAGTTTGCCTTGAGAATGAATCCAAAAAAGCACCAACAACATGGATATTTATTCACACAAAAGTAACCTTGTGGAGTGGAGCTTCCTGGGTTTTTGTAGGGTCCTAAAAAGGATTTCTGTTACTTCAAACGCTAATATCTTGCAATCTATATGGTGGAAAATTTTCGAATTTTTTCCACATCTTTTCAATCCAGCATACTATAGGATCCTACGGTTACATGTGTCCAAAATGTATTTTTTTTCCTAAAATTTGGTCCATGTATTAGAAATAGCATTTTCAGAGCGCTTTTGGTGAAAACATAGTAAAAAACCTTTAGGGTTAACACATCACTGTTAAAATTGAAATCAATTCATAAGAACACTTGTATCCATGTAATTAAGAAACTCGGTCTTTAATTTGTGATATAGAAAGCCCACATTAGATTTGTATTGAGGTCTACAGCAAGTAGTCCACCCTTGCCTTCACTCCCAACTCCACACAACTATAAAGAACTTCTCTAACAACTCATAGTACACTAAAGCAATGAATCAACTTGTTGTAAGACAAAATATTTTAGAGATGCCTCGAATCTATACTTTGGAGTGGTAGTATGAGCCTTTGATTGTTATAAACCTTTGATTGATATAGATTCTTGATTGTTACATGCCCTTGATTGTTACAAATCCTTTATATTTACTATATTGTGATGTGAGTTGTCTATTAGTTAAAAATAGACATCTATTTATTTTTGTACTAGTTCTACAATGGGAGTTTAGAACTCAAAGATCGATTGGTAGTTATTTTAAATTAACTTTTACATTAGCTTTTAAGTTCTTAACTATCTTTATTTCATATAATATACTTTAAAAGATAGTATTTAAAGGACAATAAAGTTTGTAGAGATATATTTATATGAAAAATTAAAAATATTGAGAAGAAATATATATTAATTTTTAAAATATTTTAATAATATTGAAGGTTGATTTCTAAACTTGAGGATTGTGATTGAATTGGTATTGAAATTAAAGTTTCTTGGTCATTGATATTGTAGGTTCTTTTACAAACGTCTACCACACCTAGAAGCCTTATGCTTTTCTGAACAAACCCCAAACTTCGCGACAACGGGCCCTAGTTTTATTTTTTGGGAGCCCACTCAATTTCAAATTCTACCCATTTCAAGAGTCTGGGTAAATGACCATTTTGTACTCCTCCTACCTTCCCGGAAACTTACCTGTCGGCCACCCAGGAAGTGCCACAGCAGCGCCGAAAGACGGACGAGTAACTTGTGGGTTTCAGGGGAACCACATGAACGCAACAGGGAACCAAGGGAACGCACACGTTCCCTTTCCAATAATGACCACTTCCTCTCGGGCCCGGCGATCAGCCTCCTCCATCATCACAATCGATCCGGTTGCTCCCAATTTCCGCAATTGCTGCTTCAATACAATCCGCTCTCTCTACTCTGCCATTGTTGCTCTATGAAAACCCCGCTTTTACGAACCGATTTCTTACCATTTGCAAAACATTTGCAATCTACAACCACGCTCTCGTGAATGAATGCCACAGCCAGCATCAAGGATGGCGCCATGGCCGTGGACGACGAGACCACTCTGCAAGTGAGTCACACACTCCAATTCTTGGCTATCGTTGCTGAGAATTTTCTCGTTTCATGGTCACATGTGCTTTTGTATTGCGCTCTGAGCTTGCTTGCGGCAATTGTAATTTGGTGAAAAATTCAGGTGTTAAGAAGAAGTGCGTGGGTTTCATTTCTATCCTTTTCTTTTAAATTTGGATGAGTCCATCGATGAAGGCTCTTAGAGGAGTTGAGATTGTGAGTTAATGTGGGTTCTGAATTAGAGAGCTCTCAAGATTTCTACCCTACTCTGTATGTCTCCTTGAGAATGGCATGGGTAGTTTGGGTTTGGGTTTGGGTTTGGGTTTGGGTTTGATTGGAGAGTTGTTGCACGTTGGGTCTGGTGCACATTGTCTAGGTTTCGGGTTTTAGGGTAGGAGGTTCTTTAAGTTCGTGTTGCTGAGTGCGGTTCTAGTACAGGGGAAGAGGTTTGAGATTAGGTCGCGTGAGAGGAGGACTCGAGGTTGGATTCTCTCTTCTCTTGGTACATCGTCCAATGGTTATTTGTATATGTGCTCATTGCAGTACCTGATTGTGTTTTTTACTACAATGTTTTGTTGCAGAATCAGAAAACGCTCAAGAGCGAGGAGTACAGACAATTGTTCCATTTGCCGCCTGAAGAGGTGCGCGAGTTGCAGTCTAACATCTTCTGGTGATGCATAAGGGGTTTGAGTTTTGTTTTGAAGAGAGAATCTGTTTGTATTGGTATTGATGGGATTAAACTGGAATGCCGGGTATTAAAGCCTTGCTTGCGTCATTTGAAACCCTAGCCAGAAAACTTCAATCGTTGATCTAAATACCGAGAATCAGAACATGAGTATTTAGCTTATTAGAAGCGTATTGTTCATAGCTTCCCAACAAGCTATCACTCGCATGACTGACCCAGAATGCTCAGAATAATGGACCGATTGTTGGCTCTCTGTGTAGACTGCTTTTATGTTAGCTGCGCTCTTTCAATTGCTTGCTGTGATCTCCACTCTTCCTGTGACTTAGGAGCTGTATAGTAGTTCTTTAGAGGCGCATTTTCAGGAGCTTTCCAAAAAAATGTCACTCGAAGCATTTGGTTGAGAGTTGAGCACGAAATCTCAGTTTGAAATTCTTAGTGCAACAAATTGATTACGTCATGTCTCATTTGCCAGGTCTTTTGTTCAACCGGTGGTCTGGTTTAAAAAGAGACAGGAATACTGATGTAGCTGCTTGCTTGGTCCTGTTTCGCAGACGCTGATTGCGGACTTCAACTGTGCGCTTCAGAAGAAGATATTGCTTCAGGTACGAGCACCAAGAACTCAGCTGCCATTATTTCCATGAGCTTATGTTCGTTAATTCTTTTGCGTTCTGTTCTGGAGAGTTGTTTCAGGGTAGATATTAGGATTTGCCTTTACTATCGTGACACATGCAGGTTAAGTTTGTACACGTTGTCATGCCATGATCTCTCGAAATTTCTGCTTGGCGGGTCAATGATGGGGTTGTTGAATAACAGGGTCACATGTACCTCTTTGAACGCTACGTGTGTTTTTACTCCAACATCTTTGGTTATGAAAAGAAGGTACTCTCCAGGATGCTGATCCTTGCTGGTTTTCTATGATTCAATGTTCTGCTTCTGAAGTGGAAACCTGTATGTGCCTTCGTTAAGCTGAAATTCGACACCAAAATTCCATTTTACATTTGAGTCAAGGTTTTCTTTAAAATTAGACCTTTTCAGAATCTTTTCGGACAGCACCGTTAAGAGAATCCTTCCCATGATTCTTGGGGAGACCTCCTTATGATCATTGTGACAATAGAATGACCTCTTCATTAATCTTTGGGAAGATTATCTCTATGGTGTTGTCTAAAGGTCCCTGAAATGGTCTAATTCTACTGGAATCCTTGTTATGAACAGTTTTCCTGATAGATTTACTGACGGGTTTGGAAGTTTAGAAACTCGTGCAGTGCCCTCCTTGACTACAAATTGAACATTGATTTGGCAGAAAATAGTTCCACTTAAGGATGTAACTTGTGTGCGCAAGGCTAGGACAGCTAGCGTCTTCCCAAATGCTATCGAGATAGTCTCCTGGGGCAAAAAGGTATTACTATTGTGTGCTACTTTCAGAACAGCTTTTATGTGAAAGAGACCAATAGGTTTAGGTTTAGGTTTTGTGCCTTCCCTGGTGTCGTTTGTATTGCTTTATATCGTTTGTATCTCTATTTAAAACTATCCCTGAGCGATTTCCCTTTATGGGTGTGCTGCACAATTGTTGTTAATAAGTTTCCCGTGTAGCTTTGTATTGAAGAACTAAAAGCTTATCTGTATTGTCGTTTTGCAGCACTTTTTTGCATCTTTTCTCTCTCGTGATGAAGCTTTTCGCTTGATCATTGATGGCTGGGTCCAGCATAGCAGCTATGCAAAGCTTTTCCTACATTCGCAAGGGTCTCTGGCTTCACTTGCAATGGTATTCATTCTTAATGACAACAACCTGGTTTGATCATTGTGCAGTTAGGAATAAACTATTGTGAAAAAACTTTGTGCGATGTTTTCATCCTTTGATCTCTCTCTTTGCTGCACCGTAAATGGCAAATTTATTTTGACAGGATTTCGTCAAAAGATTATAGGATTGTTATTTGTTAATTCGCAGAATTGATGACCTGGTGTTTGGAAACAGAGTCCACAATCTAGGACGACATCTGGAGTAGACAGTGGAGCCATTACTCAAAGTGCCTTGAGAAGTCCTCTGCTGATGACGCGGCTTGAGGCAGCGGGAAACTATGAGAGCAGGTAGAACTAGTATGTGCTAAAACACCTCATGTGGAGCTCTTCTTGAATATATTAACCCGTACTAGTGTGTGGATCAAGGTAGTGCGTTTGCCGGCTTGTCGGTAGTACATAAAAACACGGGTTGTTACATTGAATGTCCAACAAAATTCTTCTGCTTAGACACGGGTTTCTTATAGTGTTTGTTTGTATCTGGTTTATACATGCAATTGTATTTCCCCTCTACTCAGCTTGGAAGAAAAGATTCCAGAACCTCATTTAAGGCGTGTGTGTGCAGAGTGGACGAGATGGCTGCCAAACTTTCAGCATCTGCAGAAGCAGCAGAGAGTGGAGGACCTCCAGAGAATGGAGCTTCTCATGCAATAACTGAGCTTTATGATGGAGACCGCATGCTTGAAGATGAAGGGACACCCAGGAGCAGTACTAGCAGTGTTGGCCAGCAGCATTCTCCGATCTGGGAAGTAGAAGATAGCGATGCTTTACCATGTAAAGAACTACCTCTCATTCCACTGTCATGACATGGAATCTTATTTAAACCTTGTAATTTTGTGAAAATATGAGTGTCGCAAGATATAGTGGAATTTTTGTGTACTAGTTTAGATTATTCTGCTGGTCACTTCTTGTTATCTTCTAGTTTCCGTCCTTTCTAGACCAACACAATTAAAATTCCTCGTTTTCTTTTCCCTTTGGATGGATCTTTCAGCTGATACACCTCGTTGTTGGAGAATGCAGTGCCTGATAGCTACAAAACAGTCGCGGAAGCTGAGTTCCCGGTACGCCAAATTTTCACCTCCAGTATTTCTGCTTTACCATATATACGTTTGTTTGTCGGATGTCAGCTTTGAATGTATTTCATAATTTCACTACAGATAAAAATGATCACCTTAATGTCTATGAGGCGTTCATCCTACCTAGCTGGTCAACTGATTTGGACATCAATGTGGGTATCATCAATGTCCCCTACGGCACATATTTAAGCAATGTCGTATTGAAAGTTTGAGGCTGTTAGTAACGTGGGATCTGAGAAAAGTCTTCTCTTGTGCTGTAGCTGTAATGCTTCATGTTCTTTCAACATGTGTTACCTGTTTACAGTATATTATGATAATGCCTGATTCTTAAATAATCCTTACACCATGACCGTCAACATAAAGTACTGTACTCCTCTCTCACATTTAATTTCTCTACCAGGACAGACTTGTTTTTTTGGCAGCCGTCTTTTTAGTCACTGCACTACTTACTGCATCTAAAGTATACTACCTATGTCGTCTTGGTGTCCTTGGAGTAAAAGTTTTGTAGCTTCATGCTTGGCACTATTCTTGTCCCATCTGCAGGTTGACGTAGAGAAATTCTTCCATTTGTTTTTCTCGGACGAAGGCATAGCATTTTCAAAGGACTTTCACTCCGCATGTGGAGATGAGGGTATGGTGCCCTTTCCAATCCAATCCAGTATCACTTGTCACGCTACTGTTACAAGCAACATGAGTACCTCTGAACAAGACTTCCAGTAAAATAAATACGTGTTGTGTTTTACATCATCAGTACATTGTTTAGTTGCAAAGTAGTTGTAGAATGAAGTGTAAGATTACAAGAGTTGTAACCAAATTCAAATTTAGAATGAATGTGAACTATTCTTGGGAACTTTCTTTCATGAGTAGCAAGATTGAGCAGAAAATGCAGCAATCGATCCCTTGTTTACCCATTGAGTGATTATTAATAGTGAAATCATATCTTACATTGGCGTGTACACAGATTTCCGGTGCACGCAGTGGGTAAAGCACAGACAATTTGGACATGCACGTGACATTTCATTTCGACATCCCATTAACTTCTACTTCGGTATGTCGTGCTTCAGAGATCAATCGTATTGCGTCTATATTGGGCAATTAATATCAATACTCTCCGTTCTTTTTCAATGGTATGAACAATATTTTAGTAGAATTAGACAGTTTCGGGAGATTTTAGACAACACTATAAAGAGAATCTCGAGAAGTTTTTCTGTAGTGAACTTAAAAACACAAAGGCCTCCCCAAGATACATAGAGTACTAACCTCTGTGTGGTCATTTCAACCATATGGAAACCTTTTCAGGAAGCAATGTGAATATTCACTGTATAATGTAGTCCAAAAGTTTCTGAAACAGTCTTAAGTTTATTGAGAATCCTGGAGAGTTTTTCTGCATTGCAACAGTTTTTTCTTTTCTGAATTTTCGCTAAATGCCAGCTCTCTTGGGTCTTGTCGTGTGGGCTCCAAATCGAAAGTCTGAGTCATTTCAGTTAAAATTTATGATTGAATTTAAGTTCCACTCTGATGGGATGCCGTGATTCACAGGGCCAAAATCTACTTACTGTCACGAGTCACAGCGGTTTCGTGTATACAAGAACAAGTAATGAGCAACATCCTTTGGTTCCTTCTATTCATTTCTTGTTTGTTGAATGGATCCTTTGTTGTCCAGAGGTTGTCAGCTGAAGATCTTGCAGTACTTGCTACTGTACTCTAATACGATCTCAGAGGCATTCGCAATTGTCACAACTTCAAGATTCTCATCTTACATTTCATGTTGGTTGTGTATGGCAGCTGCATGGTTCTAGAAACATCACAGCAGATGACTGACATACCTTATGGTGACTATTTTCAAGTACAGGTATATATCCCACGAGCTTTTTGGTTAACAGATTTAGTGCTGGTATCACAAGGTATTTAAAACTCTCTTCTAAGAAAATGGCTCGCTGGCCAATCAGAATGGCCAATTTTCAAGATGCTAAATTGCAGCCCGAAGTGTGTTAAATATTACTAAACAGCCTGGAGTATGTTTATGGGTGTCGATTGGACCTGAATTCTTGTTTGATTTTCTGGCCGATGCAGGTGAGATGGGACGTGGAGCCGTTGAATCGGAATGATCAATGCCGTTGTTTTGTGCGAGTGTCCGTTGATGTTACCTTCTCCAAGAAAACCATGTGGAAGAGTAAGTGCTGTTTGTTTTCACCTTCATCATTATGCTCGCATGAATGCTGTCACCTCAACTCTGTATCGCTAACTTAATATCCAAATTTGACGAGTATCTTTGTTGTAATGCAAATTTTGCAGGCAAAATAGAGCAGGTAACTTTCGATGAAAGTAAAGAGGCATATACCTCGTGGTTTCTACTGGTATGTAATAACATCATTTGCTTCCTGGAATTTCTGACATACCTCTGTGGAATCCATTTCAACTCAAGCACGCTTCCATCCTGCGCACAATGCTTTTGCTCACTTGAAATAAAAGCATTCTTAATGTTCTCTGATCAAAATTCATCAGGCAAAAGCCACTTTACATGAAATGAAGTCATCATCAGCCAAGCATGAGGATGGGATTGTGCCTGGAGAATCAATTACAGGTATTTCTATTTTTTGTTCTGCTTCTGTTTCCCCGTAATGTGGGTAGCATGATTGATAGCCACTTCATTTTTGGGTGGGACTTATGGGACTTTTTTTTGCCTTATTTTCTTATGCCGCAGGGCATGAAGTGGCGCAAGCAGAGTGTAGTACCTGGAGCGATGAGCCTGTGGACACAGCTGAGGAGCTTTCAGAGCTTTCAGAAACAAGCCAGGATATTAGCAACGTCGTTGCTGCAAGTAGAACTCCTCATAGTCAAGGAGGCTTGATATTCCTGAGTCAGTCAGATTGGGCCACGAAAGCATCCTCTGCTGTAAAGAATGGCGTGTTGGCATCTCATAGAGGATGGCAGAAGTTGTCTGAGTTGGATTGGACTACAGGGAAACGGCATATGAAGCTGGTGCTGTTCATGTTACTTGCTGTGATAATTATTTCCATGCAGGTAATGATATTATTGACGCATTAGTAACCTCAGTCTCTTGTTCTGTAATTTATCTTGGTTCTTTGGGTTTAATCACTATTATCAGCTAAAATGGCAAAATTTCAAGAGATTGGCACTTTTCTAGGCACCTTTCAGATGTATAATACCGTTCCTAGTTTTTAGAGCTCTGTGCACTTGAATGTCACAATTTTGAAGCTCTGAAACACAACATTTGTGAACTGCAATTCTCTTCTGACTAGCCAATGGGAGTGGACACAATTGCCTGGAAAACCAAACTCGGCATTATGGTTTCATTAGAGTGTGTGCTGTGTGTCCCTATGCAGGTTGGAATTATCATTACCCTCATGTGGCCTCAGAATGTGAAACCTGCATACCATGGCAATGAGGAGGTTGGAAGCTGTTTTGGAGGTTTTGGAGGGGACGGAACTTTGGGATGGTTGGAAAGAAGGGTTCACCACATCAAGGAAGAGATTGCCATGACGGAACTGCGGTTGCAAGATTTGCATCTTGACCTTGCGGCACTCAAGAGTCACGCTGATCGGTTCCAAAGGCATCTGTCGCAAAGCATTGTAGAGTGTCGAACCACTCAGACAAGCAAGTTGTAATCTATTTGCACATTTTTTTTTAACTTTAAATTTATTGAATAAAAGAATCTAGAGCTGTGCTCTTTCCAGTTGGTTGTGATTGTTGAGAACACTTCATATCGTTTTAGGCTTGATCCCTAGGGTTCCATTTTATTCGTTTTCTCCAGGTGTTTTTTTGAGGGATTTTTTTTCAATTGCATATCCGTTTCTTGGGTACGTTTTACATGTTGCAAATGCGTGCCTGTAACATGTGTATGAATGTGGTATACTGTATAGATTACAAGGTTATTGGACTGCAGGAAATCCTGGAAGAATGCGACCCTATGGACAAGATAAGTAGCCAATAAATTATTAGATTGCTGGATGACCCGCAGCATTTTAGGGTTAACCTTTTGCAATTTGCATTGACTTAATCTGTGTCAAGACCACTTGTAGAAAATCCCACCTGTAAACATGTTCTAGAAAATCTTATAAACTACTCCTGCTGTCCCACTGATAACCTCCAAATCAAGCAGAATTTTTGTCCCACTAAAAAACTTTGTTTCTTGATTTTGAATGTTGAGTAAGTGTTTGCCATATTGAACAACCTCGTGGGGGCAAGTGAAACAATCTAGGAGCATTCCTTTGGCCTAGCAAGTTTGGTCTTGTTCATATAAGGCACCTTGTACAAATTGCTTCTTTAGATAGTAGTCTTGATGATGCATTTAGTGACCACTTTAACACTATAAAAATTTGTTTGTAAAGTGGGCTAGTTTTTTTTACTCCACATATTTAGGTTGGGAAACACATTTCTAGAATCCTATTGTTGCCACCACCCTTAAATCATTTAAAATGATAGAGATGATAGCATTTACAAATTATGTTAAAATATTGTACTTTCCACATGGATTTTAGGTGCCTAAATGACAATGCTTAAGCTAGAGATTTTGCATAGATTTAAATGATAGCTTACTTGTTCTTGATTACATGTAAGGCTAGCACTATGACTAAAAATACAATTAATCCCTCAAAAAGAAGAATTTTGGAGTTTTTTAGTAGGATAGAGGGAGTACTTAAAATAGGGTCAACAATGGTAGGCTTTAACATGGCTAGTTATTTGAAGTAGGGGTTTTAATTAACCCTTAAAAGACAAGCTGGTCACTATGGAAATCATCTGTTTGGGTATTGTGTGAATTGTTGGCTTAAGAAAATGAAAAAGCATTAGAAGACAAACTATTGTAGAAGACCTTCCCTTTTTACACAAAATTTGGAGGATGAATAGTTGCTCTTCTCTCCTACATGGAGAGATTCTTTATCATTCATTAGTCAAATAACGTCCTCTGCATTGTTTATGGGTTAAACGTCTTTTGCATTGTCTATAGGTTAAGTAAGTTGACCATTAGCAGAGAGGAGAAAAAACTTTGAAATCTTGACGTGATGTACAATTTTGACCATGGATAGAGAGGAAAGCCAAACTCTGGTCTCTAGAAGGTTTAGGAATGTTTTCAACTTTTGTAGAGCTAGAGATCCAAATTTGAACTCCTTTAGCCTCCCAATTTTTAGAAATGTTTTCAACTTTTGCAAAGATGGAGGTCCAAGTATAGACCCCTCCATGCCCCCAATTTTGTAGAGCTGGAGGTCCAAGCCTAGACTCTTCTAACCCCCAATAGCAACAAGCCTAGACTCTTCTAACCCCCAATAGCAACAAGAGGTCCAAGCCTGGAATGTTTTCAACTTTTCCAGAGTTGGAGGTCCGAGTCTAGGCCCCTCAAATCTCCCAATAGAAACAGACTTCAAGGCAAGGACTCTCAAAAGTGAAATTATCTCTAGATGTACAGTAGGGTACAATAATCTTATAAACTACCTATTGTACCATTCAAGGAATTTTTTGTAGAAAATACAATTGACATATTTTGTCTTGTGCATAATCAACATTCAATTTTTACGCAATTCCAATCCATATTACTAAAATTTCAATTCCAAAAACACAAAAAAACGTTTTTGGTGAATTGTTTCATTTAATATTCATGGTTTTATATGATAATTGATTGAAAAACATTGGTGATGATATTTTTTAATTCAATTGCATATATATATAGGAAACATCTATACACACATCTTTTATATTAACCCCTAAAGGTCCAAGGCTTTTTTTCTGCCAAAAAACACTCAAAACTACCACTTCTATAGCAAAGAGTAAAAAAATTTGAAAAATGTTTCTTTTGCACATCTAACCATAGGATCATACACCTAACTAGTATAATAATGTGTGGAGTTTTTTTTAGAATATTTGATCGCACAGATTGCAAGATATTTGCATTTAAAGTGAAAAATACAAGTTGTTTAGCACATTGCGGGACTAGATTTTTTGACTTAAAACATTTTTAACTTAAAATTTTTGCACTACAGAATTTTGAGCATTAAATCTTTATAGTAGAAAATTGAGGTGAGAGTCTAGGGGGAAAAAAATGGTTCAAAAAAACTTAACCATCATTCTTAAAAAAGTTGTTAAGTAGAAATAGGTACAAGATAGAAGGAAAATCTAAAATATTCATATATTTCAGATGGAATTAAAATGCACTAATCCCAATGGTGAGATTTTTCTAGCAAGTAAACTAAACCATATAAAAAAAAAATTTGAAAAATTTGAAAATTTGCATTCAGAAATGAATCCTAGAAGTTATTTTTTCAAGAAGATGCTCTAACTGCCCGGAAAGCAAGAATGTCCAGAATTTTCTCATAACAAATCCAAATGAAATGAATCAAAGCTTTACAGATAGAAAAAAAAATATTCTATGAGAAACAAAATACAAAAAAGAAATTCAAATTTTTGAAATTTTTTTTTTGCTGCCCAGGCTGCCCCTCGTCCCCTGTTTTGAGCTTATTTGGTCATAAATGTTGTTCCCGGGCACTGATTGTGAAAAAATTTATATTCCCACAAAGCTTATTAGTTTTTCTATCTTCAAAAAAAGTTTCAAAAAATCACGAAAAAAATTCAGCCCTTAGGTACCTGCCCGAAATCCCATTTGTCTCCCAAAGGGACAACGATCTTTTAGGGGTTAAAAAACATCCCTGGGCCATTGAGTAGCAAAAATATGATCTAAAAACAGTTCAATATGAGATGTTGTATGACCAAACTTTGTAAAATAAATATCTCTATATTCTAATCTTAAATTTAAAAAATAAATGCACTGGTAAAGCAATGTGACGACTTTACCAACAACAATGGTTATATATAATGAACAAAGTCAATAATATTATATTATATATTTGGATTCTTGACATCTAATTTTATGTTACACATTAAAAGTGAGAGAATCAAGTACTTTCATATTTGATAATTAATTATGTATGTATATTTGACTATTTGACCTCCAATGTCTTGGTCTTTATTTCTAAATTCATGGTGTTCTACGATGCCTTCTAAGCCAATAGAATGAAGGATGTTTTTTTTAAACTTTTTGTCTTATTCTAGACGTTTGCCTTTTTACTCTTACCTTCTCAATACTAAATATGAGGGACAGTTGAATATTATGTAGATACATCAACTGAAACAATTATTCTATAATGGTTGATTTTTGTAATTTTTGTAATAAGTGATTCAAACATGGAGATTAGTGTTATGAAACTTGTACAATAAGTAACTAAAACTCAATTTCTAGCACACTGATAAAGAATATAAGCAAATACTCAATTCAATCAAAATAACAATAACAATCAAATAGAAGTCAAATCACAAGACCATAGAGAAAAAAAACAACCCGAAGTGATTGATGTCCTCTTAATTAATTAATCCTCAAGCTTTGTTTTTTATAACCCCTGAAGTCTAAGTGCTTGGAAACTTGGATAGGATCAAATGAAGTCAGTTTCTAACAATTTAAAAAAGAAAATTTAACATACGATAGGAACATTCACTAGCTTCATGGAAATTTAAGAAAATTTTGATTAAATGCCTGGATCAAAATTAAAGTTAAGTTGCTCCAAAAAATCATTGCAATTTAGGCATCTTTTGCAAAATACCTCATCTACTTCTAAAATTTGGCATTTAGATAACTAACTTGGTATAGTATGTGATTTTAAAAAATAATTATATTTAGCACATAAATCTCATTTCAAAAGGAGTCAAACTCTACTAACTTTGTTAGACAAGTTTGAAAAAAATATTTTCTTCTAACTTCAAATGCCATTATCTTGAAATTTGTAGTCTCAAAATTCTTAAAAAATTTCCTACAAATATTTGTCTCTAAAATTTCACCATTTTGATTTCAAATAAAAAATTTCCTCAAAAGAAATCACCAAAATATGAGTAGCGCATTGCCAATTCACTTAACCTTTGAAGGACTAAAGTGCATTTTTTGACAACATGGCAATTTTGGGCAACTCATTACGAATGGAATTTTTATTTTTTATCTTTGAAATTTTAACAGAACATGTGCCTAAAGAATATCTTTAAGGCCCAACAATTTTCATAACTTTTGACTATATGGTCAAAAAGTTATTGTATGATATGTAGTTTTCATTGCTTGGCAGGTAGCAAAATAAACTTCTTTAAAAAATACTTATTTTAAAAATAAAAATTTGAAATTGGTTCTTTAGATTTCTGTATACATGGAAAGCTTTGAATCATTCCATTTTGATTAATGAGATGAAAGTTATGAGGAGTTTTAGTTGTGGGTAGTTTACGGGTAGTTATGAAATCTCTACTCTAAAATAAACGTTGAAGTCTTTTATTTAACTCAATTTTCAATATTTTTGAAAAAAATAAAAAATATTAGGTGTACGTTGTTTATTACAACATTACAACCATTGGAATTGGCATTTTTCAATTCCATAAATAAATGGTTAACAATTTTGTATTTTCAATGATTCTCTACTTATTTCTACTTACTATTTTTTTTCTATATGTTGTACAATTCCAAATGATCTTTAATTTTTCAAGCATGAGCCAACTTGCCTTGAAGAATGAATCCAAAGAATTACAACCATTTTAGACATTCTTTTCATACAAATGTGACCTTGTAAAGTGCAGCTGCCCAATTTTTTGCAGGGACAAAAAAATCATCTTTGTCAATTCAAACATTAATATCTTGCAATGTACACGGTGGAAATTTCTGATTTTTTTTCCACATCTTCTCAAACTAGCGTAAAACAAGACCCTATGGTTACATTTGTCTTAAATTGTTTCTTTTCTAAAATTTGATACTTATATTGGAAATGGAAGTTTTGGAGAGTTTTTGGTAAAATTATAGTCAAAAACCTTTAGGAGTTAACTTCTTCACATTTTCATGGTGATTTATAGTAAGGTAGGGCATCCAAAAGCACCATTTTTTTATAATGCATAGTTACTATTATTACACTAATCATATTTTCATACTTTCTTGTTGGAAAATGAAAAGAGGCTCCAATACACCAAAGATTGCAACATTTGAATATGGTGTGCAAAAGCTATGAAGGGCCAAAGTTTTTCTTAGTAGATATTCTAAAATCATTTCTCCAAGAGTTCTACATAGGACCATAGGTGCATACCTGCATATTGGTTTTGGAGATGTACATAGAGTGATGGTGGCAAGTTTAGACAAGGTGAAATTATGAGTGTATCCACCTTAAGCAAGTCTTCATAGTAGTTTTAGACATTGAGTAATTTTTTCCAATTTTAAAACATTAGTTTACTATTTTTTAATTTCCTTGATTGGATGTCTATCTTAGCCATTTTAGATTTTTCAGTATTGTTTCCACCTCGAAAATGCAAATTTGATTATCAGAATTGGGATAAAAAGACTTCTAATAAAGTTACACAAGTCTATGAAGAGATTTAAAAAAAAATAATAAATTGTTAACCTTCTACATGTGCTCAAAGTACACTATCTTTGTGCACCTTCAAATAATACAATTATTTTTTTCCGAAGTTGCAAATGGTTGAAAAGAAGCATCTTCTAGTTAGAAAAAATAAAATTTTAAAATTTAAAATTATTTAAATTATTTAAATTTTCTAAAAATCAAAATTCCAAAGTATCTATCTTCTTGCATTTTCAATCACACTTTTCTTACACATAACTTTTAGAGATAAAATTTTCTAAGTCTAAATTTTTACACACACATACACACTATTTTGAATGTTTTACAAATTATCCACGTATATATATTATTTTTTATTTATTTTATTTTTTAAAGTTTTAATTCCGAAAGTCAAAGTAACTCGCAAAGTACTCATAATGTTAGGCCATTTTCTGTCAGAAACGGTAGTTTTTTCTTGCAACAACTTTAGTATAGAGTATAAATGAGTTTGGCAAGAAATTTCTATTGTCATAGCCTACAATACAACATGATGAGGGTCTTCATTAGAAAGTGACTTTGTATTGTAGGCTTGAATGTTGTGAATTCAAATTTTTTTTAGAAATTTAACTTTGGGTTATTTTTATAGGTGGGTATAAGGATTTGCCATTTCAATTGTTGAATTCAACATTGGAGTGGCACTGGATATACATTAGCTAGATTAATTTTAAGAAATTCTTGTGGATTACTTTAGTGAGTATATAGTAGAATTTGTCTTTAAAATTGGTAGATTGAGTATTGGTTTTTATTGGGATTTAACTAATACCATAGTTGATCTCATTTTAACCCCTATAGGCCCAAGGCCTCTTTTCTGCCAAAAAACATTCAAAATTGTCATTTCTATAGCAAAGAGTAAATAAAATTGAAAAATGTTTTTTTTTGCACATCTAACCATAGGATCTTACGCCTAACTACTATAAAAATGTGTGGAAATATTTTTAGAAATTTTTACTACACAAATTGCAAGATATATGCATTTAAAGTGAAGAAAACAAGTTTTTCACCACATTGCGGGACTAAATTTTTTGACTTTAAACATTTTTAACTTAAATTTTTTGCACTACAGCATTTTGAGCTTTAAATCTTTGTAGTCAAAAATTGAATTGAAAGTCTAGGAAAAAAAAATATTCAAAAAAACTTTATTATCATTCTTAAAAAAATTGTTAAGTAGAAGTAGGTACAAGATAGAAGGAAAATTTAAAATATTCATATATTTTAGATGGATTTAAAATGCACTAATCCCAATGGTGAGATTGTTCTAGCAAGTAAAGTAAACCATGTGTAAGAAAATAAATTGAAAAATTTGAAAAATTGCATTCAGAAATGAATCCTACAAGTTATTTTTTTCAAGAAGATGCTCTAACTGCCCGAAAAACAAGAATGTCTATAACTTTCTCATAACAAATCCAAATGAAATGAATCAAAGCTTTCCAGATTGAAAAAAATGTATTCTATGAGAAAAAAATGTTAAAAAAAATTCAAATTTTTGCAAATGTTATTTTGCTGCCCAAGCTACCTCCCGTCCCTTGTTTTGAGCTTATTTGGTCATAACTATTCTTCTCAGGCACCAATTGTGAAAAAAATTATATTCTCACAAAGCTTATTAGTTTTTTTATCTTCAAAAAAAGTTTAAAAAAATCACAACAAAAATTCAGCCCGTACGTACTTGCCCAAAATCCCATTTGTCCCCTAAAGGGACAACGGTCTTTTAGGGATTAAAAGGCGTTGAAAATGGTGTTGAATATGGGCCGTTGATTGTGGTTGAAAAATGTGACAGGTTGTCACAATTGTCAATGTAGTGCTGTTGGAAGAAAAAACATGGACCGTCAATCAAGAGCTATGGATTTGGCTATAGGGTTTGGCGCTTGCATGAATTTTTGCTATCTTTGCAAATTTAGATGTGTCTACTCTAATGCTCAGTGTATTTGCTCTACATGAGAGTTCAACTGTGACAACACTAATCTGGATGTTGAAGGTGGGAGATTTGGATTTTGGTTTGCTTAAGACATTTGGTTGTTTTTAGAATTATGTACTTCGTTGATGCATGTAGAAATACTGCGCGTGGAGATCTTGCTACGGATTTTGCTGGCAATTTTTTTTCTTTGTTAGAGCTTTAGGGTGGGACCACTCTTAGAACATAAGGTCTGTCGCAGTTGAAAACGATGAAAAATTGTAGTTTTATTTTAGGCACTTTAGGGTTGTTTTAGTTTCTAAAGTTCTTAATTGAGTTCTCAAATGATTTTGAGCATATCTAGATTTTGAGCTTTTGACTATGAGGCTAGCTAATTGCAAGATCCGCAAGATGATTGGCACCTTCCGACTATATCACAAGATGTTCATATTTATTTAATTCAAAATTTCAATTATCTCTCGATTTTGAGTCATGATTTTCTCAACCTTGCAAATATGTCCAAATCTTGCAATGAATCATGTTTCTACTTGCTCACATTTTGAATTATAGTTGTAATCTTGCATCTTGTTAGCTTAACCTCTGAAGTCCCATTGGCCCTATGGGGGCTAAAATGCAATCTCGAGTAGACTTGTACAATCTCGATATTCATTGTAAGTTTTTGAAACTTTTGTTGAATCTAAAAAATACATAAGCTTCATGAAAATATAATTCTTATTTCAGTTGATGCCTGAGAACAAAAGCTTTGGCACAATTAGCCAAAAACAAAAGTTGGGGGGTAGTATTAAAAAAAATCACAAAAGTCAAAATTAATTATATTTAAAAAAAAAATTAATATTATATTTTTGTCTAATATGAAGCTTTGATTCATTCTATTTGGACTATTGATGAGAAAGTTATGAACAATCTTGTTTTGGGGGCAATTTAAACATCTTAAAAAAAAATAACTCATAGAATTCATTTATGAATGCAATTTTCACATTTTTCCAAAAAAAATTTGTTTGACAAGGTTAAGTATGCTTGCTAAATGATCTCACCATTGGGATTATTATGTTTCAATTCCCTCTTAGAGGTATTAACAATTTAGTCTTTCTTTCAATCTTAGACTTACTTTTACTTAACAATTTTTTAAAGAATGAAAATCGAATTTTTGTGAAGATTTTTTTTTCTAGACTTTCAACTCAATTCTTCAACATAATAAATTTTAAAATCAATGTGCACAGTGCAAAAAGTTCCACAAATGACCATCAAAGTCAACTGAAGTTGTAGGCCAAAATTCAAAAAACAAATTCCAACTTTGAATGCTAATATCTTTTAATCTGTATTGTTGAACTTCATGAAGTTTTTACCACATGATTTAAGACAAGTCAAATACAAGATCCTATGGTTAGATTCTACAAAAGCTATTTTTTATTTTTTGGGGCAAATGCAATAGAAATGATAGTTCTGAGTGTTTTTTGACAGAAAAATGGCCTTAGGAATTTAGGGGTTAAATCCTTCATCCATACTTTTATTCCGTGGTGAAGCTAGTGAAAATGATGTTGGTTTCCAATGGCTTGTGTTTTATAATGCAAATTGTAAAGTTGATTAGAAAATGCAATTGTTGGAGTAGTGATGCCAATCCAACAATTGCATTGGAATTTTTGCTAACAACTACTTGTGAGGTGCATCTGTTATGGCACATTGTTGCCTTTGACTTCAAAGACCAAATAGGAGATCAATGTTCTAATAGATGCAAGCATTGTAGTGGATTTGTGAGAAATCTGTGATGTAGTTGTTGGATTAATGGAGAAGGTTACGGATTTTAGATTTCAAGTTATGGCGTCACTGTTTGAGGATCTTTTTTGAGCTTATTGAACTTTGCATTAATTCTAGGATTTTAGTACATTGCGACAAGATCAAGCAATTGGCGGTCAAAAAGGTTGTGTGGATTCCACAACAACTATGTGGACAAGAGTTTAGGGTTTAAGTGTTCTCTGATCTGGAAACTAAGAGTTGTGTAACCAATAGAAAAAATCACAATTTAACTAAAAGTGGTAGTAACTGCCATACACAACTAAGTATAGGATTGAAAAATTATTGTTTAATAAGTAGTTTTTTTATTTATGAAAGGCAATTTGGGCACTAAAATTTTTTTTATTCAAAAACAAAGTTGAACTTGGTTTATTAAATTTATATCTTTGACTAATTTATATAATTTGCAAACAAGTTTATTGGTACTTTAATGGCCCAAACCACCATTCTCCATTATGAATCGTTTTTATTATTTGATTGATGATTTTTTTACATTTTCTTATTGGCAAGTGATAGGAAATTTCAATGTATTAAAGAACATATTTCCATTTGGATACTACCAATATATGTAAAGGTAAGAATAGTCAAGTTTTTTTTGATAGATGTTCTAAAACTATTTCTTCAAGGATAAATACATATTTATTTAGGAATAATTATACACGGTGTGGCATCCCATCAAGAGGCACTTTTAGGCACCTTGATTCATTTTGGATTTTTTTTACTACACCAATCTTCTTGCATCTACCTTTTTAAGATCTAATGATTTGATAGCAAATCATATTTACACTCTAGTGCACTAATAATAAATAGGATGTCCATTTTATTTTGGAGCCTACATTGGGATAGATTAAAAGTATAGTATTGAACTTGCATCTTTTCTAAGGTAGTAATTTACACAGGGTTGTTAGGACATCCTAATGTCCTGAGGTGACCCTGGATGTTTAGAGTCTATAGACGTGAGCCCCTAGACGTCCTATGACATTCGATTTTTTGTAATTTATCGGGTGGGATAAATTCTCTTACCCATCCGTCGTGGCCGTCCGCCAATGTCCGTAGGAGCTATCTGCCCCAACTGCACCCATCCATGTCATTCTTGCCAACTCGTCCACCAGATCCGACGGCCGTCACTAGGTTGACCATTTGTTGTCCACCCCATTGCGCTCGTCCGCCCCATTGTCGCCCGCCAGTCCGTCCGCCAGATCCGACGGCCATGACTAGGTGGACCATTTGTCATCCGTTCCATCATGCTCGTCTGTGTCATTGCCCGCTAGTCCATCCGCCAAATCCAACGGCCATAACTAGGAGTACTGTTTTTCATCCACCCCATCCAACAACAATATCACGTCCACCTAATCAGACGGACAGAACAAGGTGAATGATCTACCGTCCGCCAGATCTGGCAACCTATTCAAAGTACTTCACTCTAGTTGGAAATGGCGCTATCGACAGTATGAAAAGGATTAAGATTCACAATACATTTCCACGAGGCTTGTTTAAAATTTCCCTCAGGTTGCTTTTGAATCAAATTTTGTGCAAAAAGACAAGAACAGTGTTTCAATTGTGATTAGCTTAGTTTGCCATTCAAGTAGATGTGCGCATTTTCGTCCGCATTTGTGGTACTGTTTCTATTCAATTGAATTGTGCGCAATCTGCTTCCAATTCTAGTATAGCGTTGCAATTCAATTTTATTGTACAAATTCTTTTCCTTATTCTTATTTAGCATTGTAGTTTTTAGCTTAGTTTAAATTGTAATGTGCACATTTTTGTCTGAATTCGTTGCAACATTACTATTTAATTGACTTTGCGCATTCTTCTTCCCATTCTCATTTAGCGTTGTAGTTCAATTGGACTGCACAGATTCTTTCCATATTCTTGTTTGACATTGCAATTGGATGTGTACATTCTTGTTTCGCAGGTAACTCTTCTGAACACCACAATGTAGAGCGTTGTCTAGATATGGCACAGCTAGTGGCGTAGGAATTGATTTGCATATGGATTTTATAGTCCATCTTCTTCTCTTTCATTTGCGAGGGTTAATGCTGACAGAGTCTCTACTACAAAACCTTACAATATTCACAATCTTGGTAACTAAGGCTCAATTAGAACTTGATGTACTTTGCATGACCTTGGTTTAAGATTTGATAGGTTTTATTTTCTTAAGTGCTTTGTTTAAAAATAAGATTGACTAACATGCGTCCTAAAATGTGCTTAAGCAGTGCAAATGAAGTGGTAGTGGACATCCAAATCCATTGAGCTAATGGACACTCTCAATGGAGAGAAATTCTTGTCCGTTCCGGACACTTCTTCACAAAAAATCTCTTTATTTGTGCAAAGCCTATGGGCATGCCCCAAGTCCGGCCTGCACAACCTACTAAAAGATCCTGAAAGGTGTGTTATGCTCATCACTTGTCAAAAATTGAATCCTATAAGAACCTCAACTAATCAAATAACCAAAGTTTGTGTAGGCTAGTCAATTACGTATAATAATGTAGGCCTTCCGTATCAGTTTGTTGACTTCAAATTGATACAGAATAATCAATGTTTAGAGTTTAAGTCATTCTTTAGAACATGGGACTCGGTTTAAGTTGGTGAGAAGCCAAAAATATTTGTTGAAGCTCATTTATTTTTTGAATCCTGTAAGTACCAACTCTATGCAATGGTTTGATGCAAGGTAGCTACTTTGCTGAAGCAACCTTATGTTTCAATTTCGACCTAATTGTATTTTCAAATTCAACATTACTTCATCCAAGTTAATATGTCACTACAAATGTACTTCAGTGACAGCATATGCTATGATCATGTTGCAAGTTGAATTTTACTTTGCTTGTTTCATCTAGTGAGTTTCTCTAAGAAGCTTTGCCCAAGCTATAGGCATGGTTTCTGACACTCAAAAATTTCTAGAATTCTTCTTAGGGGATCAAGTAAAGTGTAAGGCACTTCTTTGTGATCTTGTTCATGGTTATCATATCCACAACATTGGAAGCCGTTGAAGATTTTAGGGCCATTTCTTTTAGGATTTAAACTTTAGGCTCTTTTAGGCATATCATATCATTTTAGCTTTAGCTTAGTTTGAGATAGTGGAATTTACTCTCCATTTATGCTTTGGAACAGGTTCTCTTTTTGGACAGGTCATCATTTGTTGTTTCGAGGTTCCATTCAAGATGTTGGCTATATGCAAGGTTGACGAATTTCAACGTCTAGCTCAAAATCGCGTCCGAAAATCAAACGTTCGGACACAGCCGACTTCAACGTCCGACGTCCGGTCAGGCGGACGGATGGGCGGACGGGCTCGATGGACGATAAAGTCCGCTTGCCGCTTGTCACGGGATGTCCAGACAACCTTGGCCATATGGTCCAATAAGTTTCTAGATTGTGTATCTAATTGTCTTTCAATTTTCTGTGGATTCAAATATACTTTGAGCTAGCATCTTTGCAACTTTGGGCTATCATAATGATCTCTTCTTTGTTATCCAATTGATAGTTCAATTTTGATAATCTTTCTAAAGATTCCCCGGAGCTAATTTGATGTCAATGTGGGCTTGCTAGGTGGCAATAATCAATCCTTCCAACTTTCCACTACAAATTCCAGCATTACAAGTTTTGGGTGCATTGTGTATGGAAAACAGACCAATATTGAAGGTTGACAGCAAGGTTGTTCTTCATTTCTTAAATTTTGCAAACCTATAAAAAGATGATAAAATTGAACTCATTAGTAAATAGACTATTGAGGTATTATCAAATTAGCCTAGAGCATTGTTATTTGCTTCTTGGCGTAAAATGATGCCAACATTGCCTACCTTCAGTTGTCTATGAGAATAAAAATTGTAGATGTGTGCAAGTCAGTGTTGTCATGGAACAATTCTTATGACTCTTCATAAATGCGAGATGCCACTGACTGATATGGTCTTCATCAACTCCAACTATCCAATTATGAAAGAACTTCTGCTAGAGGTTAGTTTCGTGAAAATAGGTATCAAACTTGCAATAATCAATATTACATATACTCATTGTTATGTTCATGTGACACTATCTCAGCATTATTAGGCAAGATATACGTTTAAGGGAAAATGGTGTATACTTTCCTTCTTTAGCTAGGTTTAAATGTTCTCATTAAATTTTTTCAATGGTTCAGTTCTACCGTAAAGCAACCCCATGTAATTTGATCTTAACTCTTGAAGGCTAAAGTCAAGAGACAAATATAATATTGATTGAATGTTCACCATGAATCTAGTAAAATGTATGAAATGTGATACTCATGACTTATAGGCATGGTCTTCGTGTTATATATATATATATATATATATATATATATATATATATATAACGTAGGTTATAACGAAGGTGCAAGCTTGTCTTTTATCATAAATATACTCAGTACTGTAGGTTTGTTAGTTCCATGCAGTGTATCACTTGCATTTATTAATATTGAATGACGTACTACAAGTAGAGCCCTAAGCAACACTTCTCATAGAGAGCTCAGAACTTACTGAGAAGTTGACAGTGGTGGACTTGAAGGGTCACATAAAGGTAGAGCAAGGAGTGAGCATTGGTTTGAAAATACTTAGCCCTGGCATTCAGAATGTAAGTCACTAAGTTAGATTTAATTTTAGTATGCGTTCCTTTTGCATCTCACATACTACATTTGAGTCATGGTCTAAGATTCTTTACTTTTTCAGCATATTTCATGATCATGTTTATTGTCGTTATAATGCATGTGAATTGATTGCAAGACAACTATGTCGCTTAGGGAGCAAGGATTGAAACACCTGAAGATATAGAGCTCCGGTGGTTGCACACCATTGTGAGATTGTACAAGACATGGGCCTATTCCAAAGACTTGGAAAACTCCTAAATCAATTGACACTCTAGAGACTTTTGGCACCATCCTAGAAGAGGCATTGGATATCTTGGATGACTTTGAAAATCCGAATGACATGCCTTGGGCATCTTAGAGTAGGGATGCTCTTGGAGCCATTGATGGAAGGTCTTGTCATCACCATAGTCATAGAGACCAAGACCTATACAATTTATCGATCCTAAATTAGTTGAGGTTTTTGTCCGAATGACCTAGAAGGAAGGTAACTCTAGTTCTTGTCCCACACCCATCAATGGTTCCTTGGACACTATGGTGACCATGGTTTTAGTGTGTTTTGGACCATAGGTGAACGTAGGCTAGCTTTCGGCCCAATTTACCACTCCACCACATTGGTGGAGAAATTTCCTATCTAGTAAGAGGGGATAAGCCCCGTTGGCTTCTTCTTCAAGCTGTAGAACTTCAAAAGTGACCACATAGTTTATTCCACTGGTTTAGATACTAAGATCCTTGATTCGCCCTAGGATTTTGACAGACCTTTAATCCGTGCATTTGAAGGTAAGATACAAGGAATGGATGATTTCCAACCCTAATTTATGCATGGTAAATGCAAGCATGATGTTAATACCACTCCCATCATCTACCAAAGCCTTTGGAATGACTTTATCCACAATATCTACGTTGATTTCTATTGGTTCAAAGGTTTCCTTAGATTCCCTCAATTATTGGGTGGATTTTTTTATTAATGGCTCTTGTTACTCTCGTTTAGATTCATCGCCATCAAGATCTGACAAAGTTTCTACTTTATGTACTTGTCCTATGACTTTATGAACCCGAGAGACCGTGGCTCCTTCTTTTAGCTGTTTGTGCAAGAAAGGTTTTGCTTTGATCAATTGGTCAAACGAGATATTGGCCATGGATTTGGAGAGGTCCTCTCATAAGTCATAGGGGGGAAAGTGTTGCGGCTCCTATAGATTTTTCTCATGATTCTAGGACTTAGGGTACGGAGAAGAATCCTCTTTGAGATGAATTGGAATTCATCCTCATTCATCTCAATGGAAGTGGGCAGATTCTCATTGAATCACATTTCTTTGGCAGTTTCCTTCGATGTGCTTTATAGATTAGAGAATTGAAGAGAATCTTGGGATGAATGCAAGTGCATGCTACTATGGAAGCTAGACTCGGGGGATCCTACATCCTCAGATTCAGTTAGCGGAGGATGGTTAGTTTTTGCTCCTCCTTTAGTGACTACTAATGTGGGTAGGGTCTTTTGGATGGTTTCTAACTTAGAGACCTCTACTCCTAGAAAAAAATAGTCTTGGACCTCATTGGCCCTAGAACCTTCAGCCACGAATCTAACATCTTGTGATCTTTAGGCAAGTGCTAAGGAAATTGGCCCTTATGCGGTTTGCACAATTACTGGTGAGTTTGGGGTCTGTCAATTGTTGAAGTGATCATAGTACATGTTGGGTGGCCCAACAATATCTCAGAGTTTGATAAATTGAACACCTCGTTGGTTGTCATGGGCTTACTTGGAAAATTTTAACGGTATGACCTTGTCCGGTATTCTACAATGGACCGTGGAATGGAGATCACCACATCGTTTACAAACAATGTTGTTCTTGACCCAACAACCACTAGGTGGATAGGATCTATCGCATACAATGCATCATGATCCTCGTATTTGATCGAAATAGTTTGAAGGTTGTACCTAGCTCTGAGCATTTGAATGTCAGTATGGTTGAGCCAATCCTCGTGGCGGTGGTGGATTGTCCTTGAGCAACGGGAAAAATACTGGTGTGCGATTGGATTGGCTACAATGATTGCACCAAACGCCAATCGTGTGTGAGCCTGAATCATGGTATCGTGGGGGAGCTTGTTGTCCTTGCCCTTTTACAAGGCACGCCATTTGCTCCGTCAATTCCTATAATGCTCAAGTCATTTTGCTTGAGATTTGTCTCATTTATGTACGCAATTGGTCAACAAGGGCAATTAGCATTAACATATGTTCTTGGGTAGAGAGTGGTATTGTATCTCCTTTTGGTGGAGAAGATTTGTAAGACGTCATGTTGGTATCTTCGTGGTAGATGGGGATGAATGCTGGTATCAAGTGATCTCCCCGCTTCACCATGCGTTCATTCTCCTTGTTGATGATTTTGATTTCTAAGGTAGCTTGTATGGTGTCATTCAAGGTGATGGACCTTTGTAATAGGATTCTCCGGATGGTGGCCGCAAAATCCACTCCTTGGATGAAATAATGTCGAATGGTGCTATCGGTGAGCAACCCTCATACATAGCGGGTACAAGCCATTTGGAATCAATAGACGTATGATGTGGGGTCCTCTGTGGGTCCTTGGCAGATGTTGGTCAAGGCTGACAGTGCTTGTTGTTGTCTGGTCTTTGGTCAAAAGTAGCGCAAGAACAAGACATGCAATTGCCTCCCCAAAAAAAAGGTACCTACATCATGGGAGTGCTACCACGAATATGCGGCTCCTATAAGAGTGTTAGGAAACCAAATCAAATATTAGCATGGGTCACTGACCAAATTGGAAATCAAGATTTCCTCAAACCTTTTGACATGGGCGGCTAGATCATCGTCCCTAGACGTAGAGAATTTGGACAGATGATGGGGAATAAAATTCTCCTTTAGCCCTTGGGGTACCACGATAGATAACCCCCTTGGTAGCATCATGAAGTCAATTTCTGGGTCCATGGGCCAAACAAGTGGAATCCTATCCACATCAAGCGGCCTTGGAGGCTCACGTGTCCCACGAGCATCCATTTCCTCCAATGGTGATGGTGAACTATCGCTTTCCTCTACTAGTTCAGGAGTGCTTTCCCGGTCTTCAGTTGGTGCAAGAGGATTGGACCTCCTTTCAAAGAATGAAGTAGGCGGCTCTGGTCCGAAGGAACCTCCTCTAATTGTCTGGTTTTTTACAAATCTTGTGGACATGGGTGTGCTAGTAGGTCTTGGTGGCATTTGTACTCAAGATGGCTCCAAATTTCACACAAATCCAATCCAAACATGTACACATAGGGAAATCCAATACAACACTAAATATGTAGGAAATACCTAGAGCTACTGTTCTATCTATAGACCTGTAGCTGACTCTATAATGTGATTGTCACAAATCAAAGTACTAATAATCTTGAGTGAACTAGGGCAATATTCGAAGAAGTACGGTTCCTACTTCTCATTGATGTACTTGTGATCCGGTAGATGACGTGCCCAAGTGCTTGAGTTAGTGAAGAAGGTGGTGTTCTTGATGAGATTGTCGCAGCTTCGCTTCTTCCTACTCAGATACGGATAGAACAATAGGTGGAACTTTGGTTGGTGGAGATGGCAAAGGTTTGGGGTGGTGAAGATGGAGGCCTAGTAGTCGGCAACGTCCTGGCACGGTTCACACGCCTCTCGGTACTCGGTGATGTATTGGAGTTGGACTGCAGTGAAGAGGCTGGCTAGTATGTATTGAGTCAATATGCCTTTACAACAGTCCAAGGTCATATGGCTTATCCTGCTATGCCAAGATCGAAAAAGGTGGAGCTGTATGTACGGTTGTCACTTGATCAAAGCTTTTCAGAGTTCAAAAAGTCGAACCAATAGAATTTCCCATCAAATAGAGACTCAGGAGCGTTGTAATGGATGTCAATGTGTGGTAATTCTACCAATACCTCGTCCGTGGTCTGGGTTGGACACTTAGCGTCAAATCATTCTTTGACGTAAATACTCTTGAAATTCCATACTACCAAAACAACTTCCCAATAAAACAACATGCACTGGTTAAATTTGTGCTAAGGTAAGCCAAAAGCACCCCTTGCGATGGCGTGGACGATTTCATGTGTGTATTGGTTTGGAAAAACCAGATATCACGAGCAAGGTGGGACCAATACTCAAAGGAGATCTTTGAATGTCTTGGTCTAAGCAACAAGTCCTTTAACCCCTAAAGTCCCGTTGTCCCCTCGGGAGACAAAATGGATTTTGGGCAGGCTCCTACGGTCTCAATAATTTTTGTGATTTTTTGAATTTTTTTTTTGGTAAAGATAATTAGCTTTCCAAAAATGTAATTTTTATTTCAATCAGTGCCCGGGAGCAAAAGTTATGGCACAAAAAACCCAAATTTTAGTTCGGCGAGTAGAAAAAAATCCTCAAAAAAGCTTTAAATTTAATTTTTTTAAATTTTTTTTCATATAGATTTTATTTTTATTTACATGGGAAGCTTTGGTTCATTCCATTTGGATTTGTTATGCAAAAGTTATGGTCAATCTTATTTTTTGGGCAATTAGAGTATCTTTTTGAAAAAATAACTTGTAGGATTCATTTTTGAACTCAATTTTAACAATTTAAAAAATAAAAAAGTTTCACAAGGTCAAGATTTCTTGCTAGAACAATCTCACCGTTGAGATTAGTATATTTCAATTCTATCTTAGAGCTATTAATGATTTAATTTTTCCTTCAATCTTGAATCTACTTTTACTAAACAATTTTTTAATGAGTGAAAACTAAGTGTGTGTTTATTTTTTCTTAAATGTCTAGACTCTCAACTGAATTCTTCATCATATAAAATTCAAAATTCAAAATCATTAGAGCAAAAAGTTTAAGTTAAAAAGGTTCAAAGTCAAAAAATGTAGTTGAGCAAGGTGCAAAAAAAATAGATTCCTTCACTTTAAATGCAAATTTCTTGCAATCTACATGGTCAAAATTTCTGAAATTTCTTCCACACATTCTTATACTAGTCTAGTAGAAGATCCTACGGTTAAATATGCAAAAAATATATTAATTTTTGTTTTTTGCTCTTTGCTCTAAAAATGGCAGTTTTGAGTGGTTTTTGATGGGAAAATGGCCTTGGGACTTTAGGGGTTAATGGAAGAACCTTGTTATCCTTGTCGTCGTTGTGGCCAATCTTGTCATCTTGGTAGTGTTTGAAAGGAACATCCCAATGGGTGAACTTCCACAGCTAATAACTAGAAAGATCCAATCTATCCTAAAATCCTAAGTCGTCAGATTCCGAGCTAGAATCCCAATGATTCTCCTTCACAATTTTATAATTCACAAGTCAGTCTAACAAGAAAACAATTTTCACATGTCTCTCGGCAGATGCACCATTATGTGAGCGCTTGTTTACCCACCCTTGATAAATACACGTGCACAACCAGGTTCTTGTAAAACAAATCTAACTCCTAATGGATGCTTAACATCAATCCATTGTGCCTTCCAAGCAATGGATCTTTTCAAAGTGCCTAAATTTTAAATGATTCAATAAAGACTATCCTAATTGCAAAAATTAACTTCAAATAACACAAAGTCTTTGAGCCGCTATAATTTTCCAGAGAGTTGGAAAACCTGAACGACATGCCTTTGGGCATCCTGATCGATCACTCAGGCCATCATGGACACTCCAAAATTCATCCAAGTGAATGCACAATGAAACTGCATGATTGACTTCCGACAGAGTGATTTGAGCTGCCATATTAATTACACAGTTATACTGTAAATTGCATTTTCAATTTTTCACAGTTCTGGCACTGAAATCGTATGATCGTTTAACCCCTGAAGGCCCGAGGCCTTTTTTCTGCCAAAAAACACCCAAAACTGTCACTTTTTTAGCAAAGAGTGAAAAAAAATTAAAAATGTTTTTTTTTTGCACATCTAACAGTAGGATCTTACACCTAACTAGTATGAGAATGTATGGAAAAAATTTCAGAATTCTTGACCGCACAGATTGCAAGATATCTACGTTTAAAGTGAAAAAAACAAATTTTTCAGCACATTGTGGGGCTGGATTTTCTGACTTTGAACATTTTTAACTTAAAATTTTAGCACTACAGAGTTTTGAGCTTTAAATCTTTATAGTGGAGAATTGAGTTTAGAGTCTAATTAAAAAAAATCAAATAAAAAAAACATAATTTTCATTATTAAAAAAATTGTTAAGGAGAAGTAGGTATGAGATAGAAGGAAAATCTAAAGTATTCATATATTTTAGATGGAATTAAAATGCACTAATCCTATGGTGAGATTGTTCTAGCAAGTAAACTAAACCATGCAAAAAGAAAAAAATTGAAAAATTTGAAAAATTGCATTTAGAAATGAATCCTACAAGTTATTTTTTTCAAAAAGATGCTATAATTGCCCGAAAAATAAGAATGTCCATAACTTTCACATAACAAATCCAAATGAAATGAATCAAAGCTTTCCTAATAGACAAAAATATAATCTATGAGAAAAAAATACTAAAAATAAATAAAAAATAAAAAAGTGCAAATTTTTTTTCTGCCCGTGCTGCCCTCCGTCCCCTGTTTTGAGCTTATTTGGTCATAACTTTTGTTACCGGGCACCAGTTGTGAAAAAAATTGTATTCCCACGTAGCTAATCAGCTTTTCTACCTCCAAAAAAAGTTTCAAAAAATCAGGAGAAAATTGCAGCCCGTAAGTACCTGCCCAAAAACGCATTTGTCCCCCGAAGGGACAATGGGCTTTTCGGGGTTAAACTGTTACACTGAGTAAGGAGGGGAATAATCTTGCCACCCAAAAACACGAACTGTGGTAGTCATTTTATTCATTACAAAGGTGAAACATGACATAATACGGCATCCAAATTTGTAGGAATTAAGGAACATACACAAGTACAACATTATGTACAGTCAGGTCCAGCTCAATTACGAATTTTTTGCATTCCCAGTGAAAGAAGTTCCACTGCTGCCAACTTTGACACCCTCCCGAGGGTTGAAAATTTGTTTTTTTTGCCTTGAATTTTTTTTTACAAGTTCATCTCTATGTTAATAACATATGTGCAAAATTTCATGGCCAAAAGATTTACAGAAAAAAAGATATTCAAATTCTACCAACATGTGTAGTTGCGAGAAAAATTTCACTACTACCAACTTTGCCACCCTCCCAAGGATTGAGAATTTTTTTTTTGCTATGAATTTTTTTACATGATATCATGTCTATGTTGATAATATGTGTACCAAATTTCAAAACCAAAAGATTTCTACAAAAAGAGGAAATCGAAATCTACCAACTTGTAGTTGTAAGGGACAATTTCACTACTGCCAACTTTGTTACCCTTTCAAGGATTGAAAAAAACTTTTTTTGGCATGAAATTTATTGTCATGGAAGCATCTCCATGTTGATAATATGTGTGCCAA